>MU269986.1:302500-720000 GCA_021432705.1 Caranx ignobilis | reverse complement strand
CACACACACACACACACACACACACACACACACACACACACACACACACACACACACACACACACACTCAGACAAGGATTTCTTTTCTTTTTTCATGGATGGTTTTACTGTTCAGTCTGATTCTTATTTCTGTCTCTGTTATTTTTCTTCATCATTCTTCACGCTCCTCCTCCCCTCCCCTTTCTTCCTCTTTCTCCTCTCCTTCTACTCACTTTTCATCTTTACCACTCCTTTCTGTTCTGTCTTTTCTTCACAAAGTTTCTATTTTCTTGTCACTCATCTTTTACCTCCTTCTCCTTTCTTTCCTACTGTCCTCCTCTCCATTCTGCCCCTTCCATCCTCCCTCCTTCTCTTCCACTTCACCTTTTGACTGCTCTCTCTTTCTTCATCCTCTCATCTTCCTCATCCTCTCTGTCTGTAGTTTCGGTAAAAAAAAAACCAAAAAACTACTGTCCCACTATTTTCCAGACACTATTTTCTACTGCAGTCATGGTCTTCCTCCCTTCTTAGTAAGATAATGTCAGAGCTCTCTGTTTCCTGGTTGTCTTACTAAAAAAACATCCAACCTGGGCTGCTTACTTCTGTAGCCTTTCAAAATAAAAGCTTTGGATTGGCCTTTTAGTTGTTCTCAAACTAGTACTCATCACACTCAGGGAGGGGAGGGCTCTAAGGCTGAAGAATACTCAGTCCCTGCATACCCCACCCCCCACCCCCTGCATCCTGCTTCCTCTCCAGACAGGAAGTGAAGGATACGGCCGTGTTGTTTCAGCACCGATAGGCAGTGTCGGGCTGTGGGGATGGAGGAGAAAGGAGAACGGTGGTGCCTAGTTGGACTTTGTCAAAGTTACCCCCCACCTCACCCCTCAGTAACACATTAACTGCTTATCTTGAGCAGCCCTTTGCTCTCGCCCTGTAAATAGATGCTGTAAAACATCCACGGCTACAGCTGAACTCGGTGAAAAATCAGTTCCCTTTACTTTGTAGCTAAAACCAGCAAGATGAAATAAGCAAACATCTGAATTTATTGTAAAGATACATGTAAATGAAAAACAGAATACGACAGAAACAGAGAGAAATAAAGAGGTGATGGAGAGAGGACAGGATGAGAGGGACAGAGAGACTCCCCCTCTTTCCACAATAAAGGTCGTCTTTGTGTCTGAAGAATTCAGCCTTCATGTCATACTCAGATGTAATTAGATGATGCAGTTCAGCTGAGGCCTTGGAGATGCTGCTCCTCTCTTTCCTCCTCACCCCTCCTTCTCTTCCTCTCTCTCAGACTCTCTCCCTCCCTTCTGCTCCCTCAGCTTCTTCCCCTGGTTTAGTTTTATGCCTCTTTCATCAATCCTTTTACCCCTTCTCCTGTCATCGGCAACTCCTCCTTTCCTTTTCCTGCTCCCTTCTTCCCTCCTCCTCCCCCTTCTCCTCTCTCCTACTGATGCTGTATCCCTCCTTTCCTCATTCTGCCCCCCAATGTATTAATATTTCTACCTCTACTCTTATTTACATCCTTCCTCTTTAACAACTCCTTGCATTTTCCTCCCATGTTCCTACTTTTTTTCTCCTGTTCATCTCTTTGTTCTTTCTCACCTCTTTCCTCTCCCATCTTCATCTCTTTCTCTTCCTTTTTTTCTCAGCCATGTCATCACTTCCTTTTAAAGTCAGTCTCTCTTTCTCGAATTTTTCTCCCACCTTTTGCTTTCTTTACTCCTCCCTTCTCTCTCACTCTGATACAGACTAAAGTACAAGGCCAGGCATTCAGCCAATCAGAGCCCTCACTGGCTACAGCCCTCCCATCCCGTGCGTGTATGTGTGTTTGTAATTTAAACAGCTGTTGTTGCTGAGGAGACAGACTTTTTCCAGTTTTGACCAGTTTAACTTTGAAAAACTTTATTTCAGCTTCGTCTTATCCCTCCCTCCCTAACATCCTTCCTTTGCCTCCTTTCTTTTGTCCTTTTTTTGTCTCCTTTCTTCCCTCCATCCTTTTCTCTAGGTTTCTTTCCTCCTTCCTGTCCTCTCGACTCTCCTTTTTTGACCTTTTTTGACTTTTCGCGCTTTTGACTGATCAGCTGATGACAACAACATCCCAACAGCATCCCAGCCAACAGCTGGCTGATGGGACCTGCAATGTTTTCAATGCAGCTCAATTCACTTGTCACAGATTCTGCTGTTATCAGACACTTAATTAGATTTAATCGTGGCTCAGACGATGAAATCCCTGTTGCTGTTTCAGCTCCATCAGCGTTCACAGAGGAAGTCAGAGATGACTGAAGGCCGATGTCTGAATACACACATACATACACACACACAATGACTGAAACAATGATGAAAAGATGTTTATAGATTTAACTGGTTTAATGTGGATGTCCTCTGAGAAAAAACAACCTCCTCCTCTTCCTCCTCCTTGTCCTCCTGCTGCTGGAGTTACAATAGGAGCTGGGTGTGAACCCCCCTCCCTTTTTTCTCTCCATCTCTGCCTGTGTGCAAAGTAAACCCTCACAGCTCTTTCATCACCTCAAATACAGGATCTCTCTCTCTCTCGCTCTCTCTCTCTCTCTCTCTCTCTCTCTTTCTCTCTTTCTCTCTCTTTCTCTCTCGCTCTCTAGCTCTCTCTCTCGCTCTGTGTGTGTGTGTTTAGTTAAGAGTTAAGAGTTTGGCGTGTATGAGCATGCTCTAAAGCCTCAAGCAACACACACACACTGCACTGATGCACAGTCATCAAACTGTTGTGGGACTTTATCACTTAAATAAGTGACACAAAAATCTGCACAGCATCAGTGTGTGTTTCTGTTCATTCATAATGGCAGAGTTAATTTTCATGTGACAAACTAAAACAGAAAATAACCAGCAACAAAAATCTGCACATGTTCATTTATTGAATCTGTCTGTTATAAATTAAACATTAAACATCAGATAATCAGAGACCTCAACTATGAGCTACTGACTCCACTCATGAGTGTTACACAACAGAGAAATAAAATGTGATAAGTTGAGAGTTGTGTATTGTTGTTTAAGTTTTACATTCTCACAATTGGTTCAAGTGCTTTTTTTCCGTGCAATAAGTGAACTGGTTTTATTCATATCACATGTTGGCTGCAGCAGATTTCCCTGCAGATGCAGTAATTCAGTACATCATCATGCTGTTTATTTGCTGCTGACCTAAGTCATTGATATGAACTGTGCAGGTATTACAGCAGTGTTAGCGTTTACCTCCACTTGTAGCAGTCATTTTAAACTCACTTCTGTTGTCTTTCTCCTTCCTTAAGAGGAGAGCTGTTGTTGTTGTCGCTACACACTCATTATGGCTGTGACTTTGTGCTGGTAATTAATGAGTTTCCCCCTGTGATCAGTGAAGTCTAATCGTCTATCTATTATCAGAAGAGCTGCTGATTAATGGACGGTCCCTTTGAACTGACAAGTTTTAGCTCCACAGGTATTAGAGATGTCTCAATGACTGGTACACAGACACACACACACACACACACACACTTGGCAGCAGCAGTTGTAGTCAGTTGGTGTTGAACTGAAGCATCTCTGACAGACAGACTGAAGAGAGAGTGAGAACAGCAGCCTGTTGAAGCAGAGGACACACTGTGTTATGGATGTGGCCAGCTGTGTGTGTGTGTGTGTGTGGACTTGCCTTTCCCTCCTACTTCTCCTCCCCAACTGAGTATCTGTCAGCCTGCAAATATGTGGACTCTCTTACCCACACGCACATTAACACACACACACACTTCCAGTTGTGTTAGCAGATAAGCAGGCGGTGTGTGTGCCAGCTGCTGTGTGCATATATGTGTGTATGTGTGGATTTATAGGGGATGAATGTGTTGCTTGTTGAGCACAGAGACAACTGCTGGTGGAGGATGGAGGGAGAAGGAGGAGAGATTGAACCATGCAAGGAGGAGGGTCAGGGGTTGCAGAAGTGATGGAGGCACGAAAGACAGTAGGAGGAGAAAGGAGAGAAAATTTCCAACGACAAAATATTTCATTGATGGAAATGCAATATACCACTTGATACCAGTTTTTGTGTTTAATTGTGTTTTTGTCTTTTTGTTTTGATTTAGGATTAAATATGTAATAAAAAAATGATGGACATGAAGTTGAGGAGAAGGGGAAGAAAAAGATAGAAAGAGAAATTATGTGAATTTTGGCTAAATTGTATTAAGTTATTTTCTAGCAGGAATTGATATTCTGACATTTCAACTGCAAAAAAATGTTGATGAATCCCAGCCTTTCATTGGGCATACAAGATGAATACTGTGTGTGTGCGTGTCTGTGTGTGTGTGAACAACAAGAACAGAGTCAGAATTTGGTCCTGCAGGTTAGCATCTGGTGACTCACAAGTGAATAAAGCTTAGTGGAGCACACAGCACACACGTCCAGGTTAGCATCTGTTAGCGTGGTGTGAATGAATAGAGGTCTAACAGAGGAGAGAGCAGAGGTCGTTGGCTGTCTCCGACACCTGTTCGTGCGCGTGCACGCGCGTGTGTGTGAGACAGCTGCTCAGCACGTTGACAGCGACCCCCACCCACCCCTGCCTTCACATTCTGACTTACTGCTGCCCCCTCCACCACCACCACCACTGTGTCTGTAATTACAGAAGAAAGCTGGAAAAAGAGATGAGTCCCTGACAGTCTCTCTCTCTCTCTCTCTCTCTCTCTCTCTCTCTCTCCCCGTCTCTCTCTCGTCTCTCACACACACACACGTACAGAGCGCTCATAAAAAGTCAGCTGATTTGAGTTTTCATTTTTCTTGTCTTTCTCATGTTCATATCAGGAATCGGCTCATGTTCAAATACGGGAACTAATACTGCTGTGTCATGACAGGCTAAACCAGCAGCTCTCTTTCTGTTTTGACAGACTTCATGAGACATCATCATGGACCCACTGTGATCTCATAAACCCAGACCACAGGTCTGCTACAGTCCAGAGAATGACTGTAAACATGCATATTTAACAGCTGATACACAGACTGAAGTGTCTTCTGAGTTAAGCACCGTCTTTCTTGTCATTCTGCATAGTATGCAGTTCTGCAGTGTGTGTGCGCATGCATACGCAGCTGCTGTTAGAGGTTGTCAATGCAGCTTGACAGGCTCCAGAAGCATTTTTTAGTACTTATACTTATAGTAGTCTCATCATCTACTGCAGCAATAACACCACACTGTAAAAATAGTCTGATGTGACTACAGTCACCTCTGCCCTTCACACTCAGCTTCTTCCCTCTGTTCACTCTTCACTGTCACTGTGAACTCTCCATTCATGTTTTATCACGCAGCATTGAGAGCTTCACATGAATTTAAAGTTACATGGGTGTTGAAGGATGTCAGTAAGGGACATGTCTAACTCTAACACATGTGAAGGCATCATACAGGACTTATAAAACATGTCCGGATTGTGTAAAGCATGTAGAGGCATCTTAAAGTCTATTTTCAGTTTATACAAAGATCTAAGAAACATCTGAGGATGTCACTCAGCACATGATTAGACTTGAGCTGAAAGTTAACCAGTAACTGCATGTACTGACTCATCTATGTGTGGTTTGAACAGTTGATAAGGATGCTCACATTGGAGAGAGAGAGAGAGAGAGAGAGAGAGAGAGAGAGAGAGAGAGAGAGAGAGAGAGAGAGAGAGAGAGAGAGAGAGAGAGAGAGAGAGAGAGAGAGAGAGAGAGAGAGAGAGAGAGAGAGAGAGAGAGAGAGAGAGAGAGAGAGAGAGAGAGAGAGAGAGAGAGAGAGGGGGGGGGTGTTTATGTCCTTGAGGCAGGAGTTGGGCAGTTAGCCAGAGCCACAGTCCTGTCCTGGCAGCCAATGAGCATTGAAGTTACATGGAAGGTGGCGGGCAGCCAGCCAATGAGGGCAGAGTTTAGTGCAGGATGAGGAGCGCAGCGGCTCATCTGGTCTGACTGGATTTTCTCTCTCTGACAAGACTTCACTTCTTTCTTCTTTTCCTCCTTCTTCTCTCACTTCCTTTTTTTAGTCAGTGCTCCCTCCACACCCAGGAATCCTCTCTCTCTTTGTCTCTGTAATTCACTCCAACCTTACTTGACCCACTCCATCACATATCAGTGTGGATTGTGAAACACTGCAGCGGGACCTAATGATTCTCCTGTTTACTGTAAAACAGCAAATAGGTGTGTTTGTATTTGCGTTAGGGGTGTGCCAAAATACCGATACCACGATATATCGCTATATTTCGTCTTGCGGTACATTATCGATAGACTGGCACCAAATATCGATATTTAAACAATAAACATACAGCTGTTCTAACAGATTCTCTCACAAAACCCTGCTGCAATTTTGATTTACAGAGTCACTACTTCAAGCCTCCACATGATGGTGCTTACCATGAATAAGAGTGGGTGCAGAGGTAGTGTACTCTTTGAAAGGAAAAGATGCAGTACAGCCTGCTGGAAATCGTTAAAAGAAGAAGAAGAAGAAAATGGCGCAAGGCGGAGGAATAGCAAAACATAACACAAGCACATTGGACATTGTGTGTTAAGAAGAGCCACTGTGTGCAGCATACACTTTGTTTTACTTCGCTCTCATTCATGTGAAATTGATTGACGATACGGGTGCACCGGTCGATCGGTGGCGATTTCCTTAATTTTGCGGGATCGACGATTCTTTTATGTGAAACCGATCTCATCTACCGATCTTATCTACCTCCACAAAGGTCTGAAAGTCAGCCACTGTCCCTCTCTGCTCTGCCATGAGAGAGGGCTGACGCCAGGATGTGGAAGCGCTGCTACGCACCGTGCGCGAGCAGGAGCCCTTCCGTTCACACCAGACGCGCATTCCTCTGTGCCAGTCAACAAGCGCTTCTGCCCCTCAGCTGTGTGTGTGTTCTCTCTCATGCTCTATCTATCTGTTTAGATACTGACAATATAAACACACACATCATTATTTTGAAAATCGTTTTCCTTCATATTTGAGAGAACGACCTCATGTGCAGTTAAAACAACAAATGTGTATTGTATTGTATCACAGGTATTGTTTTTCAATAAAATAAGATTCGAACATTGAAGGTGTATGCTGTCGGTTATAGAAAAATCGGAATTGGCCAAAATTGGAATCGGCAGGTCAGGCTTTTTAAAAATCAGTGATCGTGATCAGCCAGAAAATTGCAATCGGTGCCCCCCTAATAACAATGTTTTGTAATTCATGTGAAATGGATTCAGTGCAGTCAATAAATTCAGAATTTCTTCAGTGACACAGATATTGTGATGTATCGTGGATGAAACTTCATTATCGTGGGCAAAATATCGTGATAGTATCGTATCGCGAGGTACCTGGTGATACCCAGCCCTAATTTGCGTGTGTGTTGTCTTAAGATGCTGAAAAGTGTAAAGAGGCAGTGACCTCAGTTCCCTCAGACAAGAGAACGGTCTTAAATATTCTTCCTTGGCAGTTACTACTGAAGTCATTACTTTGCTCTGTTAGGAGTTCAGAAGCTCATCCACTCATGTAACAGGCAACCCCACCCCACCTTTAAAGGAAAAGGGTGAAAGATCCATGATGTGACAAGTGTGTATGACAAGTGATGTAACCTTTTGTAAACACAATGCATCGCTCTGTGATAGTTTTGTATGTCTTTGGTTCTCTGTGTGTCCCTATGGTAGTCCAGGTTTCAACCATTGATCATTATAAAGGTATTGTGTGTATGTAACATACTGACAAAACTAGAGTGTTAATAATTGTAGGCCTTACTGTTTGTTTTCCATTAGTCTTTAACTGATGTATGAAGGGGTAATAATACTTTCGATCCACTAACAGGGTCTGACATAGTTTTAGTTCAGTAGACTCTGTCTCCCCACAGCCTCATCTTATTCTCCCTCCTCCTCTTTTTGTCCACCCATTCCTCCTCTGCCTTTATCCTCCTCTCATCTTACACTTCCTCTCCTGCTCCTCACTTTTCTTGCCTTGCGTCTCTTCTCCTCATAAACCTCCACTCTTTCTGCCCTCTCCTCTTTCTGCTTTTTCAACCTTCTCCTCTCTCATCCACTTGTCTCCTCCTGTCCTTGCTTCCTCTCCTTATGTCTTTTCCTCCTCCAGGGCTTCTGCACTTGTCCATGCCTGTCAACCAAAAGCAGAGCAGCATTCTTCAACACACACATTCCTCATCCTGCTTGGCAAGTTATTTTTACCATCAGAGAGTGTTACAGGCCTGCTCTGGCCTCCTTTCACAGTTGGAAGCATCTTTTCATCCACAAACTGCTCTCAGGTTTTGCATTGTCATTCCTCCTGTTAATTTCCAGTTAACCTAGTTACACTGTAACAGACACTAACCAGCACACACCAACACCACAGCTGGTTAATGTTTCATGTAGTGTAAGTTAGTGGTAAAGGAGGCAACTCACACAGCAGACGTCTTGAAGAAACAGAGCTGGAGGCTGCACACTTCATTTTATGAGGCACATAACTAATCATCAATACTGGACCATATTTTGATGATTTGAGAAGACACTTGGGGCATGAGCATGGGGGTTTCAGCTTTTTATTTTGCAGTTCATACAGATTACTGAATAAGTGATTTTTTTTGTTCCACTGATGGAAAATGAAGATTTCAGTGTTAGTGAACAGGTTATTGACAGGTCCTGGCTTGTCTGAAATCTGCTTAGACATTGTCAGTGGAAACCATTGTGTTAATTCACAGGCCAACCACATGAATTTGAAAATTACTTACAGGCTAGTCTCCTTTAAAAATATGCAACTGTACAGATACAAAGTTTTAGAAAACTGGAAAAATCTGTCACTGTTCCTGCCATCCTGCCATGAGTCTGTTCCTGACTGGTGCTGTACAGACCCTATATCAGTCAAATGAACCACAGTCATTGAACACTCTGTGATCATTAAAATTCAAACAGTAACAGTAACACTACTGTGATATAGCATGAAACTGGTAACTAAGAAACATGTTGATTCAACATGCTAGCATGAGTCATTGAAATTTGTGTTTGCCTTTTTTTTTTTTGTTCATGTAGATCATTGCTATTGATGCTGATGTTATGTGCTATTATTTATTATTAATTTTTAAGTTTAATTATTAAATTTTTTCTAACTTTAAGTTAGTACACCTCTGATCATCGTTGTGATGCTAGCTCCAAGTATCTCTGGCACAAAGAGCGGTCCTGTATCTTTTTTTTTTGTTTTTATCGACATAAAACTTAAACCAGGTTGGTTTTAATAATTTTGGCAGCTCTTGTTAACAAATTTAAGCTCTTTAATGCCACAAATCTAGAAACAATGCAGCCGGCTGTTCCTGTAGCAGAACAGAGCTAAAGTGAGTTACAGGGCTAGCTCATTAGCTGCTGGCTTAGCAGGGGCTTTATGTGGTGGAGCAGGGACATGGCGATAAACCCTGGTTTAGGTGGGAGCGGTGGCACCTCCCTGTATCAGCTTACATCTCCTATCTCCAACAATACTCAACCCATTAACACTGACAAGCACAGCTCCAAAACCTGTTCCTAAGCTCAGAACAGGTCAGGTAAAGCTTTTATTCTAGGTGGAAGAGTTTAACATGAGCCTGGTGCTAAGAGGAGTGAAATAAGTAAAAGTCCTGGCTTTGAGTAGAAGTGTAACTCATGAAATTGGTGATACAGTTGTAGACATTTTTTCTCCTCTCCTCTCTGCCCATCCTTAGTTGCCTCCTAATTAGTCTTATCAACCCTCTAAGCTCTTAATCTTTCTCTTTGCCTCCCTCCCCCTCTGTGTTACCTCCTTATCCATGCATCCATCCGCCGTACACTTCTACAGCCTGTTGCATTCTCTCCTTCATCCATCCCCTCCAATATGAATTCCTCTCCTGGCAGGTTTTTCTGCCCCCCCCCCCAACCACACACACACATCCCTTACCTCAGTTTGCCTTTTTGAATAGTAGCAGATTATCCTATTTGTACAGCCCTGATGCTCACCCCCCCCCCCACACACACACACACACACACACCTCCTGTGTCGTGTTCATCCTGTCTACATCAGGAGCTCCATGCCATCTTTAGCTAGCTAAGCCTGTTTTCACCAGACATCACATCACATCTTTTTGTTTATTCTTCATTTTTACTTGTTTTAACCTTTTTTTTTCTTTTTTCTTTTTTTTTTTATTAAATGTCACTCTTCCAGATTGAATAGAATGAATTTTTCAGTTGTAAAAATCCTATGAAAAACAACCTGTCATTATTACTAATGTATTATTTTCATATTAACCAACAGAGAGCTGTAATCCTTTGTGATAAAATATAAAAACATGGCATTATTCTGCATATATATTAAGTGCCTAATGGTGGAACTTAGTTGATCAATTGACCTTCAGTTTGATTATGTGATAACTGTCAGATGCCTCCTTTGGTTTTATATGAAATGACCTACATGCCGAGTGTCTCCTTGTTATCTGGAGATATCAGGCACCTCCTTTGTTACCCATGAAGCACTTTGCTGCCCCGGGCCTGCATGGTGTTGCCACAGTTCAGTTTGTGTTATCAGACAGTGATGATTTTATTAGCAGAGCAACAGTAGGACACACACACACACACACACACACACACACATGAATACTGCACATTGATCTCTGTACTTTGAACCAGGGATCCAGCTTTTGTGTAATACAAGAGCAGAAGCTGTTTTTGTGCGTGCTGGTGTGTTTGTGGCTGCATGTGTATCGTGTACATCGACAGTTTTCATATCTCAGCCCACACTCCATCCTTCTACAAAGGCCTAAAACTGTGCATGATAATGGTTAATTTGAAGAACAAATAATTCATATGCACAGACATGCCTGTCAGGCTCTGTTGATGATCTAACTAAACCACATCCTACATCTTACACAGCTGCGTGTGTGAGAAGTAGGTGATGATATTCACTTGGACAGAGATCTTGTTGGAGCAAATCAAGTGATGATTTAAGTAGGGTTGCAAAATTTCTGGGAAATTTCGGAAAATTTCCAGAAAATTTCCAGAAACCTAGGAAATTTTCTGCCGCTTTGCCACCCTAGATTTAAGTAAATACTGAACAAAAAAATCTTCTCTTCAGCTTCTTAAGTGTTTTTTTTCCTTTATCACTGTGAAATGAATAGTTTTAGATCTGTTGTGTTGATTGGACAAAGAGAGACATGTCAGGATGTCAACTTGGACTCAAAGGGCTTGTGGTGGACACTTTTTCCCATTCCAATCAATAAATTGAAAGAGTGGTCATTTATTTTCTCCTGTAGTTGCCATGACAGGCAAAAAAAAGTTTTTACCTGATTATAGTAAGTCGACTCATATCCTCGAATGCAGCTTTTGTTGATCACTGAGTACTTTTTATAGTTGCTCAGCAGGATGCTAACATTATGGTAAACCTGGCAGACTGCTATGACAAGTTGTGTTAATGTGAGCACATGTTGTATGTATTTGGCCATTGTTGTTCTGTTTGGAAAATAATAAAGGCTGTGTATACGACACTAACAGGGTTGAAGATAGTTAGCTGTGCGTCTTTCACTGCAGACTGCAAATTCATGTGTGTGTTATAACAAACCTTCTTGGTGTCCATAGTACTCTGTATAATGTGTAATATAACACTGTTGGTGTATGTCATATATGTGTGTTACTGACTGTGTCTCTGTGCTCTCCCCCTGCAGTGTGAGCAGTGGTTGCAGACACACACACAGCAAACCCTGTCCCCTCCCGCCCTGCCCCGCCCCGCCCCGCCCCGCCCCGAGACACGAACGAACGAGCGAGCGAGCGAACGTTTCTTTACAAAAACGACGGTAAATATGCTCCTCCTTTCCTCCCTCCCTCCCTCACTCATTCATCCATTGATTTACTTATTCATCCAGTTAACCTGTCAGCTGTTGAACACAACAAACTCCCATTGCTCTGCCTGCTACACTTCTTCAAATCATCCGTTATCTACCTTGCTGCCCCTTCTCTCCTTGGCTCTTCACCTTGTTTCCTCCCCTCTTTTCCTCTCATTCTCACCTTTCCTTTCTTCACCTCTGCTCTCCATATTTTTTGTTCTCATTTCTTCCCATCCTTCTCTTGTCCTCATTTCCATCTTTTCATTCCATGATTTTTTCTCCTCTCCTCTCCTCTCCTCCTTTGTTCCTCCTTTGTGAGCAGCATGGCAGTCATCCTTCCATCACTATTCCTTTTACCTAGTTATTTTTTTGATTTCATCCCTTCTTCATCCTTCCTCGAACATTTCTTCATCATCTTCGGCTGCACTTTGACCAAATTTTGATAGCAATCAGAAACCCACAGACACACCTACTGCTTGTTGCTCTGCTTTCTGGTCATGTGATCACCTGTTGGCTTCACATCACCTATCTTTCCTCAGAGGATGATGGCTTGCGTGATGTGGAAGAAGCACGTTGAGCTTTTGAAAACACATGACTGCTGTTAATTTGTCTGTGGTTAGGACGAGGCTCTACTCGTTTATTTATGACTGTGTATCTATTTTCTGAAATGTTGCTCCTTTTTTTGGTGCTGTTTAATGTGTTACTCAGTGCTGTTCCTGTGTGTTTGTCGCAGCTCAGTATTTATTCACAGGTTTAGTGCTTATAGCATGTATCTTGATCCAGTTAGCTATACTATGTAGTAGTATAGATAAATGCAGAGCTGAGCAGCGGCTCAGTTCAGCTCCAGTCATCACTCTGTCATGTTCAAAGGCTGCACACAAAATTTCAGGCTTGTCTCTGCATTTCCCTTTTCCTATTCTGTTTTCAACAGGTTTGAGGATAGAAGTATGAAAATATCAGAGGCTGTTAAATGTGCTGAAACATCTTGATATTGTTCTTTGTGCCGTTTGGTTAATCCAGTCTATGTGGTGCTGTTTCAACAAAAACTAGCTTTAATAGCTTTCATCAGCTTTTAAAACTGGACTGCTCTTCTAAAATCTCCCCTCAATGCCTGAATACATGTTTACTCCACTTTGTTTAAACCTACTGAAGCTGTGTTCGATCTTGTGCAAACTACCTCCGCTAGATTTTAAGATGTTTCTGTTGCAGTTTTTCTGTGTCTGAGGTTGAGCCTTATTCCACTTTAAATCAAATAATAGCTTTTAGAATTATATTACAGAAATATTAAATATTAAATAAACAGAAAACAGCTTCTGCTGTCTCTTAAGTGCAAGCAGTACATTTATACATTTATCAACACTGAAAGATAGAAAAGATCAGTGTTGATCTGGAGCAATACACAAATAATAAGAAAATCCAGTCAGTCATTTCAGGTTGTAAAATATTTCATCTGTGCATTAAGCCTCAAATTCAAACTGAGCAGATAAAGATGGGACACCACAGGATGAATGTGTGTGTGTGTCTGTGTGTGTTCGAGAGTAGAGGAATCTGCATCCTGATTGGCTGAGAGCTGGCAGACATTTTCCACAGTCAGCCTGTTCAGTGGTTGGCTGAGACGTTCCCCTCCCCTGTCTGTCCCCTCCTCTCTCTCTCCCTCTTTCTCTCTCTCTCTCTGTCTGTCTCTCTCTCTCTGGTATGTTGTACAGTAGAGCTGACACACCGCCGATGCTATCTCAACACTTTATCACGTCGGGTCTAAACTCCACTATGCTGCACCACAAAGACACACACACACACACACACCAGTCAATCTGTAACCAAGCTGCCGTGTACAGACCCCAAAGAGGAAAGAGAGAGAGAGAGACGAGCCTGAAAGACAAGATGATGCAAGAAGCAGAGGGAGAGTCAGGGTTGTACACATGCAGTTTATCCTGTCACCATCCTCATGCAGAAAAGGGTTGAACCAGATCTCATTGTTTTATTGTTAGAGATTTGCCAAAGATATTGGGGGGGGGGGTACTTGTGTCCATGCTGCTTAAAGAGAAAGCGATCAGCTTTTCAGATATTCGGTGTAGTTCTGTGAGTGTGTGTTAACAAGTTAGGACAAAGTACTGCATCGAAGGGAGCAGAGGAAGGAGTGGAGGAGCAGTGGAGGATGGGTGATGGCAGCTGAGTGTTAGATGGTGGTTTGGAAGGAAGGAGGGAGGCAGGGGAGAAGGTCAATGGGAGAGAGAGAGAGAGAGAGAGAGAGAAGAGAGAAAGAATGTCCATCAATCTCTCTTGCTCTGAACTCGCTCACACATGGGGAAGCAGCAAAGCACTCTCTTGTGACTCCCGTGAGTGTGGGCTTCCTGTTGTGGTCATGAGAGACTCAGAAACAGAAAGAGATAAAAAGGAGAGATTCTTTCAGTTTCTGAAGCTCGCTTGAATAAAAATGATTTAAAAATTGTAACTGATTCAGTTTTTCTTGAAATAAATGCAGTTGATTATCTGGGGATGATCTGAGATAAAACCACAATGCCAGCCAACAATTTTAACAGTGATCACTTTTGTAGTTTCATAGAATGTAAAACTTAACAGTGCTAACCTGGGACTATAACCACAGAGTCGAGGCTTAAATATTTTAGTTTAATTGTAAAATTATCAAACAAAAAATATTGGCCTGCTCTGTAATAAGTCAGCCACAAATGCAAAGAAAAAAGACATATAGCACTATTCCACCTTATTGATGGTTAGCCATGTAACTATAATAGTATATACAGTTAGCATTAGCGAGCTAAGGCTAATTAGGGTCAACTGCTATTGGTGAAATATAATCATTACACTACATGACAATGATTGTTAGCCGATTTAAACTAACTACTTCCCAGTGTTTACAGATTGCTACAGATATAGCAAATGTAGCAAGTAGCTTTATAACATAACAAAACATAGGGTTACAACATGAAAAGCTTTAAGAATTAACATGGCTTTAACTAACCCTAGTGTCAGTATTCACTGTGATGTGAAACTTTAAAATGCTATCTGAACAAAGCCAACATTAACTTTAACTTCACAACAGAGCAGGCTTTAGTGTGTTTGTTTTTCAGTTTTTAATACAGACTTATTTAGATGAACTACTATCTTCAAACTTCAAAATGCACTCATTACAGTAGGCAAACCTGGAAGTATATTGAAAGACTGGTAGTCTGTATATGTGTGTGAAGTCAGTTTCAATGAGAAGAAGATGGAGATGAATGCAAAAAGTAGAGCCGTTAGAAGGGGGTAATTAATAGCAAACATATGGTCACTGGATCCCCACCCCCCAACCCTCCTCCATCAATCTCTTCATACATCCCTCCATCCCTTTCCTCACTTCTGCTAAACACAGACTGTTAGCTGACACCCAGGAGGACACACTGATACAGATATCTCACCTTGCAAAAAAAAGAGTGATATAAATATAAATGGAGAAGATTATTTTAAAAAGAGGAAGAGTTACATTGAGAGAGAGGAGACAGTTGAGGATGAGCTTGAGGATGATTTGCTTCCAGCAGGTGTCAGTTTGGTCAGCTTGCCTCTGGCTCTCTCAGGCTGTAAATGATACAAGCCTAGCTGCTAACATCATTTAGCTCAGCAAAAGTTCATGGTTCATTTTTGGTTCAACAGGTGGGAAATAAAAAATAAAGCAAATACAACATTTTGGCCTTTGTCAAGCAAGATATCATTTAGGACCTAACCTGAGCATGTCCAACTTGGGCATTAGATTTAATTTAACACTGAGGATGCAGATTTATTATAGAGCGTGTGCTAATTTGACTGTAATAATAATAACAATAATACTAATAATAGTAATGTGCTAAATCAGGTGAATATAAGTAGTGCAACTCTGTAAACAATTTCACCTGCTAATGTTACTGGTAAAAATTAGTAGCTAACACAATGTACACTAATACCATTTAGCCTTCCAAAAACTAAGAATTTTTTTTTTATCCCCCCGAAGATGCTGCCACACAGTGCAACTTTAAAAGCAGCTAACTTGACAAAAAACACTATTAATCTAGATTTTCCACAGATATTGTTTTATTCAAATTGAATTAGTTGAATGTGCAGAACTGCATAATCAACATGGTAACTTCCAGCCCTGTTGAGTTTAGAAACCTTCTGTTGGTATTAAGCCTTTTGCTTGTTTAAACAGGATGAAGATAACAGGATGCTGATGATGATCCAGTTAAAGTAACAACAAAATAAGTTGTTGACTGAGAGACAGACTTGAGGCAGAGCCCTGCTGCGACCCTGCTGTCCAAATTTTATGTCTCAGCTGTCACGTCAGGTGAAAAGAGGCAGGGACAGAGAGGATTTATGGGGTTTAGGTGAGAGGAAACTTTTCTCCCTCCTCATCCTCAAGTCTGTCTTCACCCCATTCATCCATCTATCTCGTCATTCATCCATTCCCCACCCCACCGGCTCCCCTCCCCCTCCTCTGTAATGACTGTCACTGAGTAGGCTAACATCTTAACACAGGTGCCACAGGTTTATGTTCTGAAATCATTGCCCTCAGTGTGACTGAGGGCACCCATGTAGTGGCCTTGAGTCATTTACTGACTGCAGAGCTTTTAACTTGTGATGAAATGTTTGCCACCATGACCAGAAACTGAGGTTTCCACTTTGGGAGACTGAGAGCAGCGATTGAGGCAGTTTCAACCCTTCATGTCAAAAAAATAAAATCAGTAAAGACGTACTGTGTAAAAATTTTCTTCTAGCAGTGAGGTTCCAACTGAATAGTATTCTTTATGCTGCATTCATGTGGAACCAGGCAGATAGCAGACAGACGACAGCCATAGCACGGAGTGGGATAAACAAACAAGTGGTGCGTCGGAACACCATGCAGCAAAATGATACACACATGCCATTATGTTGTTATGGCGATGTCATGTGGTTAACCTCACACACCTTTTTCTGGCCTCCTCTCATCCACTAAAACGACATCCGGGTTGTATGCCAACTGCCATCCACCTGATTCCATGTGAATGCAGCATAAGTGTGACACTCCATCCTTTTTCACACTACACCACGGTGATGGTTTGAAAGAGTCGCCACCTCGATCGTTTCTCTCAGAGCCCACTGCTCCGGTGTCTCTGTCTGTGGTCAGTGTGTCTGTGGTTACCTTACTGTCACACTGCCACTGAACGTATAAGATGTCGGCACAACATGGTAGCCAGCATTGAGCTTGCCAGGTCTACGTATAAATGAATGGCAAATTCAAAGCTTATTTTGTTATTAGTGTTTCATCCCTTGAATCCCTTTTCCAGCAAACAGGATACCACTTTGCTATAAATCCCCTCATTTAGCATTTATGTAGCAGAAAACCTTTAATAAATGGTTTATAACACATAAGTGTCATGTTTATGTATCTATTTATATATTATAATAACTCTTGCTATGACTACAACAACTGGAAATTGATTTATAAACAAAGACACACATTGTAGTTGTTACATATGTCCTTATAACTGTATTCATGTGCACTCTAAACCATTACGTAAAGTTAACATAATGCAAGAGCCAAAAGGTTTAAGATGCTCATAATAATTCCCTAGAGCACAAAGTGACATTTAAAGTGGCTTACCAGTTTAATCTTAAAAGAGATTAATTAATTGCAAATATAGTTTAACCACCAAGGGCCTAACCTGCAGGTAACCATGGCAACAGCCCTTTAGAAGATTATTCTAACTGAACACAAAGGTTAAACTGACCTAAAGCACAGCTCCTCTTTTCATCTTATGGTAAGTTTAAGATCAGTCATGTCTTTGTCAAATGTAGCTGGTTAGTTTTATAGAGTTGTTCTGTTGATTTATCTCCTGTTGGTCGTGTCATCTCTGTCTGCTTCTCATAACATAAGTAGTTACTGCTTCATTTCCCTTGAATTTTGAGCAAGTTGGATTTACAGGACATGTCTTGTTAGCTTCCCTAACTTGTTTTCATGCCATGGATCTAATGTGATCTGGTTGTCAAGGTTCAAGGTTGGCATTCTAAAACATGCTCTCACATGAAGACAACAAAATTGATACTCAGGTCACGGCCACACCATAAAGTGACTGTAAAAAAAAAAACAAAAACAAGTGAATAAATAAGACAGCATTAAGGCCACATCAGCAGCAGGAGGACTGAGGGCTCAGTGAGTAAGTGACAGCAGTTCAAACTCAATCTGCAGCTGTTAATGATTGATTATCAAGTAATTTTACAAACAACATTTGCTGGTTAAAGATTCTTACTGGTAGACTGCCGCCACTAGCTAACCAAGTCTCCGTGGCAACTGCGCAAACTGCTGCACAGAATGGTATTTCTCAGAAACGAGAAACACTGGTTGTCAGATCTTAAACCTAGCTTTACATTTCATCAACCAGTTAAAAGAAAAACCACAGAATTGAGACAGTGTGTGTAAAGGAGGGGGCAGAAAGAAGATGATGGAGCGATGGAGCTGGAGAGAAGCAGAGAGAGGAGGCAGGGATGGAGACATGGAGGAGGCTTCTTTGTGTGCAGCACTTTGGCTCAAAGAGACGTCTTTTGCGTCTCACACACACAAACGTGCGCACACACAAACACAGACATATCCATTTACTCCCTGGCTCCCACGTGGTGACCTTTTTTCAAGCTTTTGCATGAATGTGCAAGAATGTTAGCGGTGTGTGTGTGTTTGAATGACTGTGTGAGTATGAGTGTGAGTCAGGAGGGAGTGTCAAAGCTAGTGTGAGAATGATGGCTGGGAACAGATGTACTAACATCAGCTATCACACACGCACACAGACACACACACACACACACACACACACACACACACACACACACACAGTATATTCATCCACAGTGATTTACATAGAGTGTTGGACAGAAATATCCACATACACACACTGTGAGTGGGGTTGAGATCTGGGAGTTTAATATTTGTTAATGTAGACATGTACCAGGTCTTCCGACTTGTTATTTTTGGTGCAGGCCACACTGTTCCCCACAAGTTAGATCATGCTGGTTTCTCCTCTAGCACCACCAGCAGGTTGACATGTGGTTTATAGTGCAAGGAAGGAGAGGATTATTTGTTTGTCACCTTTGCCATTACATTGTGTTTGTAGGTTTGTAAAATTTAGCGCCATCATCAGGCCAACATTGATTTGTCCAGTGCAACACTACTGACAGGGCTGAGCTGCAGGTACCAGCTGTTTCCATCATCCTCTGAAACAAAAATCAAATCAAAAATTTTTGCTCATCTTTGCTTTCCTTCATCGGTGACTTCCTTTCTCTTTTCCTTTCCTTCCTTGCTTCCTTTACTGCCATTTTTTCTTTTTCTTGTTATCCATCTACCTTTCCTTCTTCACCTCCTCCTCTGTCAGCTGTTGATTTCTTTACCTTCACCCCCTACTTTTTCCTCTCCCTCCATCCTTTGCGCCTATGAGAAATCGTCATTGTGCCCCCGTCTTCTTGTCATCTCCTCTACATCCCCCCTCCCTCCTCTGTGCTCCTCCACCTCTCTCCTTTTGCAGCCATCTGTTGCTGTTCGTTTCTGCAGGCTGCAAGAAGTGCTGCCTGAGCACTCCAGCAGCCAATCACAACATCCCAATGTGTGCGTGCATGTCTGCATGTGCATGCTGAATAGGAATGATGCTAATGTAAAAAACAATCTGGGATAATTTGTGTGCACGTGTGTGTGTTGGTGTGATTGATGCACCTGCTATGACCATGTTACAGTGTATCATGTAAGAGCAGTGATAGAAGGAGAGATTAGTGGAAACACACACACACACACACACACACACACACACAGCTGGCCAGTTGTCACCAGTCACTCGCAGAGCTCCACTCATCCTCTTGTTGACCTTTGTTGCTTGACTTCTCATTTCTTCTTCTTTTTTCCCTTCATCTGACTTTGACCAACACAAATTAAAATGCATAACCACCCACACTGAAATGTATGAGTAATAAACATTCAACTCATAATTTAATTTAAATATACGTCATGATTTTAAAATTGAGATAAATTGAAATCCTGGAAATCACCGCAATCAGCTGAAAAATAGTACAAGCAAGTAAAAACAATCTGCTTGTGGTTCTGTTAGGGTTGTGTTAGAATAAAAAGAAAAGAAAAGCAAAATACAATAACATGTTTTTTAGCTGCTGGATGAGAGTATTTACTGTTTTTAATTCCAAACTGGATCTGATTTAAGAAAGTAATCAGAAGTTAATCAAGAAAAGGCCTTCAGAAGTTTCGCTCCCTCTATTGAAATGTTGATACAGATCAACACTGTAACAAGAGGATACCAGATCTCAGTCCAGATCTGTGTGGATGTCCACTGTTAGAGCTAGTGGTCCAGACTTGATGTTTCTGGGTTTTCCTTTTTATATTTTTACTTTCTAATTACTTTGTTTCTGCTTCTCACTTAAATCAGTTTAAAATTGCAGCAACTGCTCATAAAGTAACAAACCGATCAGCACCAGTTTATTTGTTCCATCAATCCCACTGCACTTTCTTCTCCTCCCTGAACTCCATTGAATTGTTCATCATTTTAAAGCTTTCTCTCCATGCATGTGTTTGCTGCCTCTCTCTTCCTTCTTTTTGATTTGAATGAGGAATGTCAAACACCCTCTCCCACCCTCTGACACAGACACACACACACACAGACACACACACACACACACACAGCCTCTTTCTGAGTTGAGCTGGGGGAGGAAGTGGCTGGTTCTGGAGAGCGTCTTCCTGTGGGGGCTGCCAAACAGGAAATGGCAATTACCTCTCTTCTTCTGCTCTCTTCTCAGAGAAAACCCCTCAGTTCTTGTCTTCCCTCTCTCTTCCATCAATCCATCTTTTACGTCCATTTACCCACAGCCAAATTCTTCCCTTTCCCTCATAAAAATATTTATATCTCCTCCCTCTGTCACTGTCATGCACAGAACCAACTCTCTTTTTCTGCCATCCTAGAGGCAGGTGTGAGGACTGTCCGGTCCACATTTTTAGTGGTCTGGTCCAGTCAGCACTGAGCCAAAGCTGCTCTTATAGGTCAAAGGTCATGGCTACCATTCTCTGCTGTGTCACTTCACATTCATTGGTGTTTCTACTATTAGAAACTGACTGGAAACAGGCAGATGAAGATGCTGTAATGAAGGAGCTGTGGGCAACAAGACTGTGTTTATGATCCTCAAAATGTGTGGAAAGTGCTAGAATGATCTGGCTTGAAGGACGTCTATGAGATTTCATTTTATAAACAACTAGATCCTGTTTGTTTTTTGTTTTTTTTTTCATTTTTGAATCCACAATCTGTTTTTACTTTCCCCACTCTTTATATAATCTTCACCCAATTTACATATCAGTGGATTTATGTAAAATAAAAACTTCAACATAAAATCAAATATAGTAGTTAAATGTAGGGTAGGAAATGAGGCTGAGCTACTGGCCAACCTTCAGAGTTCCTTTGTGATTCTAATTTAAGTTAACCTTCAACCTTCACACACCAGCCTCCACTGAAAAACCTGCTCGTTTTATGTGTCCTCAGTTGACACATAGAGCAGATGAGTTAAGGCCTCTCAAGATTCACCAGCAGCCAGTCTGTAGTGAAGGTCACAGTAGCACTTCATGCACGTTGAACCTTTTATTTCTTCCTTGATATTTTCACATTTCCCTTTGACCCACACACACTGTGTAGTACAATGTTTGTTTTGACGCTAGATCTTGTGGAGTGGATCATTCACAGGTTGAAGTTATTGGCAGCGATGATTGATTGTTTGTGGATAAGCAGAAATATATGTCATATTTATTGATGGAGCTGGCATGCATCCAACTATGCACACTTGCTTGATCTACTTGCTTATCCTTTAGGGTTGTAAGTGGTTCCCAGCTGACATATTGGATAGGTTGGAAAAGATTTCTGAATTGAGTTTGGTGTCACTGCCCTGTTGTGTCTATATATATTAAGTTTGTGTTGTTTTTTTCACATTTCAGCAGTCATGGAAAACTCCATGGAGGAAATGCAAGAAGGGGGAGGAGCCAACACTGAGATAAATGAGGAGGAGGCAGAGATTACAGAGAAGATGCACAATAACCTCCAGGGTATGTGAAAAAGCTTGTCCAAAGTTGTAACTTGCATTCTCCTCCATTAAAAATATTATTATTATAACCACAAAAGCTCTCCAAAGCTTCATGATGCATGAAATCTTGTCCAGGAGGAGTAAATGGAGTTATGGAGGCGGTAGCGAACGGAGGAGAGAAGCCACAGAACGGAGACCAAGGTGGAGGTGGAGGAGGAGGACAACGAGGAGTCCTAGGAGCTGAAGGAGGTGGTGATTTGTCCTCCATTAATGCCATGATGTCAACAGTGATGTCAGCAGCAGGGACCATTAATGGTGCAGGAGAAGGAGAGGGAGAGAGTGCAGTCACCTCAGCCAACTCCTCCGCCGGGCCCTCCCCAAGGTGACTACTGACCATTTAATGTTAATGATGTTTTTATGTTTTTACCTATTTGATATAGACATCAGGTACCTTAGATCACTGCCTCCACTTTCTAATAATAGTAAAACATCTGGACTTAAATTTTGTCATTTGGAGAGGTTTAGTTTAAAATAACTGTTTGGGACTTACAGGTCCCGTACAGAAATATCAATGTGTCATAGAACTACTCCTAAAAAGGTGAAGAAAAAACATTGAACTCAGTGGTTCTGAATTAAATCATTAAACTGTATTTGATTGTCTGTCAGTTTTATGGGCAGGTCCCAAAATAGGGAACCAGTGACACTCTTGGATTCCTAGTTAGCATATCTTCACCCTGACTATAGAATGGTATAGAAGTACATAAATCACTTAGTCAGCTCTACCATCTCTTGGCCTTCTTCTCTTGGTACCAACGGTTCCAAGAGATAATGAGGAGGAAGAAGCAGAGAGTTTTTGTAAAACACAGAGATGTAAAGGAAGTGAAGCTCACCACCAAAAGCTGCCTCTGCATTTTTCAGCAGAGTGTTTTCAAAATGGCTCCAAAAACAACTGGGCTTCACTGATGATAGGCTGAAGAGTGGAGCAGAACCGTCCATCTACCCCTCAGAATTTCCACCTGCTGCTCCACAATCGTGGGCCACAGGAAAAACTTACCAGTCTTTTGCCGGCTGTAGTTTGCTGATGTGGTCATGTTTGTGTTTTAGCATGAAGTGAACTGGTCCTGACACCAGGTGTAGTTTCAGAGCCTTCAGTGTTCCAGAGGGGAGAACACTGCTTATTTTTCATGTTTGAAACTTTATTTTATATATTTGATGATATTTTTATGTATACAATTTTGACATGGAGTTTTATGGTCCATTTTTCGTTGTTGTGACTCAGACTCAGAGCTCTCAGCTCAGATACCTTTCTGCTTTACACAATAGGTCAGCTTAATTTATTTTAGGTGTCTAATTTGGTTGCTTTTAATACCAATCAAAACTAATTTTCACACATTTCAGGATTGCTACAGTTAAAATGACTGCATTTGGATAATGCGACAAAAGTACTGAGTGACATTTTTTCAACATCATCTTCTCTTCTTAAAGCCCCTCCCCCAGCAAGTCGATCACAGCAGCCATGAGAGCCCCACCCAGTCGCAACGCACGAAGAACCCAGGTACACAACACACATACACACACCTCTTTTCATGCTGTGTTTAACCACCAACTTTATCTCGAAAAAAGAGCTCCAGAGAGCGGCTGTCAATCAAACACTGTGGCTGGGCCCATGTCCCTGAATCTGTTTTAGCAGTAGGTAGCGCTTCTGTCCTCATCTGCTCAGCCATGTTTTAGCCGCTTGGTCTCACACACCCCACTTCTTCTTCCTCTTCTGTTTATTCCAAACAAACCAGACACAGGAGATGCATCACTTCCTGTGTGTCGAGCAGCCGCTGTTCACAGCAAATGGAGAAGTTTCATGAGAAGCTGCATTGCTGCTGAGTGACAGTGATGACTGTTTACGTAGATGAACACATGAGTGATTGTTTGCTGCATAAACACATACATGTGACCAAAGCAAAGATGGTTAGATAAGGTGTGTGTGTGTGTGTGTGTGTGATGTTGCTGCAGAGCTGTCTTTGAACAGAAGAAACACTGACCCTCCTCTGGCTCTGACTGGTCCTGAATGGCAGCAGAATCCAGTCAAATCACTTCTTCAGCTCTGGTTTCTATTCACTTTCACTTTTTTTTGTCTTCTTTGCTGCCTCATTTTCTCTCCTTGTTTTCTCATCCATCCTTCTCTGTCCTCTCTCCTCCTCCTTTCTATCCCCTTTTTTCTGGTTTTCTTGCCTCTTCTCCTTCTTCATTCTCCTTTCCTTGGTTACACTCCTTTTTTCCTTCCATGGTTTCCTCTCCTCTCTCCTCTACTCCTTGTCTTCTCTTTCTTTTCTTCTCCTTCTTCCCTCTCCTTTCCTTTTATACACTCATTGTTCCCTTTCGTGGTTTGCCCTTTTCTTCCCTCCTCTTCTTGCCTTTTTTCCTCATATCCTCTCTTTGTTCCCTCTTCTTTTTCCCTATCCTATTCTTGTTTACACTTGATCTTTTCCTCTCTTCTCCCTATCTTGTCTTTCCTTGTCTCCTTTCCTTATTTCTTCTCCTGGTTTTGTCTCCTCCCTTGCTCTCCTCATTTTCTTCTTCTATTGTCTTCCATCATGGCACTGCAGCATTCCTCACCGCCTCACCACTTCCTGTAGCTGAAACAGGAAAAGGAAAATGTGTATGTGTGTGCACTTAATTGTGTGTGTGTGTGTGTGTCACTGAGTGGGTGCAGCAGAGCGAACTCGGGTCTACAGTGACTCGGGTAGTTCTGCAGAGATCAGCTGACATCAGTTCAAACTGAAGCTGCAACAAAACACACCTGGATACGACGTTGAGTAATCTATCAGTGTGTTACTGAAACAGTGAGTCAGCTGATATTTAGTTTTATCCATCTTTATTCAGTAGAAAGGCTGAGATGAATCAGAAAAGTACACATCTTTTCCCAAATGATTTCCAAACGGTATCCCTTTAAAAACCCTGTCCTGTTTACACACAGGTGCAGTGCTCTGGTTTTTATTTGTTCTGGATGATGCAAGGAAAATGATGCACTGTGTCATAACACTGGTCAATGTTGTGAGGGTGATATGACTCACAATAAATCATCATCATTCATTAATTTAAATTCTCAGAAAACACATTGAGACAGAACCCTTATTTGCAGTGGTGCCGAGGTAAAGAAATCAATTCGGTAAAAAAAATACATTCATTAAAAAAACACAATAACAATTTTAAGAAAATAATGTGCAGATTTTTAATGAAACCAATGAATATTAATATCATAAGAAGAGTAAACTTAAAGCAGTTATATGCACTCAACTAACTTACCTTTTAATTATATGAAGGAACTCAAGCGGTCATCTTGAAAGTCTTTTGAAGTGTGCTCTAATAATGTGGAGCATTCTAACAAAAAGCTGTTTGTCCCAACTCACTCTTAATATTTTAGATATGGAGCCTTGAATGTGATCATGCACAGTGGTGACTGGCAAGACCCAGAGATAGGACGAAGCTTTTCTAAGATGCCTTTAAAATTAGATAATAACAAGCAGTTTTTCCACTGAGTAAACAATGATCTGTTGTAGTTGTAGTCAGCAGTACTAAATCTGTAGGCAGAGGGGTGTAATGCATCTAATAAACATTCAGTTCTACTGAGTGAAGAACACAGATACAGTCCCCTCCTCCATCCTCCTGCATCTACTGCAAGAACTGTACTGCAGTTAGGAGTTTACAAATGTCTGTGGTAAAGAGCTGCAGTCTACACACACTACTCTACACACTTGTGGATGGAGAAGTTAAAAACATAGCTTTTCTCCCTGTTTAGATGTTGCTGAACAGCTGTTTGATGACACTCAGAGAGACGCAACTGTACTAAAAAGTTTACTGTGTGCTGTCTCCACGGCAGTCTGTGTGCAGTGTGTGTGTATGTTCGTTTGTGTGTGAGAGTTTGTCCAGTTCACTTGCTCAGGCTCTGTGCCCCATAAACACCACGTGATTGCAGTTTGTATGGAAATAAAGTGATTATTTTTAATTCATCACATTTCAGTCTGTCTTTTGTAATGATGAAATTGCAGTTCATCAGTCAAAACAAGTTTGTAAGTTGACGTGTTTTTTTTTTTTTTTTTTTTTTTTTACAGGACACCAAAGACGACAGCTCAGCCTATATCTGTCCACTGTGTGACAAGAACTGTCAAACGCAACACCAGCTCACCATGCACATCAGACAGGTAAATGTTGCAGTGGTTCAGTTAGTTTTGCTATTTCTCTTTTTGTTGCTGTTAGAACTGTGACTTCAGCTATGACCATGACTACAGCAGCTGCTGCTTCTCACTGCCAGATATAAGTTCATTAGATTCTGTTTTCAACAGCTTTTCTTGAAAAGTCACATTTCAGTTGAGCTTTAACAAATGGGTTGTAACACTTAAACAAGAACATGCACAGTTAAGAAAAAAATCTCTCCAGTCAGATTGGTAGTCAGTGCTGCAGTGGTTGTAGACTTTGTTCATGCACTCTGAGTGTCAGTCTCAGCAGTAGTTGTGTCCCTGTAGCTGCTGTGAGTTGACATGTGTGCCTTCATCCCGCAGCACAATGCCGACACTGGAGCGACAGACCACTCCTGCAGCATCTGTGGGAAGTGTCTCAGCTCAGCGTCATCACTGGACAGGCACATGTTGGTCCACAGCGGGGAGAGACCCTATAAATGTAGCATCTGTGGCCAGACCTTCACCACCAACGGCAACATGCACAGGTACACCCTGACACAGGGTAACACATGCTAACTCCTTGTGTGAATATGTGTGTGTATGAGAATGTATGTGTGTATCCATATATGTGTCCCCTATGTTCATGTTCATGTTTTTATCATGTAAAGCACTTTGAGCAGCTGCGGGCATGAAAAGTGCTATGCAGCTTGGTTACAAAGGAAGTGGGAAGACAACTTTAAACCATACCCTCCATCTCTCACATACCCACCCCCACCCTCACCCCCCCACACACACACAAAAAGCAACGCCCAGTCATTTATCAGTTAAGTCCAGACGCCACCATCAAATCCAACGGTCCCTGCAATGGTGTGTGCCCACGTTCATGGTTTGTGTGTTTGTCTGTTATGAACCTGCACCTAACTCTTGTCTGACCATCTGACCTGTGCTGTTTGCTGGTGACCTTGCATTTTCACAACAGACCAAAACTGACCTATCATGACATGTTTCATGATGTGACAGAAACATCCACTGATGTGGAGCAGAGTGTCTGGAGCAGCCATGTTGAAACCCAGCAGATCAGTAGATCTCTTTCATCTGTATTATTTACAGTTGTTCTGTCTTTGTTCGTATTAAATGCTTAACTATAAATGGAAAGCTACAAGACTTTTAATGCGAAGAAGAACTAAAAAAGCGAAAATGAGACAATACATATAACTACTTTGCACATTTGTTATTTTTGGTAAATAAGAAGTCATCAATTACTTTTTTACACAATTTGCTGCTTATTCCGATTCTGCTTTTATTCATATATTTATATTCTATATTTTGAGTTTATATTTTGGTATTTCTGTTGGAGAAATACCAACACATAAGACGCCACACATAATCTCAACCTGGTATAAAGACAATAAACAGTAATTTGCTTTAAATGTCCATATTATCTGAAGTGTGTAGTATAACTAAAGTTCTTTATCAATACTGTGAAAACATTTGGATGCTCTGTTAATTTATTCTCATTCCTGTAAAGTGTCAAAAAGAGCAGACCCAACTGCATTTTTGTCTGTATCATATACGTTTTGTGTGTTTAAAATGCATTAAGTTTAAGTGCAGACTGATCAGAAAGGTTTGCACTGTAGTACCTTGTGATGATGATGGATGGATAAAAACTAGTGGATGCAGAACAGTGGTTACAAAAGAAAAGTAAAGGCAGCAGCACAGTTGGTTAGTTTGGTTGAGTGTCAGTGTTAATGAGAGGTGCAGCCTATCCAAGTTGTTCTGATGCAGAAAACTGAAGGTTTCATTCCGCCTCCCTCTTTTCTCTGAGTCCTTTAGCCTCAGTCATGGAGATGGTATGAAGAGGTGTGGGCAGGAAGGAATGACTGTAGGCTGCGGGACGGACAGAGACAGACATCTGCTCTATGTCACTGCAATTTTCTCTGTATTTTTCCTCTGTGTTTGGGATCACAGTTTTTTGGTGTTTGGCAGCATGTCTGGTAAATAATTATTAACTGAATGGAAAATTGTCTTTGCCCTCAACTCTCACAATGTAAAAATAACAATAATAACTGACTTAAAGCGACTATAACTTCTTTTTTCATAATAAAGAGAAACATTTAGACAAACAGATCTGATGCAGCAAGTTTATGATGACTGAAAGCTAGAATGACTACAGCTAATACCTGATGAAGCAGTGGACCTCTGTGTCTGTTATCCTTCTCTATACGCTCATGTTTCTACAGGTTGAACAGGTCATTGAGGAAGCTTTGGCTTTTTACTTGCGAAGCTTCTTATCACACCTAGTTACAGTAACTACGAGCATAGTTCACGTGCGGTCAGGTCATCTTTAGGTTGTGTTTCACTTCACTGCTCTGACGTGCAGTGTGTGTCTGTGTGTGGAACCCTGCACCTACAGGACCCTTAGTACATGTTTGGCACATTCAGTAGATGAGCCAACATATTGGACGTGTTGCTGCTAGCATGAGTGTTTACACATAGTCACAGTTTCTCCACCAGTTTCTTAACGTCATCATCAGGTGGAACTAAATCCAGCAGACTGACACCATGCTGCTGGAGCCTCCTCTGACTCTGGTCTGGTCATTTTCACAACTGACCTGCTGCTGTACTCGACACTGAACCCACCTAGAGGTTACCTTTTTTGCTTTTTTGCACATGACCTGAGCAGATCAATACACACATGCTCCAAAATGAGAGAAACAAACCAATTGGGATGGACCTTTGGCGTAATGGTTCCATCCCTAGTAAAAGGTTTGGTCAGAGCTGAGTGAAAGGACCCCGCCTGACTCAGGGTTGACAGCAGCGTTTTCACCACTGTCTGTTGGAGGCTTCTGCTCTCACCTCATCCTGCTGCAGCTTGAACTGGCTGGTCTGGTTCGGTGAGTCTCTGCAGTAGCATGACTCTCCTGTAACTCTCCTCTGAAAGACAAACTGAGCTCATACTAAGGAAATAACACGGCCTCCTGCAAGCTGCCGACAAAATGGATGATGATTTCCATCAACACACCCTGTAAACTGGGTGTGTTGAAACTGGAAACTTTCTCAGAATCCTGCAAGTATTATACTGTAAATTTGAAAAGAAGAAAGGTGTTTATGAGGACAGATGAAGCCCTGCACCTCTGTACAGTGCTCATCTACAATGCAAATGGCACAAGAGAGTGGAAGTAAAACAGGAAAGTCAAAGTTGAGCTCCAGTTTTTTTCTCTGCCCCTCTCTGCGAGGCTTGGTTTTAGGCTGAAGGAAAATAAAGAGGAGGACTGTTCAGATGGAGAGTGGAAAAGAGGAGCAGAGAGGGGAGGAGGGAAGGAGGGCGGGGGAGAGAGAGAGAGAATCCATTTTGCAGCAGAGCATCCTTTGAAATGTGAAACGCGAGATTTTCCTATTCGTCCGTCTTCAAACAGGCCGAGAAAGGAGGGAGGGGGAGAAAGGAACAAAAAGAAAGAGAGAAGATGAGGGTTAGACGTAGGCTATGGATGGAAAGAGGAAAGGAACAGATGTGATGATGAATTCTCATCCTTGTTTGGCTAAAATGTGAAATGTTTTGTCGCTAGTAAAAGAGACAAATTTAGAAAAACAGAATTAAAAGCCCCAGTAGGCTCAAAAGTTGTAATTCAGCAGGAGAGAAAATGGAAATCTGTTCTCTACAAAGGGGGACTCCATTTTGGAGCTGAGCATCCTTGAAATGTGAAACTAGTTCTTGTAGTTTTTAGTGTGATGGCTTGAAGGCGTGAAATGGCCTTAAAGCTTCACTGAACCACAGAGAGAAAGTTGACAAAACTGAGGAGGGCAAATGCTTTTTCCATCCAGTTGTTTGACCAGCAGAAGCAGTGGATCCAGTGGAAAACTGAGCTGTGTTGTAACTTGTAATTTGGTCCAAAACAAATCCATTTATCAAATATCCAGATCTTCAGAGCTCAGAGCTGCTGCACAGTGCAGGACGTGACAGATGCATATGGATGCTGCCAATTCTCAAACAATATATTGGGGGCACCTGAGATTGAGGGGCCAACTATGACTGTCTGATAATCAGCTTACTAGAGAATAAAAAAGTCTTTCAATATTTATTGGCACCAGCTAATCATTGATCCTAAAAAAAGATTCGTAGTCAGGTTGATGACCTGTTAAGAAACAAAAAAACGTGCACCCAAAACACCATGGATTTTCAAATATGAGACATTTGCTCATTTATGTCTAATTCACTCAATGAAGTATTTTTTACAGTTTATTCATTCAGTTATTCTAGATGCACATTAATCAATATGTGATGCTAGAAGCTCATGGTTCAGCCATATGAACATGTTTTCTACATATAACTGCAACATCATCCATAATTGGAAAAAAGTCTGAAAGTGATGATAGAAAACACTGACAGGAAATGACTTCATCCCAAGTGTCACATTGAATGTAAAGTAGAACGTCTCCCCCTGGCTCTCTGTCAGCCCTCTGTCAGCTCTTGGTCAGTCCTCCTCCTGGGTGAGAGGCCGTTGGGCCTGGTTGCCATGGCAAAGCATCCTATTAGCCTATTGTAGGCAGTCAGGGGTTGCTGAGCCGCGATTGGCTCTCAGGCTGTTGCATGTTTGATGTAAGCAGAGAGGAAGAGGAAGAGGGGAGTCGAGGATTTGGTCTCTGTCAGAAGGATGAATTGAACTCACCTCCCTCCATCCTCACTTCTTCTGACACAAGAAGCTGCTTTTCGTCCTCCTCTGTTCATTCTGCCCTGCTCCTCACAGTAGGTCACATAGTTCATGATGTGTGCACAGATACATGTGTAGGTGCCCATCTCCCTCAGAGCTGTGAATGACTCAACAGCACTCCGTATGGTGATGTACAGGAACTGACCAACTGACAGCACTACGTTCAACTTCATGCATTTTTCTTAGTGTCCCATTGCAACACAGGTGCAAACTTAGTTCCTACATTCTTTATAGAACCGGTACAGAGATATATTTTACACACACACACACACACACACACACACACACACACACACACATGTGAACATGTATATACATCATACATATGTATACACACGCACAGCATATGATCTGCTTCGTGATTGGTCAGTTCCAGGGCTCTCCTCATTGGTTGCCAGACAACTTCCTGTCAGCTGGTATCAGATTTGCTGACTCTGCCAGGACCTCTTATGGGCATCCTGCTTGCTGCCTGTTGGGTCCTATTAATAGCAGTGACTCCTCTCCTCTTTCTTATGGTTACCCCACTTTACTCACCTCCTTTCTGTCCTCCTCTTTTCTTCCCTCATTCCTTCCCTTTCTCCTTTACCTTTTTTTTCATCACCACCCCTCTCTCCTTTATTTGTTTCTTCCTTTCCATGTACCCTTTGTCTCCTCTCTTCTCATTTTCTGTCTTTTCTTTTTCCCCGTCTCCTTTCCTTGTCTCCTCTCCTTGCCATGTTCCCTCCCCTCTCTACATCTCCTCTCCTTGTTTCCTCATCATTGAACTTTTGTAAACTGACACCTTGCTGCTGCCATCAAATGCAAACTTGATGACCTTTCCTCATGCACACTCGCACACACACAGTAACATAGTGAAATGTAAACAGCCTGCACACTTTCTCATGTTTACAAGTGTTTGTCATGTTTACAAGTATTACACATGCACACAAAGCTGCACACGCATTTTGAAATCATCGTCTGACCTTTGAGATGACACAGCTACTCCTCTGATTCAGATTTTTTCCTTTTGTTGCAATGGATAAAACAGCAACTAGACAAATAATCTCTATCATAAACAACAACAAACTGACAGATACAAAAAATCAAAACAATATGCACAGATACAAGAGAACAATAGAAACCACCAAAAGCTCCCATCGTAACATATTGTCTTGTAAGCATCTGATGGTACTTAAAATAGTTTTTAAGACATGAACCCAATGAAAACACTTTAAAGTTTTTATATAATAGTAAATATAAAGAAAAAAGTGATTGTTCTTGTGTTGATGTGCTTTGGATTCACATAAGATTTGACAAAAATGGGCTTTTTAACATCCCAGAGTTAAAGAATGAGACATAAATTTGACAGGTTTTTACCTGTTGAACAACAGTTTGATTCTCAGAGTAAATCTGACCTGTTACCTTGATTTCTTTCCTCTGGATCTATTTCAGACATATGAAAATCCATGAGAAGGACCCAGCCAGCGGCCTGCTTCCCGTTAGCCCCCCCTCCCCTACCAAACGTCGCCGTCCGTCCGTCAAGAGGAGGCAGGGAACGGAGGAGGAGACTGGAGAGGAGCCCCCCAGCAAGAAGGTAGAAACAACACAGAAGCACTAAAGCCAAGTTCAGACAGGATTAACATTGTGGTAGGGGTGGGGTGTGGGGGGCAATTTATTCATTGTGGTCCCTGGGAATTTAACTCATTCCTTATGACAACAAATGAAATGATCTATAACAGACATGGACTACAAGAAGACAGTAACCCTCCAGAAACAAGGATGCCTCACAGTTTCTACATACAGAGTGATAACATCACAGTGTGTGCAGTAAATAATGATATGATGGTGTGTGTTCAGGTGGTGGAGGACACAGCGGCAGAGGAGTCAGCAGCCGCGGCTCGCGGGTCAGAAGAAGAGCTGCTGCCCTGTCCCATCTGCTTCAAGACCTGCAGCTCCAGACTGGAGCTGGACACACACATGGACACACACCCTGACACCACACTGAGGTACACACGCACGCAGAGTTTTTAGTCAGTTTTATTTTTTATTCACACACACACACACATTATTCACCTGTCCACTTGATCTAATTCAAACAGGAGCTGATCCTCCATGATTAATTACAAACATTTAAAATAGTCCTAACGAGAACAGGAAAGTTAGAGCCAGACTCATCATTGCACCTCACCTAATTCTGCTAATGAAGTCATAAAGATTGAAATGGATGGACAGATGGATAATGGATGGATGGATGGACAGATGGATGGATAGATAACAAGACAGAGCTAATAAGTCAGCAATAAGAAACAGACAGAAACAGAGAGAGAGAAACAATGTAATGTCACAGAGGAGGAGGAGGTTTCAAGACACACTTGGCTGGGTCCTGTTGCCATAACAACACCCTCCCACCCATCCTAAAAGGATAATAAGTATCTGTCTGTCACTGTGGCAGCAAAACTCCTCATGAACCCCCCCCCATCATCACCCCCACCCCACTCCACTCATCACACATAAACACACAAAGTTCAAAGTTTGAAGTTTATCATGTTGTATGATGGACAGAAAGAAAGAAAGAAAGAAAGAAAGAAAGGCTCATTATAGAAGGAGCAGGAATATTTAGCTGTAAATCCTCACTAATCAGCCTGTAAGAGGATCTTACAAGGAGAGGATGGAGGGAGAAGAGAATGGAGGAAGAGAGAGAGAGGTAATTTAAGTGACCAGGAGAAGGATGGAGAGATGGAAGAACCACATTAGTTAATGTTGGTCTATTTAAAAAATGATGGAAAAACTGATGTAGGGCATAAATCCTGCAAAATTTCTGCTTCATATTTTGCTTATTTTTGAATTTTATATATAACATCTTAATTTATCAAAAATAACTCAGGTTGATGGATTGATACTGAAAAGGACAACAGCACTATGGAAGACATTTCTGACATTTTGCATTCAAGAACAAGAAAGTGGAGATGACACAAGAGCTCACTCATTCCGTTTTGTAGCCATGTATGCAGAAACAATGATGACAGTAATGAAGTGATGTCTCTCTGTCAGTATCTGGGAACAACATCAAATGACAAAGAAAATATGATCAGTTAATTGATTATTTCTGCTTTAGCACAAAGATAAAGGGAGGAGTGTTCAACAAGTGCTGGTCCACATATGGTCCACAGTGTGTGGATGTCCCTTCTGCTGCCCCCCACCACCTCAACCACCACCTCACCAAAAATCCTGAGAACATGTCTGAGGGGATTACACACAGCTTAAACACACACACACACACACACACACACACACACACACACACACACACACACACACACACACTTCAACAGGATGCGATAAGAGAGTGTGTGACTGTGGCAGACACTGAGCAGCTGTTCTCTCAGCGCTTCAAGAGCAGGTTATCACACACAGAGTGACTGAGTGTGTTTATGTGTGTGTGTCTCCCTTTTGAACAAAAAGAGACCTGTTAAGGTTTGAATGCCACATAAACCTGATTTTAAGCCAAAGCCCAATGTGAACCTCACAGCTCTGTTTGCACCAACTTTCCAAAACCAGGAGGACCAACAGGTCACAACTACAGTTCAAATTGGCTGCAGCAGGTGAACACACACGAGCATGTAGAGAGAAATGTCCCCATCTTGTGGCCTAATTGAGAATTATTTTGTTCAGGCCTGCTGCTGTTTAGCTGCAGGCTCCTTGCTTTTTTGCTGACCTGAACATGCTGATAAACTCAAAACATTTTGTACATTTTGAAAATTTACATATAAAAATATTTCAATGCACCATCCTGTGACCCCTCCACATTGAGGTTTTTTTTTGTAGTCGGCGGATGAAAATAAGTAGGCACATAGAAGATGTGTAAACTGGCAGCCATTGTTTAAAACAAACAGGAAGTTGGGCATTTTAGATTGAATGTGCTGTTTGAATGTGCTGAGCCATTTTTACAGTTTTTTAAAAAATTACTCTTCCTTTGGACTACGTCCGATGAAATATGTGTTTCTAAGTGAAAAGTTCTATGTCTTCAAACACATGTGGAAATAATGGGTGAGGAGGAAAGCTATCCAGTGAAGGTTGTTTCAGTCGATGAGTAGATTCTGACTTGTCTCTTTGTACAGTAAATTAGAGGAGAATAATGTGTTGCAGCCAAGTATTGCAACATAAATCTAACCTGATTCCCTCATTCTGTATTTTTAGGTGTGATCTCTGCTGCCTTTCTTTCCGAACTCACCGTGGTCTGTTGCGTCACAACGCAGCCGTTCATAAGCTCCTCCCTCAGGACCCCAGTGGCCGGCCCTTCATCCAGAATAACCCTTCAATCCCCACTGGCTTCAACGACCTGGCCTTCATCGACTTCTCCTGCAAGAAGTTTGCTCACATTGCACAGGTATTCATGCACCAAGCCATGTTCATGTTCATACTGTCAGTTCTTTGGGTCAGCATTTAACCGCCTGTGGTTACCTCTTCCAGGTGTGGTGTGAGACAAACCTTCGTCGCTGTATCAGTAAGTTCCACCGGTTCGTCTGTGACAGTTGTGACAAGGCGTTCCCTCTTCGTTCTGCTCTTGACCTCCATAAAACCACCTCACACCCTGACAAGCCCACCATTACTGACACTGAGGAGAATATGGAGGAAGCTGAAGAGCAGGGAGCCACAGAGGAGAGTCAGGACGTAGAGAAAGATATCCTGCCAACAGAGCAGACCAGCTTCTTGGAAGCACTCGGCCTTCAACACATTTCTACAGTAAGTTTTGTTACCACTGGCTACACAGGGTTCTGACATCCACTTTTTTTGAATGGTGTCAAGCGTCATAAGGTTGTTGTGATTAAGAGATCCAGCTTTGTGTCATCTTCATATAAACAAGTGTTGATATCAGAGATAAAAGAAAGAAACTAAGCTCTGGAGAAGCTCTCTAATAAATCCTGTCCTTTTTAGGTGAAGTCTGGTCCCACAGATGATGAGATCCACCAGGCCCATCTGGATAGCATCAAAGTGATCCACGTGGAGCCGCCATGCTCCAGCCTTCCCCAGGAGCCGGCCTCAGCCTACATGTCTGGAGGGCTGGGGCTGACTTTAGGGCTTGGTGTGGGTGGTCTGGCAGCACTCAGCATCCCGCTGCTGGAAGCCTCTGCCTTGCAGGGTCTCTCCCAGAAAGAAACCCTCAGTCTGCTGTCCCTGCCCTTACCACCCGGCTTCCTCCTACAACCTGATGGGGGCGCCGCAACAGCCAGTGCAGCTTTGTCCGGTGCCAAACCCAGTGAGGCAGGTGGAGCCGGGATCATGGAACTGGCTGACATCCAGCAAATCCTCAAAGTGGCGACTGCAGCTCCAAATCAGATGGGACTGACCCTCCCGCCTCTCGCCAAAGCTCCTGGGTTCACTGGAGGTCAAGGTGAGTGTGGCTCCGTCTAGAGGTTGTTATATTAGTTAATCAGTCAATCAATGACTTAAAGGAGTTGACTCTGTTTCTTGCCTCTCCAGGTCAAAACCAGAGTCAGAAAGCGATGCCTCCATTGAAGCCCAAACCTCCTATCACCCCTCGCTCCAGCCTCACAGCAACAACTCCTCCCCCTCTCCAGAGCTCCCAGCAGGCCTCACTAGGCTGCATTAGCCCCAGCCTGCCACCTCCCACCCCGACTCTCTTCAAAACACCTTCCTCATCTTCCTCCTCAGCTGGGAATGGAGGGCAGATGGATGCAGAGTGCATGGGTGATGCTCACACACCGATGTCTGATTCACCACCAGCTGCCACTACAGCTGTACATGAGGAGGCGGGGCTTAGCGGGAGAAAGCCAGGAACCAAAGGGGGGAGCAATGCTGGCTCGACTAAAGGCTCGTTCCCGTGCCGGTTTTGTGACCAGGTGTTTGCTTTCTCGGGCGTCCTGCAGGCTCACATGCGCTTCCACCTCGGCATCCTTCCTCACCAGTGCAACATCTGTGACTACGTGGCTCCTGACAAAGCGACACTAATCCGACACTTGCGGACTCACAGTGGTGAGCGTCCATACGTCTGCCGGGTCTGTCATTATCCTTTCACTGTCAAAGCCAACTGTGAGCGCCACCTCAGAAAGAAGCATGCTAAGACCTCAAGGAAGGACATTGAGAAGAACATAAAGTACGTCACCTCCACCACTACAGCGAACATTGCAGTGGCTATTACCGCTCCAACCACCAACCCCACCCAGGACACAGAGACGGGCTGCACCGGATCTGAGACTACATGCCGGTTCTGTGGCGAGGACTTGAAGACCTACCGGGCACTGCAGATCCACTTGCGAACACACAATGGCTGCCAGAGGAAACCGTTTGAGTGCCGGCGTTGTGGCGCCGCCTTCCTGGCCAAACGCAATTGCATTCACCACCTATTGAAGCAGCACCCTGAGGTGCAGGAGAGGGAGATTGAGGACCATATTGCCACGCTGCAGCCAGCAGCTGCGCCGGCCACTACCATTGCATCTGCCAGAGCTGCCACGAATCAGATGGCACTGAACGGGATTGGTCAGGCTCCGATCCAAGCGGTGAAGGTGGAGGAGCTGGCTAACATGGTTTATCCTGCAGAACTGGACCAGCCGCTGGACTTTTCTGCTAAAGGTCGCGGAAGCAGCAGGCAGGCAGGGTCTCCTGGGGTCAAACTGGAGAATATCTCCCCCAGCTTTGACTGTTCAGCCATGGACCAGCCCATTGACCTGTCCATCCCCAGCAAGAGGCAGCGGAGAGAGGCAGCCGAAGGAGAGAGCAAGGAGATCAAAACGGAGCAGAGCTGTAGCAGTATCGTCGAGCAGCAGAATGCTTTGGGTCTGTGCAAGGACGAGAAGTCAGGGAGCGCCCTGCCCCCTCTACACCCTCACCCCCATCTTGGCTGCTACCAGCTCCCCCCTGGATCTACTCTTCCACCTGCTTCTCTCTCCAACCTCAACAACTCTGCTAGAGCCCAGCGCCTCAAACCACTGCTACCCAAACCAGCCTCCTCTACCTCCTCCTCACCCTCCACATCTGTGAAAGAGCTCCCTCCTCTGGCCTCCATTGCTCAGATCATCCACTCTGTCTCTGGAGCTCCAGACCTTCTGAGGAGAGAGACCACCTCATTGGAAGGCAAACCCCAGGCTACTGCAGCTTCCACTCAGGCTGACTCAGCTGCTGACGGCCCAGGACCCTCCACTGGTCCAGAAACACAGAGTGATGACACATCTGAGGGATTGTCCAGGTTTGTGAGCTTCATTAAAAACCTACATAATCACTAAATAACATTGTTTGGAAAATTCTACATAATGATTTCCTGCTAATTGAGTGCTTACTCCTCCTTTAGAAAACGGTCCAGGAAGAAGCTGGTTGCTCTAGCAGTGAAGGATAAGACTGTCGTGAGCGGCAGTGGTATTGACTTGGAGTCCAGTGGGGAGTTTGCCAGTGTGGAAAAGATGTTGGCCACCACTGACACTAACAAATTCAGCACCTACCTGCAGACTGGAGCTGCAGACCTGGGAGGAAAGAGAGGTAAAAGAAGGGTGCAGTGTTCAGAAAAAGTGCTTGAATGCTGGATGAATGAAAGAGTGATGTAAAAGTCTGGGGTGGATGATAAACTAAGGCTTAATTCTAATCAGATGGTGACAGAGCAGAAGGAGGGGAGGAGAAGGAGGGAGGGGTGAAGGAGGAGGCAAAGCCTGTGGCGGTGGCAGTGGTGCCTCCACCCAAAGGAAAGAAGAACGCCTACTCCAACTCTGTCCAGAAGATGACCTGCCCCTTCTGCCCCAGAGTGTTCCCATGGGCCAGCTCTCTGCAGAGACACATGTTGACACACACTGGTAATACACACAATCAATCAGTCACACATTATTCATTCAGAGGTCAAAACCCAGTTGACGAGGACCATTACCTTTGAAGGTCATGACACTCTGTCTTTCTTTCTTAAGGTCAGAAGCCATTTCCCTGTCCGAGGTGCGATGCCTTTTTCTCCACCAAATCCAACTGTGAGCGCCACCTGCTTAGGAAACATGGTGTGACCCACAGAACGCTACGACGCAACGGTGCCCTTGTGAAGAAAGACGGAGATGAAGGGTCGCACGAGAGTGCAGGTAAGAAAAAGCCAGGCAGGTCGGAGGTAAAGATCCAGCCCTTTCTCTCCTTTAAAAGTCCTCTTCCAATTCGTTTTTCTGTTTCTGTTCCTTCCATCACATTTTATTAGTTTATATATGATAAAATAAATATTTATACGTGATGCTTTCATACAAATCAACTTGAAGTTATATTCTCCTCTCAGATGTTTTGTGTTGATACTCTTTGACAGTGTAGCTGCAGTCCATTGGTCACTGGTACTGATAGTAGTGATTACATTATGTCCCACAGAGAGTCAGTCAGAGACTGAGCAGGTTGCAGCAGAAGCACAAGACCTCAGCAGCATCACCACCTCCACAGATGCAGGCTTCCCACCCACCACAGAGAGCCTCGCCCCTTCTGAACAGGAGGTGGGGTCAGCAAACAGAAGCCCCACCCCCAAAGAAAGCCAAGGTTGGTCACTGAAAACCCTTTTTGTTAAGATTGTGTGATTTACTCTTTACAACATCAATTTAAAAGTTGCATTATAAATAAATGTTGTCATTATCACTGTTATTATTTGATGTGACCATACATGGACTTTTGTGGTGTTTTTATTGTTGACACTGACAGATGTTGCTATGTGCTGCAGGTTGCAGTCCAGATGAGAGTGGTGCAGAGCAGCAGGAGACAGAGGCCATGGAGCAGACAGAGCAGCAGGAGGCGCCAGAGGCCACAGCATCAGAGGGAAAACAGTCTGAGCTGAACAACAGCAGCAAGGTGACCACAGCACATGAAAACCTGATCCAGAAACAGAGCTCAGCAGGGACATGACAGACACTGTGCACTCTGATGAAATTCAAATTCTCTGTTTTTGATTTGTTGGTCAGTCTGACAAGTGGACTCAAATGTGAACAGGTCGAACTGTAGTGAAGAGTTTGTTGTGATCTGATTAATTAATTAATTAATTTAACTTTATTTCACTGATACACTGATAATTTGTAATACCAATTAATTTAGTTCTCCTATTGTAAAATATATTTTTCCACCTGAATAGTCTACAGATAGATATATAGAGACATATTTAAATCGTAAGGTGTAGTGTTGAGGCATTTGAGCAAACCTTTACTGATCAATCATCTGTTCCAGTATTGATCAGTATAGTCTTTTCCAGATGGAGAGCACAGACGACGATGACTGCCACAGCAACAAAAGTCTGGACCTGAACTTTGGAAAAAAGCTGATCGATTTCAAGCTCTCCACATCCTCAGGCTCCACTCAGGAAGAACAAACCTCCGAGCCCACCTCCTCTTCATCCCCCTCCTCATCATCCTCTACCTCTGCTCCCCAAGTAGCAACAGAGAACCCAGAGAAGGAGAAGGAGAAAGGTGCTGCGACCACCTCCTCCTGTTCTGGCAGCCCTGTGGTGAAGCAGCACCCAGAGTACAAGCATGTATGTCGGGTTTGTAACAAGAGCTTTCGTTACGCCACCACTCTTGCTCGCCACGAGAGGGCGCATCTCTCAGAGGAGACGCCAGCCTCAGCACCAGAGGAGGAAACTCTGCCGGTGAAGGAGGAGGCGACGGAGAGCAATGCCACAGTACCAACTGAGGGGGAGAAAGAGGAGGAGCAGAGGAAGGAGGTGGAGATGGAGATGGAGGTGGAGGATGGGGACTGAAGGGAGGTGAGAGTGAGGTGGGGGAGAGCGGCGAGTCAGAGGAGGAGGAGAAGGAGAAGGAGGAGAGGAGTGACGAAGAGGCGGAGGCGTCAGAACCAAAGAGTTTTGAAGGAGGAGAGCGGTCGGGAGGACGAGTGGACAAGAGAAAGAAGATCTGTAACGTCTGTGGCAAACGATTCTGGTCCCTGCAGGACCTGACCAGACACATGAGGTCACACACAGGTACAACACACACACACACACTGTTATTTTTGTGATTATTTTCATTTTCCTTCTTTTAAAGTTGACCAAAAAATTAGAAAAAGTTTTTGTTTGTTGTGTACTTTTTTTTGAAGATCTTTTTTTTTTTTTTTTACCTCTAATCTAGTATCTGTTTTCTAAGTGTAACTCTCCCTCCGTCCAGGTGAGCGGCCATACCAGTGTCAAACCTGCGAGAGGACTTTTACACTGAAGCACAGCCTGGTCCGCCACCAAAGGATCCACCTGAAGCCCCGTGGAGGCGACGGATTCTCTGCTGCGAATGACGACGCCAGCGAAGACGGAGACTCCTGCACCCCCACCCCGACATCGACCTGCCCGCCCTCAGAGAATGAGAGTGAGTGTGGGAGCGGCATTGTTGGGGCCAAAGAGCTGGAGGAAGAGGATGTGAAAGAGGAGGGAGAGGGTCAGCAGGAGGTGGGGGATGGAGCAGAATCTGCCATGGTTGAGGAGGAGGAAGCTGCAAAACCTGCAGAGCCTGGTGCACATCCAGAGCCACCAACCACCACAGCTGAAGAGCAGGGCACAGAGGACAACTCTGAACTTTCAGCAGACTCTGCAGTGCAACAACACCCCACCAACACGACCCCCTGCCAACAAGCTACTGACACAAAGACACCTGCAAGTGACGAGTCCTCAGCCAGCAACTTGAAATCAATGCATGACACCTCCTCCTCCTCCAGCTCTCCACCAGGTGAAGCCCCAACAGAGGGCTTCATCCAGGGGCTGCTGGAGATCCACACCAAGCCCTCTTTGGAGCACATCCTTCCCAACGGAGAGCCTCCTCTGGTGGGGATAGACTAAGAGGCCTAAACCAACATCACCACAGTGCCATACAATGGAAAGACGCTACACCATTGATGATGATGATGCAAAAAGTCGCCCGGAAAACTTTTTTGATAGAAAGACGAACACCTCGTTTTCTTGAAGTGCCTTACTACTAGTCCTACTTCTATGATGTTTTTTGCTATATCTTTATCTGCATTATTACAGAGGATGGATCTAATTTTTATAGCTTTTTACGATAATGATTTGCATTACCATTTTTTGTGCGGGGAATCTCTATTTCAGCAATAAAAAGAATAAAGTTACAATTTATTATTGTTCTAGATTCTGTTTGAGAATTTATGATCAACTTAGGAGACAAAGAGAGACAGACAGAGACTTTGCTGGACTGTCAGTGTCTGTGTTTATTCTTCTGTATTTAAATCATAGCTGGCCTACAGCTACGCATCACAGACTGAACAATCCCACTGTAAGATCTGAACCAGCTCTGGATTTGAGAATGAACTAGTCTCATTGAATTTGTTTTGGTCCATCAGCCACAACTTGTCAAATTCAGAATCCAGCAGTCATTCCTCTGTTTTGATGTTTCAGGAGGAAAATTGAAACTGGAGGTGATGACTGGTTCATGGTAGGTTCACCATGGCTACCACAGACAGCTGCTGGTCGTGGCTGAAGAAACTTTTTGTAACTGGAAACCCAGAAAGGCCAGTGCTTCATCGTCTTTTTGGCTTCCGCACCAATCCACATGTCTGGGCTGGCTCTGATAAAAAACAAACACACACGCAAACATTCATCAGCTTGACAGTCGCACCAGATTTCTGTGTGAAAACTCTGGAAAGGGCAGATAATAGTGTTGAGAAGTTTGTGTTCTCCATGTCTTTTTTTTTTTTTTTTGAAACCCATCACACTATTGATCTCTTCATCCCTCAAAGCCACCCTGTTGAGTTGGTTTGTGTGTTAATTTCTTATTCATAATCATTCTCAATTGATTCCATGTGTGTACAGAGAGTTGAACGTTTGGCATGTGATGCTAGAGTATTTTCAGTTTTTTTGTTTTGTTTTTTTGTTTTTTTTTCTGCGTGTGTGCGATTATCAGTGATATTTAGGTGTAGGGTGGGGAATTGTTTTTGTGGATTTTTTTTATAACTGAACAAATCAATTTTTTTGTTTATGTGTGTGAAAGTTTGTGACTCCCATCTGTCACTCATCATCATCCAAGCCCCACCCCGACCCCACCTATTCAGGGTTTATTATGGGGCCTCTGGTGTGCTCATGTTTATGGCCACTAACACCTGACCCAGGTTCAGTTTACCTCAACCTCTGCTTTTTAACTGCAACCATTGAAACGACAGACAAGCAGCACTATAGGCAACCTTTGAATCCTATGTCTTCCTAAACAGCTTAGTCAGAAAACAAGTCTTTTCTAGGCTGGTCTCTACTGTGGGCCAAATCACAGGTGTATGGAATGGCTTTCAACAACTAGCCAGGGCTAACACATTAAGGTCAGAACTAGCTTGGCTTATGCAGTGGCCCAAACAGAGCTAACCAAGGCTAACTTAGTAGCAACAACAGTGTAAAATAGAAATGGAAAGGGCTAAGGCACTGCTAACAAGGTTTGTCCGATGAATCTCACCACACACCTAAGAAAGGGCTAACACTAGCTACCTGTTCTTATTAGCTAAATAAACACCAGCCACAGGGTCAAACACATGCTAATGAGGGTTAACTCCTTATCACACAAGTTAATCAGGCTGCTAACTAAGCTAATGTTGCAATGATAGCACCTGCTAATAGGCTTGGCTAGTCTCCCTCCAGTATTATCATAGTATCTTCAGTTAGTCATGGATGACTTGTCACTGTTTGTCCCCACGTAGCCCTGTCCTCTCACATCCACATCCAGACCTGTTTGAGACAAGAACAGCTACAAAAAATGGACGACCTCTTGAAAGAACACTCCAAGGTTCACATCTCCCATCAATGTATTTGGCATTAATGACAATCAAATTATTATTGAAACCCTACGTTGGACCTCAGTATGATTTCCAGGAGGAGGTATAGATGCTAGGGTGAAAGGGATGGCTGGATGAATGGATGGATGGGTGGATGGATGGATGGATGGATGGATGGATGGGTTGGGTTGGGGTGAGTGTGAGTGCAACACTATTTTGTGTTCCTTAAGTGTATAACCCTGCTACACACACAAACAAACACAAGTCAAAGGGCTGAATCCACCCCCTGCTTAAATGTAACCAGACATATCCACAAAAGATGGAGTTGGTGAATCTGGATCACCTACTGATCCTGATATCACGAGGGACGGGTAGTGTGTATGTGTATTTTCTTTGCCGTGAGAAGATGAATATTGCTCATTGTACATTTTCACCAGTTTATTTTTATATCAAAACAACCTCATAAGCGAAACGAATCGAACCTCAGTGGCTCATAACGAAACTGTAAAGCAGCGACGGTCGGTCATTTGGTCGGTCAAAGAAAATGAGAAATATTGAACAACTGGATTGACTGACTGACTGGACGCTGCTGTGAACTGGCACTAACAACTTCCAAAACTACTACTACTACTACTACTATTACTTCTACTACTTGTACTACTACAGTGGAGTATCATGTTACAATCAAGAGAGAAAGAGAGTGGGAGGTTCCTTGTCCTAATGTTCAAGTCCTGGTCCAGCCCTAATTGAATTTGACAGGTTAAGACTTTGAGCCCAAACACATGACAACATTGTGTGTGCTGACTAAGTGGTTAATCTTAAACTTGGTCACAAACTGAACAGGAAGTTCACATTTTACTGAAGAAACCTTTTGTACCACCGAGTCCTGACTCATAGTTTTCTAAAGCCATGTTTCTGTTGCAGAGAAGTCACAGCTTCCTCCATTCTGACTGCAACAACCTTGTCAGAACACTTCATTTCAGTCTTTGAACATTTCATGAAAATGTGCCCAGATTAACTTCAATGAAAACTTGAATTTATCAAAATTGAAAATAATTAAGAGGAGTCTGAAGACTTGTTCTCTACACTCAGGTCCTATGTCCTCATCCAACGATTGGAAACCTTAAAACTGAAGCTGATGTGAGCGGTGACGCTGTTGCGATTCACAGTATTCCATTTACAAGTCTAAACTTTGAGTTCATTTGTTCATGACTTACGGCTATTTCAGTTCAGAAACTCTCTTTCTCTCTCTCTCTACTGTTGTGTTGGCGCTCTCTGTACACCCCTCTCCCTCGGGAATATGCATTCATGTATATCTGACTGTGAGTATGCATGTGCGTGCACGGCCATATGAATACTGGACTTCAATTTGAATGCACATGGACTGTTTTTAAATATATTTATTTGGAGCCCAGGTGTGTGTTTGTGTGTGTGTGCGTGTGCGTCTGGGTGGATGTGAGTTTAGTTTCTACAATGACTTGAGAAGAAAGCCATGTATTAAAAATATCACATTTATGCTGCAGAACTGATGGTTTGTGTTGTGGACTAACCGGCTTGCTGTAGGGCACAGCAGGCCGTGGCGTGTTTCGGACATAGCAATAAGAAATCCCTCTGAATCCAAAAAGCTTTATGTAGATCTCCTGTGTATGAGTTGCGAACAGACTCTCTGGGTCTATTGGGTTTGTTTATTTCTAGTTTTGGCTGAGATATGATTTTTGTTGTGCTTATATTTTTTTTCCTCTCTGACATATAAATGCGTATAAAACTGTGAAAATCCATTGTGTTCAGTTAAGGGTGAGTTTTAGGTTAGTATTTTTTTGCATGTCAATCTAATTTGTTCAATTATGGATGATCTCTCCTTTCTCCATCTCTTTTCTCGCGTGCGCGTGCGCGCACACACACACACACACACACACACACACACACATATATATGTATATATATATATATATATATATAAATATATATATATATATATTATATATATAATCTTGCTCTCAGGGTCTTTCACAAATCCATTATCAGAAATACTCCATGTTTTTACTTCCTGAGTTGCAATTTTCCAAGTCCTGATTATTTTGTCTTTTTCTAAAATAATTATTTAGAACTGTCAATCACTACATTGAGCACTTGACTGTGAACTTGTCATCACCTGGCAGAAAAGATGTCATTTAATTTTGGTGCTTTTACAACCAGAAACATGTGACATTTTTGTTCTGTTCTCCCCTCTTGCTTGGACATTTGGTTGAAGCCTTTTTTTGTTTTGTGGTTTAAGCCTTGTGTTGAACTATCTGTCCTGGTCAGAGGTCAAAGGGAACATCAGAAAGAAGATTTGAACACATCCCTCCACCAACGCAAACACACACATACATGCTGGACCTCAATCAGAAAGCATTAACTCACAATCATATGGAAACTTTGAATTTTCTGTGATTGTGTTTCCATCCTTTCTTGTTCTCTCCCCACGGTAGTAAAACATGACAGTGTTTCACAATGTTAAGAGATGTAAACCTGGTCTGTATTCAACCCAATAAGAAAAGCAATAAAGATTTTATCAATGAAAGGTGTGTGAATCAAACCCTGTGATGTTTGCCGTTCTTAAATCATTTTATCAATAAAGTGATATCATTACAACTCATTGTACTGTACATTATACTGTCTATGGCTGATTTTGCAGCACTCAAATTAATAGTCTTATAATGTCTACACAGTATACACTGTATTTTATTTTTAGAATTAGCATTAAAATATATTTCCAGTTACTTCATACAGTTCATGGCTGTCTCATTTAAAAACAGATTGTTAGTAAAATGACACCTCTTCATCATACAATTATCATACAAAAACAGTTGTTCTACCTCCTGTATACACGTGTCTTCATGCAGGCATCTCAGGTTCATATATACACCCATGTATCCAAGTCAGTTTATATGTGGTCATTTTCTACTGTTGATAACGAGGCCTGTATTGTCATTACAGTTTGTGTCATTGAGAGCTCATGTGATTAGGGAGGCTGTGATTACAGTTTCCCACCCATATCGATCAAGTGAACATGACTGGTTAGTCTATGCTGATCATTTTAGGCATGCACTGCAGATGTTGTGCATTTTGACAGTCTCACGCTCATGTTGTGTTTTGGTGTGTGTTGCACACCTGTACAGTGAACAAGGGACTTGTAATACACAGCACACATGATACAAGAGAGTTCTCTACTGTCTGGTCATTTGGACTTCATCATTCATTAGTGAGCAGAGCTCATCTAACAGTGCTACACCCTTAGGTGTCCATGTACTGTACATTATCCCACACGCTGATTTGTAACACTTCCACATCGTTTGCTCCAGGAGAGTTCACAGTCTGTGGTTGTGGTGCCAGGCCTCACACTGTGGAGGGTTTCATCAGCGCCTGCTCCCCAAACAGCTGCTTAAAGTGGACCACATGCTCCTCACAGTGCTCTCCTGTTAACACACACAGAAACATAACCATGTCATAAATCCATTAAGCATTACCCCTGCACTAATGAGTTGAAGTTTACAGTATAACAGTTCCAGATTGCAGAACAGACATAACAGCAGGTTTTATTTATTCATGTGCAATTATTGTCAACAATTATAACTTCTCCTGTAAAACATAGTAAATATAAGATGTATTTTACAATGGAGTCACTCAGTTATAAATGTCCACAGGAGGATTAAGACAGTACTTAAAACAATTTTTTGTCATCAAGAATGACAATCGACAGTTTTCTGATTGAAAATGTGGCTCATTTTTAATCAATTTTACTCATAGGACGAGTTAAGGGATGAAATTTTGGAGGGAGATGAAAAATAACTAGAAAAAGTTGAAACAATGCTGAATTTGCTGAAGAAACTGTTCAAGCAATGTTAAAAAGGCTGATGCCAAAGCTGAGATGTATAACGTGTAAGTTGAGAGATGAATGCCTTTTAAAGGACTAAAAGCAGTAGAAATGTTAAAAAGGAAGAAGAAATTGTTTAAATCCTGTGTGTTTAAGTGTAACAATTGAAATGAACCAGGATGAACCAGTGCTAACATAGCTGAAGCAATATGTGAGAATAGATTAAAAAGTAGTAAGAACAGTAACATGAAGTATGAAGTAACATGTAAAGAAGGAGGATGATTTTGTATCAAATGGCTGGAAATTACTTGAATTGTTGAAGATTAGTATGAAGGAACTGAAAAGTTGAAATCAGCTCAAATGTATTTAAAACTGACAGCTTAAAAACATTGCTGAACCATTACTAATATAGGTGAAGCAATATCTGAAGAGTAAAAGTAGAACGTGTAAGCAGGAGGCTGACTGATATAACATAGTGAGAAAATACCTGAATTGTTTAAGGCAAGTGTAAAATAATGTGTGAAAGTATATAAACATATAAGTGGAAAAATGTGAAACTCATAAAATGGTTGAGGATGGGCTGAATTGTTGGAAATGATGAAAAAAAAGTTAAATCCTTCAAAATATAATGTAAGGGTTGAAGAGGTGGAAAAACCAAAAGTGAGGACATGAAGAAACTCCAAATCCTGAAATCCCACAAAAATCATTGAGAGGCTGAGAGAGAGAGAGAGAGAGAGAGAGAGAGAGAGATACATACAATAAAATCTGACCTGAGAACTGTATGAAAGTCGTGTGTGTGTGCACATGTGCTCAGAGGTTGCCATGGTGACTTTAACTACTTGATGAGAAAGGGGTCCATGAACCCTCAAACTGCCCCAACGTGACACAAATCTGTACCAAATATGAGTGAAAACTTTATATGTTTGGATCCGTAAGACCTTCCTGAACACAACCATGTCCTTTTGGTGTTTCTAGAGTAAAAACTGTTGAAATGGTCGCAAGTTAGAAACAGGCAACATTTCTGCTTTTCTCCAAAAATCAGCTCCTACTTTTGTATGGGAGTGAATGAGCAGCAGGGAGGCACCAGGCTGCACTGAGAGGCCCACAATTCAAATTCTGTAAGTGTCTCTGCTTTTTTGAGCACATTGTGAGAGAGAGAGCAAGTTTGACTACAACTGTGGAGAAAATCATGTGTGTACAGTTTAATTTGTGGCCAGGAGGACGAGAGAAAGAGAAAAGTTTCAGATGATTTTTAGACTCTCTCCCACTCTAGCTGATGATGTCACCCACTATAGCCCTGAACATTCCGCGCAATACACACCCATTATAAATTTGAATTTTCTCTGAAATTTGAATGATTTTTAAACTGTCATGAATCAGAAACTGTTGAAGGTATCAATAAACTGAATTAGAGATGAATAGTTGAAAGTTTTGTGAACGTTTTAAAGGTTGAATAAATGCATTTCTATGGAAAAAAAAATCAGAAAAAGTTAAATATTTTAAAAAGTATAAATAGTATGAAAGAGAAAAATACAAGCACACCTATCCAGGAAAAGGCGCACGTTTTGATATATAAATTGTTGAAATAGCAGAAAGTATGAAGGAGTAGTTACCGTCATTACCAAAAAAGGGAAGAAGTAAGAAAAAAAAAGTATAAAGATTCGAATAACAATTGTATAACAATTAACAACAGTGCCTCGGTGCGTTGCCCCGTGGCCCTAATAATAAGAAAAAACACACAGTATAACAATAGTGCCTTGGGGCTTTTTCCCCCGAGGCACTGGCCCTGCAGCTATGCATTGCCCCATGGCCCTAATTATTCAGATGTAATTCTGATGTAATTTCTGATGTCAGAGGAACGGTGAAGTATGTGTGTGTGTGTGTGTGTGTGTGTGTGTGTGTGTGTGTGTTGTTGCCTGGATTAAAGCCGGGGCTTCCTCGCAGCCGTTGGTTTCTCTGTTGGAATGACCTGAACACTGTGTAGAACAACATCTGGTCTCCCGTTTGTCGCGCTGCATCCAGAAACTTCCTCGCTGACACATTGTCATGTCCACCTGCCCACAGGGACGAGGTGCAGGGTTACATCACTGCAGGACAAAATGTCTTCTGAAGTTACTATAGAGATACACAGCTGATCTGTGTAACTTAGATTATCTGGATAGAGTTCAGACAGGAAGATAAACCATAGTAGACCATGAACCATTTCATATTCACATCATGTCAGTAAACTGTTGTAATAACATGTTTTCAGTCTGTTCTTAAATACAAAAGCCAAACACAGTGCATCTGATTTAACACTTCAATTACAAAGCAACACTTCCATCCAGACAATTGAATGAGTGTTGTTTTTAGAGATTCTTGTCACAATATGACAGTGTTATGGTGTAGTTTAGTGCAAATGGACAAAGATCAACACACCAACACTCCGGATGAATCTTAGCGCACCCAGGACCTGCTGCTTGGACAAGAGCACCTCAACGATCTCATCATTGGCCGTGGACAGACGCTGACAACAAACACATATATATATATATATATATATATATATATATATATATATATATATAAACAATGCAGTCTTTTCTGTAGTTAGTTTAATTTAATTACAATTTATCTTTCACCTTGCTGCTAGATGTCTGAATTTCAATGATTAATAAAGTGTATGTGTGCTTGTGTCTATCTATCCTGGTGCCACAATGAGCAACAAACTGTGTTTTTGGGTTAGCTACCTTGAGCATGTCCAGTGACAGCTGATGTGCAGGAGGATACGTGCTCTCCAGAGAGAGGAGCAAACAGGCCTGAAGCCAGGGAAGGTAAAGACACATGATGAGCTGCACAACAACCACTGGAAATGATCCTGACAAGTTACAGATCTACTGTCATTAATTCATTTTACAGTTGAATGCACAGTTCTTATTTATTGGAAATGGTTTCAGACTGGACCCATTCAGACCATACTGGTTAGGGACCAGTTTCTATACACACACACACACACACACACATATGTATATATATGGTGATTGTGCTGATGAGTGACAGATCAGCTCATCTGTCACTCATCAGCAGAATCATTAGTTGCTGCTGTACCTCAGCTATAACCCTAGACTTATGCTAATGACATCATTCAAATTTCCTCAGATATCAGTGAGAACAACATGAGACTGTTTTGACTGATGGTCTGTGCTCCTTCCAGGTGAGTGAACAGTTCACTAGCAGCTGCAGCTCACCAGTGGTTTGGAGTCACTGAGGACATGATACTGTAGGAACTGATGGAGCATGTAGAAGAGATTGTGCTGCACTAGGGTTTTAATCACCAGCTCGTACAGGTAGTGCTGAAAGCCAGGAAGAAAGAAGGAGCAGCTGATCAGTCACAATGTCTTTCTCAGTCGGAATGAATTTACCATTAAAAATACTAAATGATCAGCATTTGAACTGTCCTACCTGCACAGTGATCTGGAACTGGTTCAGAGAGCGGATGTATTCCATCAGCACTGCGATGATGAACTTATGGGACACCCCCTGCAGAAAACACAAACGATTTTAGTTTTTATTTTATTTTTTGTGCATTTGTATTATTCTAGCTTTATTCATCATTGATAAACAGTTCACAGATTCATTTTAAAATCTGTCCTTAACTAATTTTAAATTATTGCTTTTCCTGAACCAAGTGTACGTTTCAACCTGACAGCCTGAAAAATTATGAATACACCTTTTTGATATTTTGTGGTTTGAGAAAGAAATACATCAAATAACTTTTTGAAAATGTCAAAAGCTTTAAAAACAAACAAAGAAATACAAAAAATACTAAAGACTGGATACATAATCTGTCCCTACATTCACAGTAAATCACAATCTCATGCAGCAAGTATTTTTTTCTGAAAAGATCTGTGGTTTGTGAGATGAAAAGTTGAATATAAAAGTTGGGACAGGAGACACTCCTCTGACAAACAAAATCCACAGGAGATTTTAGAAAACAGGCTTCAGCCACCAAACTGCCCTCCAGCTTCACAAGTCAAGAGTAAACCGCTAGAAAATGTGTGTCCTTTGTATAATGTGTTGTGTGTGTGTTTGTCTGTGTACCTTCCTCTCTGTGAAAGATGACAGAACGTGTGTGTACATGTCTGACTGGTCGATGACAGCCTGAGTTCTGACCGGACGTTTCTGAGCTGCGCTGCCTCGGCTCAGGCCAGACTCCATTGCCTGCAATGAGAAACACAACCATTTGAAAAAAGAAAAGAGTGAGTGAGTGAGTGAGTGTGTGTGTGTGTGTGTGTGTGTGTGTGTGTGTGTGTGCGCGTGCGCGTGCGATCGTGCTGTATGGCTGTACGGCTGTCTGTTCAGATTTTTGGTTGTCACTCACCACAGTGTAGCTCTGCTCTGCCTCCAGGTATTCCTTGTACACCTGATTGAGCTTGTCAAAAATGGTGGCTACTACAGGAAGACTTCCCTTCTCACCACCCTCCAGGACTGACAGGAGAAACACTCATGTTTTATATATTTCATGGGTTAGGGTTGATTAAATAATTAATCAAATAATTAATGAAGCAAATACTCTGTGGATCATTTTATATATCATTATAAATGATAAAAAAGACAGACTCGTACTGTGTGAGCAGACCGACAGGATGACCATCTTGCAGTCTCTCCGTTGTAACAGGAAGTCCATCAGTTTGCCTTTGTCCTGCAGCAGGTTAACAGTTGGAGGCAGCTTCACCTGCAGGTACCACAGGTAACCTGATGCACACGGAATGTATGATGATAAAACCCCTCAGAACATTCAGACTGTTACTGTTTCAACACATCCACTTCATTTCAGTAAAAGATTCAGTGTTAAAGAGGTATTTCATTCACAGTTTGACAGTGTGTGTTCCCCATACCTTCACTGGCACTGATGATGATGTCTGGTTGGAAAACACTCCAGGAGGAGGAGTCTGGGATGATGGTCAAGGTCAGTGTGGGAAAATCGACAGGCAACATGCAAGGATTTGAACAGATGGTGACCACAATAAAAACAATGAAACACGTCTGATGAAGAAGGATACAGAGCTGACAGGGGACCGGAGGCTGAGAGGGCACCACTGCTGGACCTGCAGAGACACACTTTTAAGTCAAGAGATACTACAAAACACAGTCAGGCTGAATTAACATGTCAAGAGAAAGTAGAATAGTAGTAATAGTAGTAGTATTGACAAGAGTTAGTAAGAGGGAGCACATCTCTCCCATTCTAGCTTCTCTCCATTGGCTTCCTGTAGGATGTAGAATAGACTTCAAGATCCTTCTACTTACTTACAAGGCTCTTAATGACAAAGCTCCATCTTACCTATTATCCATTTTATAGCTACGCTACTGTAGGCTTAAACTGCTGGGGGACACATCAGGTTACACGGAGCCCTATCCTTCCTACCCTTCCTACCTACTTTGTAGTCTGGCCTTTGTGTCTCGCACTCTCTCTGTATTTCCACAGATCTCTTCAGAGCTCCATCCCCCTGCACCAACCAACCAACCGCCGCCTCTGTCACCTCCTTTCTCCTGCTGTTAAACCGGTCTGCACTCCCTGCTCACGACCCAGTCTGCTTCCTTCATCATTTTTCATTAAGTGACTGATTCCATTTCCATGTTTTCCATATTCCATGTTATAAATTGTTTTCTTGTCTGTATACAACATCTATTGCACGTCTGCCCGTCCTGGGTGAGGGATCCCACCTCTGTTTGCTCAACCTGAGGTTTCTCCATTTTTCCCTGTTAAAGGGTTTTCTTGGGAGTTTTTCCTCAGTGGATGTGAGGGTCTAAGGGCAGAGGATGTTGTCATAATGCTGTGTAAAGCCCTTTGAGACAAACTGTTTGTAAAAATGGGCTATACAAATAAAATTGCCTTGCCTAGATAGGGTTACGAGGGAGGTGTGTGTATGTTTACCTGACAGTGGGATCCTGTACGGGTGTATGGAGCGAGCAGGCAGGACCGGCTGGTGTGTGTTGACAGCACAGTCTGGCTCCTTCAGCTTGATGTCGAAGATCAGTGATGTCTGAGACAAAAACACATAAGATAATAACACATAACACACACAATAAGTCGAAACACAGCAGACAAACTCACACTTCATGTACACACATGCACAGGCACACCACTGACCTGTGAGCTCTGGTGATGAACCACCACCAGGTTGTCCACGATGTTAAGAGCAAACTTCCCTGTGGTGTTCAGCTTTAACACATGACTCTTTTTACATGCACCCTCCCTGGACACAAACACAAATATACACAAACACAGCCTGTAAGCATTGTCAGATATGTTTATGGATGCAGTTAAGATCAAATATGTACTCAAGGAATTCAGTTATCTATTAAGCAAATGCACTGCAGATTATTTGACTCATCTGTAATTTAATTAGCCAAAGTGTTTGTGCATACCTTGGTAGGTGATACAGCACCACCTCTGCACTTGGACTGTTTGCTGTTCTCGAGTGATGCTTCAGGTACATCACATACAGCTGACCATAACTACAGACACAGAGAGGGGAGAGGTGGGTAAAGACAAACAGATCAAATAATTAACCCAAAGAGGTTTAAGTGCTGCCCTGTGGCTCACATTGTTGCCATGGCGATGTCCCTCTCTGACAAGCTGAGTTTAGCAGGTTTGGGGACGACTGGCAGCTCAATCTCAAACTTGGACATTTTGGACATGGTCCCATTCTAAAGAAGGAAATAGCAATGAAATGACCAATAACAACAACTAAATTGATATTAACTATATACAGATCAGCTCCATCTAACTCAGGGATGCGCAACTCATTCCACAAAGGGCTGCAGGCTGCAGGTTTTTGTTCCAACCAAGCAGCAGCACACCAGACTGGACTCATTTAATCAACTGATCTCAGTCTTCAGACAGCTGATTTTGTGTGGTCTTGATAGGTTGGTACTAAAACCTGCAGCCACATGGCCCTTTGTGGAAAGAGTTGCCCATCCCTGACCTAACTCTTAAAACCACAAGTTACAAAGTAAAAAAAAATACTCATCTAAAATTCTAACATTCATAACTGTGTTTGATTAAGCTTAAATATTCACTAGGACAGACTATAATCAGATTAAGAGCCAGCTGTCCTCACCCGGAAAGCGAAGGGCTGCAGGATGTTTCCCTGCACAGTGGTGGATAGCAGGATGACAGCAGTTTCTGGACAGTACTGGTACCAGTTCACATTAATACTCTGACTCTTTAGTAGCTTCAGACTGCGCTTGTCTGGAAAGACCTGTGCACACAAACACACGCTTGACACACACAAAAGACTATATGTTCAAATTCAACTGTTGTCTTTTTCTTTTCTTTTTTTTTAAGTTGATCGAGAATGGTTTCTCATTTACAATGACAACTTGGGCCAGAGGCAACAATAATAACATAATTACTGTGTGTATACATAATTGTTGCATGTGTGTCAATGTGCAAAAAATCAAACTATGTCAGACTACCTGATAAAACTCTATCCCCTGGTCTGTGATAAAGACAATCTCATTCCAGTTAGTCCAACAGAAACCCAAAACATTTGCATTCTTTGTCTGCAAGACAATAAAAAACAAATGCCTTATTACAAAACAACATTGTTGAAAAGGGGGAACAGACCTGCTGTGTTGCTTATTCAAACTGTTGATCAGCGGACTTCTGCTCAAGACTCATGTAACATACCTTGCATTCCTGGGTGAACTCTGTGTGTGGATAGTCAGGGATGAAGTTGATGAAATCCTACAAACCAATACAGAATCAGTAGTTCAATACCTCAGGAGTTTTTAGGTTAAGGTAACAGAGCTGCAGTCATTATGTATGTTGAAATCATTAATAAAATAACATTATTCCCATAGAGGAACATTTTTTTTACTGAGAAAAAGTTTACATGCTGAATTCTATTAACTACTAAATTTCCCATTAACCTGAGAAATGGCTGCATCTGTTTCATCTATGTTTCTCAATTCCTTACACTTTAGTTTTTGGAAGGAATCAGAATCCTGCCACGACTCTGTTACTGTGTTACTCTGTGACTGTTACTGTTCAGAACTCACCACAGACTTTGAGGTTCTTTGTACTGCCAAGATCTTATTTCCAATGGAGAACTTGATGCACTTCACCTCTCCTTTATCATCCATTCTGGAAAGCAAAATTAATATGCATTATTATTGTCAGTGGTGCAAACAGCAATCTGGGGGAACTTTCTATTTTAAATGAGAAAGGAGCTTACAGTAGGAACTACTGAACTACACTGTGTAGTTGAATCCAACTCCAACTCCAGCAGCTACAGGAGTAAAATACTGCATTTCTGTAACCTGCAACAGAGCATTTTGCCACTGCTGTATACTTTAACTGATGTAAAGTATCTTGGTACTGGAAAATAACCATCCTTCACCTTGTCAATCTGAGATTCCTTCAAGTGTTCAAAGTGAGCAAGTGATTTAAGTACCTGAAGGCAACACTGCTCTTGTCATCTGGGCCTTTGACCACCACACCTGTGGCTCCACCTGAACGCACCGCAAACACCTGCAGCCAGAAAACAGGCTCATTACAGATTACACCACTGACATGTTGAAGATGTACTGTCAATTACACTCTTATAGCCTTATAAACTGTCTCATTATAACTAATGGAATATGGTACTCCTAACACTCCCTAGACTTGCTTTTACAATGACGCCATGAACAAGTGTGAGACCTGTGCTGATTTTTGGTAATATTAACAATTACAACTTCATAAAATAAGTAGTCAAATACAAGCAGAAATGGGGACTTATAAATAGGGTTATAAATATCTAGTTGTATTATTTATGTCACAGGTCTCCTAACCGAGCAAGTTATCGACTGTTTTATGGAAACCAAATACCACGTAAAGCCAGGGAACTTCACAGAAGGCACATTAAAACTCATCTCGTTTAAACTACAGACTTTTGCTGACATATTTTTGACGACATTTTCTTTGAACTGACAGTTAGCTAGCCGCGTTAGCAAAAATCAAGCTAACTAGCTCACCTGCTTGTTAGCCTCATCGAAGAAGACGTTGTTGACGCTGGACGCGTGTTCAAACTGCACCGGGTTCTCACATAGCTCTAGGTAATGTTCCTCACTCATCTTCACACACCTGGCCGCCAGGCTGTTACAGTTTTATCACAAGTTTAGGTCAGTTTAGCTTTCTGTTAGCAGGAAGAACGGAACCGGAAAAGAAGACAAGGTTTCCCTCAGCTCCTTCAGAATAAAAACTCTTTAATTCTTATTTTAGTATATAATGCTATATAATTTTAAATATCGTCCCTTCTGTTTATATGCTCTAATGCATTTATACCGTATATGCAACACTGACTCATACACCTTCATTCGTGTAATTACTTGTATACTTGTAAATAATTGTATGCATTTTTAATGTTTTTTTCCCCATTGGTGTTATTATAACTTTGAGAGTATGAGAATGTTATCAAAGTTTATCTAAATAGTTAGAATAATTCAAAAAGTCTGTTCATATGATTTAGTTATCCTTTGTGTTCTTATTTTTATTTTGAAAGAATCTGGTAGGAAGTCCCCATGGATTCACGTGACACGCTGAAGCGCATGTGCTCAGTGTTTTCAGAAAATCAAGACCCTGTGAGAAAAAATTTTTACTTTTGTTTTTGTTGAGCAAAAATCCAAAATAAGCAGTTTTCATCTTCAATTTTTAATGTTACCACTTTTTGCAGGATGTTTCACGTGATGAGGCAATTCATTAGCACATAGCACCATAAAACCAACATCATGAGAGGCTGCACACCATATAGAGAAACCTCACATCAAAACACAAAATTCTGCATTAAGTAAACAGCCTCTCCCACGCTAGGTTTTCTGAGCTGAAAACACAGAGCTACAGACATCAAACACAGTCCTCATCTTTTACATTTATTAACATGATTCCAGCATAACTAGTTCACTTGCATTTGTCTGACTATAGTAAGTTTACCTCAGCACAAGAGAGTTTCCAAAACATTTCACATTGGACCCCTGAACAGAAGCATCCATCACTTTGAAGATAATTATCCTAAAGACAAACTGAACTCTGTCAGCATGTTTTAGTAGAGTGAATCATGTGTGCAGGTTGTGCATGTTTTACATACAAACCTTAGCTCCTTCTAGAAACACGGTGAGAGAAGGAGAATGTGAAAGTGAAAAAAGAGATTTAAGAGAGGTGCCCAGTACACATAAAGACACTCAATTTGTGTCGACACTCAATTTGTTTCTATCTCCGAGGCTTTAAAAAGTAGTATCTTTTTTGTTGTTGTTGTTTTTCTTAATGGTATTTGACAAATTTTTGTGCCATTTATATCTGAATATATTTTTAAGATTAATTTGCTTAAAACAGCTAAGAAGGCCAAAAGAAATCTCATGTTGTATTAGTTTCCCTCTTATCCTGCAAACTAGTGTTTTTCTCCAAAGGCTATACACAAGTTCATGTACAATATCTGCTGCTCTGCGTGCTCCTTCCACCGCCTCCCACCAATATTCAAGCCTGGATGTCCAAACCAAAACCAGCCCCAAAACAAAACGTAATTCATGATGACATTGGCTTCTCCTCTTAAACTGAAAATAAACAGCGTGAGCTAAGCTCACCGGCAGGAACTGTTGGTGGAGGACGTCCTGTGTGAAAAACTTTTTGTATTTTTAGTGCACATACTGTAATCGATCTCAGTATGGGCCAATAGTAGCAGAGGATGTGAGATGTAATCTTGGCTTCAAAAAACCCTGCTGGAGCCTCTCAGCAGCCCAGACGCTCTGACTTCAACATCCAGCTGGGTGATATCATTCCTCCTGCAGCCAGAAGGAGGTGCTCTGCCAGGTGCAGCCAGGTGTGTGGGTTAGTGGGCAGGGGGTGCTCGATGGAGGATGAGGAGGTGCCAGGTCCTCCTCTGTTCATCTCGACCTTACATCATTTTCAACGCAGCAGGACTATGAAGAGAGAACGAGCCAGGGGAGGGTTAGTCATCAGCATCAGGTTTTAATGGAGGACCGCCATCCTCAGAGGCGACTGGGAACGTTTTCTTCCCTCGTCTCTGCACATGATCCTCGTTCCTCTTCTCCAGGGCCATGATCTGCCAGAGAGGGAAACACAACTCATATAACCAAGCAGTACATGAACATATATATATATATATATATATAAAACATGTTATCAAATTACATTGGACTGATTGATAGATAAAATAACACAAACTCAATGAGAATGTGAGAGAGGAGAGTGTTATCTGCATGAGGTAAATGTAATGATTCACAGGGTTTCACTAGACACTGACACACACATCTTCAATCTATAACTAACCCCAATGTGTCTGAAACGTTTACATTGACATCTTTGTTACCTCAGTGATGAATTCAGCCTCGTCCTCTGAACCAACAGAGATGTTCAGTCCGGTGACCGCATTGAAAAGGTCATACACACTCATCGCCTCGCTCACTCCTCTTTTCTGAAAAAACTGTGATGTACACACACACGCATGCAAACACAGACACACACATACACACACAGTTGACTGAAAGATGCAAATGAGTTAACAATTACGTCACAATTTTCTATTAGGGGCAAATAATTACTAACAAACACAACACACCCATAAAAATACCATCACCTTTCTTGAATTTGAACTGATAAAATATCATTCTACAATTTTTGATGTCATTTAAATTCCCCTGGGAAATGTAGAAATTTGTTTCTCTCTACTTGGTGGGCAGCATGACACACAGCAAATGTCTGTGTCTCCCTGTGAAAACTGCTCTGACCCTCCCATTCTGTCACTCATGTTTTCAGAGTGAATCCTGAACCACAGAACTGGGCTGCATTCAACTCTGGAGAAGAAACGCGTGAGTCATATCATGAAATGCACATAAAGAAGAAACCAGGCTTTACCGTGGAAATGTTCCTGCAGTCTCTGAAGAGGAACTCCAGACCATGAGGATGGGTGGGCTCCACCGACTGACTGACATCTATCAGCCACACCTACAGCAAACATACATCCTTAAAGCACAGATGAGGACTTGAAGTGAAGTCGATGTCAGGGAATTGACATCGCTCATCTTCTCGTATGTACTCAATTAACACTGAAGGTAGGGTTGGGGATCTTATTCTGGAGTGTTATTTATTTGTGGCTGCAGTTTATCAGTCAAATCTGCTTATTAACCTTCGACCTAATGTTTCATATAACTCATTTGAAAGCCTTACGCTCAGCTTCTCCCACCCAGACTGGAAAGCAGAGAAACCACTCTTACTTCTTATGGTGTATCGTCCTCCTGCTCCTTATTCTGAGTTCTTAGAAGAATTCCCTGACTTTCTGTAAAATTTAGCAATGAACTCAGACAAAGTCATTATAGTGGGCGACTTCAATGTTCACATGGACGTTGATGATGACTGTCTGGCCTCAGCATTCAAGTCGCTCTTAGATTCAATTGGCTTCTCCCAGAGGGTACATGAACCCACTCACTCTTTTAATCATATCCTTGATCTGATGCTTACTTATGGAATAGAAGTGGATCACATCACAGTTTTCCCTCAGAACCCGGTCTTGTCTGACCATTCTCTAATAACCTTTGAATTTACTTTAACAAATTACACTTTACCTGGGAAAAAATCCCACTACCGTAGATGTTTATCTGACACTGCTGTCTCTAGATTTAAAGAGCTCATTCCAGCAGAGCTTGCTGCCACACCTTATAGTAATATGATGGGCAGCTATGCTGATTTTACTCCCTCGCAGGTAGATTATCTTGTACACAGCACTGCAGCAACAGTCCTTGGAGCACTTGTTGCTGTAGCCCCTCTGAGAAAGAAAGTCATCAACCAGAAGAGAATAGCTCCCTGGTACAATTCAAACCTGCACATGAAGCAGAAGACCAGACAGCTGGAAAGGAAAACACATTCCACCCAACGCGAGGAAGACCGTCAAGCCTGGAAACATAGTTTATTAATATATAAAAAAGAGCTTTGCAGCACCAGGAGTACATACTTTTCACCTTTAATCGAAGAGAATAAAAACAATCCCAGGTTCCTTTTTAACACTGTGGCCAGGCTGACTAAGAACCCCAGTGCTGTTGAGTCATGCATCCCTCCGACTCTCAGCAGCAACGATTTCCTAAATTTCTTTACTGAAAAGATTGTAAATATCAGAACAAGGATCGGCAGTAGTGGACCACAGATTACAGCCCCTACAGAAGCACCTCCCAGACTTGGTGCATACTTGAACAGCTTCTCCCCCATCGACCTGTCAGACTTAACTTCTGCAATCACCTCCTCCAAATCAGCTACATGTCTTCTTGACCCAATCCCAACAAGACTGCTCAAGGATGTCTTCCCCTTAGTTAACACTGCTATACTGAATCAATCTTTCCTTAGTCCTAACCCCTAACCCTATGTGCCACCGGCCTTTAAGGTGGCTGTAATCAATCCTCTACTTAAAACACCCTCTCTTGATCCAAATGTACTAGCCAACTATAGGCCTATATCCAACCTTCCCTATGTCTCTAAGATCCTTGAGAAGGTTGTCCTAGTGCAGCTACATGAACATCTGCAGAGTAACAAGCTTTTTGAAGCTTTCCAATCTGGATTTAGAGAACACCATAGTACTGAAACAGCACTGGTCAAAGTCTCCAACGATATTCTTATAGCTTCCGAGAGAGGTCTTGTCTCTGTACTTGTGCTTCTGGTTCTCAGTGCTGCATTTGATACTATCAATCACAGCATTTTGCTGCAGAGACTAGAACATGAAATTGGGATTAAAGGATCTGCTCTAAAATGGTTTGACTCATACTTATCTGTCAGATTTCAATTCGTTAATGTTTATAATGATAGGCGGTGGGCCGAGACCGCGTATAGGCCTTAGTTTTTGAAAATAATGACCCCCGGTGAGGGAGGCTCTCGGTTGGCACTCATGATTCTTGCACATTTTTCCAAAATCATGTTTTGAAGTTCGTTAAATTTGCAGGCAAACGCCGCAGCCTACTATGTCAGTTAAACCAGAAGTAGATATGCGAAGCTGTTGATCTCAAGATTCAGCTGGTGGACACAGCGAAACACCACGCGAAATAGTGTGAGCGAAAGAAGCAGCATCCACGGGTGTAGGTAAGTATTAATGTTGTTGGAAAATGCTAGCTATGCTATTTATTTGCTGTATTATGTTTGGTGATGTTTATTATAAGTAAAGGTAGCGTTAACCGTTAGCCTAATGTTAGGGCTTTTTAACAACTCGCGCTCGATTAATTAATCAATCGGTTAAACAGGTGAAGCTCAAGAGACCTGAACCTATATTTCAGTGTCGCTGACTATTCATCTTGAATTAATATTATACCATTCACATGGTGTGAAAAAACCCAAATTGATGGAAGTTATGCGTGTGATAATTTGGCCCCTGGCCAGCATCATTAAGAGCTTGATAAGCCACGCACTCACGGTGTGTGAGTAAAAATGACATTACGGGTTAGTTAATTAAAGTGTATTTTATTGGTGTTGCAGTAATGTAAATAGCCACAGAGAGAGACATATTGGAAGGAATTTAAATGATCTAAAAACATGGTCTTCTGTGGTATACCTCAGTCACCAAATTTAAAAAAGTGAAGAAAACTACCTTGAAATTTTGTTGAGCATAAGTAATTTGCTAATTTTATTGCACACTGCTCACTACTACAAAGGATGCAAATTTTTGTGTAGTTCTGAACTGATAATTGTATATTTTAATAGTTTGGCTAATAATTAATTGTTTTATAAGATACAAAATGGATCTTGATGTCTAAGGTGTATTTTAACCAGCTTAGTGGCATATCAATTATGTGAAATTTTAATTCATTAAGCACTAACTGACTAACAATATTCCCACTAGGTAATATTCCCATGCCAGACTATGAGAAATGGTGCTCAAACTGTTGGTGAGTTCTTTTTATTCTAATACATTTTTAACTTTGACTACAAAGGAACATATTGACAGGAACACAATCATTGCAAGAAAAACTGATAACATGAACATAAACATTGTATTCTTGTTTTCTCCATCATGTGTTCTTTGACACACAACTGTTTGATGAGAAGGGTGAGCATCTCATCCTGACCCTGGAAACCTTAGTCATCTTCAAATGACATATTGCCACAGTTTGTGCATTGGCACAGGTTTGTAGATGGCAGCTCATGCAGTTTGCAGGTGCATCTCCCCTTAACACAGTTTTTTTTTTTTTTTTTTTTTTTTACAAGAGCAGTGCACCAGTTCTAGTATTGCCTCTGGAGCTGGGGCAAGTGTCATCCAGTCCACTTCTAAGAAATCTCCTGCCATCTTCCAGCCATGATTTTCAGGGGCGGGAATATCAGGCTTACACTCAAGGTTCCTTCTGTGGACTGCAGCCTGATAGTTAGCACGCTGGATGTGCTTGTGCAAGGAGTCTTTGTTTGGAGGTAGGTCTCTCTCAGAACACTTTCCTGACTTGAACAGCTTAACTCTTGCCTTGTTAACATCCATGCACTCCTGATCATACAGGTCACATGTGAAAGCTTCCAGTGCTTTGCAGAACTCTGGTGATGGAGAGAAACTTGTTCCTAGTTCTCTAAACAGAGCGATGTATTGTCTCTGGGAAATGAGCTTTTTATAAGCTTTGGTTTTCCCCACCCCATGCCAAGCATTCACAGTGTCACATCCAGAGAATGCATGCAAACCAACAAGGGCATCACATTTGTCTTCCCCAAGGTGGGCATGAAGCCTATTTATGTCAATGATGTGTGGATTTCTGCCCTTCACTGTGTGAAAGTACAGGTGACCATCAATTTTGCTGCGGAACCCAAGAGCCAGCACAAATACGTTGGTATCTGGGCTCTTGATTACCAGGTCACTGCTGTATTTTGATGCATAAGCTGCATGCAGCATAAGTCTGGTGACTGCTTCCTCCTGGGTTGTCTCCAGCTCCTGAACCTGCTGTATTTCAAGGTTTGTGTTGCTCCCGTTCATCTTTATAGCATGACATTTGTCCCCATGCCCAATAATGACTGTCATGTTTCCAATTATGGTCTTTGCAGATGTGCTCCAATGATGGAAGAAATACTCCAACAAGTTTTCTTTATTTTGCCCACATGCCAGGAATTTTCTCCACTGTTTTGGTGGTTTTTGATCATTGCCATATATTTTAATTTTTTGACAGCTTTGTTCTCCCTGCCTGTTTCGCTCAGCATGTTTGATGCTGTGGTATTTGTATGTGTCACATTACAAAATGGTGCTCTTTCGACTTGGTTTCCTTAGCTGAGTTGACCAGTGTCCTCAGTACATGGTCAGCATATAGGCCAAATGTTAGCTGTGGCTTTAGCTGCTGTACCAGAGCCATAGCATCCCATATCCAAACAGAGCCTGGAAGATCTGGAATGTCCCTCACTGTTGGTGGTGCGCTGATGTCCTCCTCAAGTGTGTGCATCACCTTTGTTTTGTTTGTCTTTTCCAGAAAGCCGTCAAAGTTGGCAAGTGATTGTGGCAAAGGACCCAGACTGTAGGTGAGCATTTCATTTATGTTTATTTGTCTGACATTTCCCACAACAACTAATCTGGCAAACGGGTTTCGGTGTGATTTGAGTGTGATTTCTTTCCCTTTAATTTTTGTGCTTGTACCGTGGCCAGTATCTTTGAATGTTTTCATTTTAATTTTTTTTATAGGGTCATGGAATGATGTCTCTGCCGCAACAATCCTTGTCTCACAGAACTCGGTGAGAGCTCTCACACCTTTTTGTTTTGCCTCCAGTAAATCTCTGCCAACACTGTCAGGTGTTTGTTGGCCAGAGCAGATGTGATAGAGCGACTCTCCATCCAGCAAAGGGTTGAAAGGATTGACCATATTTTGGACAGTGGCTGTAATGTTCATCACATCTGCGTGATCCCTCTGCATTCTGGCGCTGTCCAGATCAGAATGTAGATGTGATACTGGGCACTGTCCAGCCATCATTTTACATTCATGTGTGATGGCTGCCCGCTCATGTTGTGTCAGGGTCCATCTGTGAACTGCACCTTTGTTTAAAGAGAACCCACTGATGCCTCCCTTTGTCTTTGAATCACGATTGGCTGTTTGTTCAATGACTTGATCACATGCAGTGCCAGCAAATCCATGCTGTTGATGTCTTGTGCCACAAAGTCACCTGAAAGAAGCTGCCGATGTGCTGTGAGATGTGTGTCTTCCAGGTTGGTCATCTCAACCCAGTATGCTGTGAGATACATGGCATATCACCCTGTCACACGCAAAAAAACAGGGCAGCATACATTGCACTGTTGACAAATGAAGAGCCCAGTTCTCCTCTCTGGTTGCCCTGATGAATAGAAGCAGATTTTCCACCATTTCAATGTAAATGCTCCAAAATGTGAATGTCTGGTTGGTTGATCTTTTTTGACAAATTCTTCATCTGCTTTCAGCAACTGCAGAAATGCATCAGATTTAAGCATGACATTGAAATCCTCACTTGAAAACTTAAGTTGCAAATCTGTTTCAATTTTCAGAGCTGCAGCATGGTCTTCTTCTGTGAGTGTGTCCAGGTATGCCTGCCAGCGCAGTCTCTGCAGTGCTTCCATCAGGAGTTTGTGTGCTTGGATGCTCCTGTTGTAGTGATGGTCTGTGATGACTCCATCAATAGACCCAGCAGCTACAACTTCGGATTTAATCATGATATCCTGAAGGCCGGCATCAGCAAAAATTTTCCCAATGCAGGAAAGATATGCCATGGCCATGTGAAACTCTCCCATCCTTATGACAAGTCTCTCCATGTAAGAACTGGTCTGCCAGCGGATCTCTTGGGCTTTGGCATATATGGCTTGATCCATGACTATCACCATTTCTTTTTGTTTCAGGCTGTCAGCAACAGCAATGGAGTGACTCAGGATGGTGTGGACAGTGCTGAGATCTGTTGGGCTGGCATCAATGACCGGCAAGTAGCCGACATTTGTAGAGGGTAGGATTGTGTCCTGCTTTAACATAATGTTAAAACCTGTCCACCCAGGAGGGGTTTTCCCCTGGGACTCAGATATTGATATCGACTCTTGTCGATGCTGCAATCGTTGTTTGAGCGTGTCTGTATTTGTTCTGCTGGAGATCTACCTTAAACACAGAATTCTGTGGACCAGACCTCTTTCCTCGTGTGTATGTCACAAGATTAAGTGGAGGAGGATTAACAGATTGTTCTCTTGTTCTCTGTCTTGATGTCCCAGGTGAAGATGCTGAATCACCAGCCATGGCCTGCTGAATAATTATACCATTGGTGTTGCGTGTTGTCCCTTTACCTGAGAGTGTCTCTTCTCCAAAGTCATTATTGTCCCAGACAAGTGTGGCAGGTACTTCAGCAGTTATGTTTTCTGGGATGTATATTTCTCCTCTTTCAATTTGTAGGTGAGCAAGAGCTGTGTCATGCGCTCAAGGACTTGGATGAGCAGTGTCCAAGACCATTCAGGAGTCCTATGAGTTGAGCTGAGCCAGTCATGTGCCAAACTGCCACTGCCAAAGAGCACTGTTTTGGCATGAGCCACCGTAATGATGTCCTGACAGGTAGAGACTATCTTTCTGCTGTCTTCTAACGTGACCTCGACACGGTCATTGTCTGACGGTTCCATTGAAATTCCACATGTCCATGCAACAAAGTGAAAAAGTTGGTCTGGCACCATATTTAGGGCACTCTCAAGTCTCAGGTCTTTTGCTGTTGGAGGCCAAGGGAGCTTTGGTGAAGTTTTTGCTGTGTTCCGAATGATGTCTGAGTGTGAGAGCTGCATGATATAATAGCTGAGAACTATCTTTTGTGATGATGCTGTTATCATGTTGCGTGTGACTTGACCCTGCTGTGTCTGCTTCATTGCCCTCAGCTTCACTGTCGGATGAGGGGGAAGAGGAGGCGGCGGCAACTTCATGAAGGATCTCCTCAGCTGTCAGATCATCAACATATACAAAGTACAGTCATGGAAAAAATTATTAGACCACCCTTGTTTTCTTCAATTTCTTGTTAATTTTAATGCCTGGCTCAACTAAAGGTACATTTGTTTGGACAATTATAATGATAACAACAAAAATAGCTCATGAGAGTTTAATTCAAGAACTAAGAACTATTCATTTTCCATGGTTTTCTTGATAATAACCAAAATTACTGAAATTCTTACATCAATAGCTATGGCATTGTACCGCCAAAAACACTACTTTTAAGCATTCCATGTTTTCTTTTCTGTTTGCTTTAAACACATGATACACACAAGAGTTAATACTTGATTGCATAACCATTGTTTTTGATGACTGCAGCCATGCGTCTTGGCATGCTCTCCACCAGCTTCTGACATTGTTCTGCTGTCACAGCAGCCCATTCCTGTTGGACAAATTCAAACAAATTTTCTTTGTTTTTGGGCTTGTGGTTCTCCATCTTGAGTTTGATGATTTTCCACAGGTTTTCAATTGGATTAAGATCTGGTGATTGAGCAGGCCAAGGCATGGTGTGAATGTTGTGGTTCTCCATCCAGGCTTTAACTGACCTTGCCGTGTGGCAAGGGGCATTGTCTTGTTGGAAAATCCAGTCATTCGAGGCAGGAAAGAGTTTTCCAGCTGATGGAAGAAGACTGTTTTCAAGGGTAGTCCTGTACATGACCTGGTTCATTCGGCCTTCACACAATTGCATTTGCCCTGTTCCACTCAGACTGAAACAACCCCAGATCATGACTGATCCACCCCCATGTTTTACTGTAGGGGCAAGACAGTCTGGGTTGTAAGCTTCTCCAGGCTTCCTCCTAACCAGTAAGTTGGCTGGAGTGGGCATCAATTCAAAATTGGATTCATCACTGAAGAGAACCTTAGCCCAATCATCAACAGTCCAATCCTTGTGGTCTCGAGCAAAGAGTAACCGGCCTTCCTCTGCCTTTCATTGATGAAGGGATTCTTGCGTGCTCTGTGTGACTTCAAACCAGCTTCAACAAGTCGGTTTTGAACTGTCCTTGCCGAACAGGTCACATTTCTCGACAGTGCCCACTCATTTTTAAGGTCCCTGGAGGTCTGACGACGATTCCTGACACAGGAACGGATGAGTGCACGGTCATCTCGTGGGGTAGAAAGACGTTTCCTGCCACGGCCAGGTAGCACTTTGGTAGTGCCATGTTCAGCTTGTTTTTTTTTGTTGTAATGAACGGCTGTCTTGGAGATCTTCAGTTTTTTCGCTACCTGTCTCTCACTCATGCCAATTTCCAGCAGTGCCAAGATGGCTGCCTTTGTGGCTTCACATAATTCTTTTGTTTTAGGCATTATGTGAGAGCTGACAACTTCTGAGTTGTGCTACAGATTGAATGTAAGCAGGAAACCACTCTAGGCCTTTGCATGTGCAGTGCTGCTTGTGACATGAAATGGCCTCTTATATACCCTGGGAATCAATTAAGCTTAAGAATGTCAAATAGGACATAAAGTATTATGTGACCAGCTGCATTTTTTGTTGTGTTCATTGTATTATACGTTTAGTGGTACCAGATATTAGAATGAACAAGAAATTGAAGAAAACAAGGGTGGTCTAATAATTTTTTCCATGACTGTATGTTGTTGATGCTTTGTGAAATTTTAAGAAAGGATGTGTCTTCTGAAGTCTGGCCTTCAATGAATGTGCCTTGTAAGTTGATATGTTAAGTCCTTCCCTTTCTCTTACAATGTTTTTAAAAAGCATATTCAGCCTAGATAGTCGTAGCACCTCTTGTTTTTTTTAAAGCCTCTCCTCAATCACAGTCTTGCAGAAATACTTGTACCCATTTTCATACTAGTTGCTCTCTGTTGTCTCATTTTTCTTTTTAGACAGGTAACGAGTATAGTCTCTGAAACAGGTGAAGTGGTATCTTGCTTCACTAGCCACTAAGTCCCTGTCACGAATGTGCAGAAGCAGACTCTCATCTTTTCTTTTATCAGCTGCAAGAAGCAATTACCCAGCTGCGAGTGTTTCACACTGAATCAGTTTTTCTTGAATTCTTTTCCTAGTGAATGATTCATGTTTGTATTTTTCATGTTTGCAAATAATGCATCATACTGGCAGCAAGTTTTTTTTTTTTTTTTTGTAGTGTCAGATTTTCACTTTTTCTCCTTAATTTATAGTTAGTGGACATTTTTGTCCCATTGACTACCTCTGTGTGTGTGTGTGTGTGTGTGTGTGTGTGTGTGTGTGTGTGGCCAAAAAATGAGTGAAAATTTCCTTCTGCAGACTAAAATGTCCTCAACTGTAGCTGAGGGTTAAGAACCTTAGGGCTTATTCACACAGGATCAGGCATTGTAACTAAAACTCAAGGAATCTCATTTATTTTATAATGGAACTTGTGCATTTATGTGTTGCAGGGGGCTCAAGTGGAAAAATCCAGCAGCATCCCCCAAGTAAGTAAGTTAATAAGCCTATGCCATAAGAGTTAAAGACAAAATTTGGTTCTCAAATGTAATGTACTGTCATTGTGCTTTGGTGCTAATTTCTATTCTTTTTCGCCACAAATTCACAGCTGATGCTCAAGATTCACATTTACATGAATATTCTTTTCTTATTTGACACCTACCCTCGTTTTCAGCCTCTTTCTGAAATAAGGGTGCCTTTTCACTTCTTCTCTGGGCTCGGTTTATGTTTGTGATGTTGGTGAAGTGGCTGTAGCAGTCTCTGTGATAGCCACTGTTAGATGGAATCGCAGCAGGTTCCTGCAGTTTGAGGTTTACAGTTCACTTATTTATGCAGGGACAATTTATGAATATAGTCAAAGCTAATTTCCATTTTCAGCCTCTTGGCAAGCCAAAGCCATGTAATGCAACAACTATAAAGTATGACAACAAACCTTGGTTTTAAGGTTAAATTTCTGCACTGCCTCTTCTGCTACACGACTCTCTCTGGCACCAAGGTCTTTCCAAAGAAAAACAGCAGTAATAAATTTCTTCCATCCTCTCTCAGTAAAAGGGGTTACAGGACCATCTTTGTTAAAATCATGCATACCACACTCCATTCCTCTGATGTTTGCTAGCAAACAGTTTGAACAAGAGGGGTGTATGTGTGTGTGTTTTGTGACGTTATACTCATCATTTTGTCAGAAGATCGACAGGTGAAAAAAAACAACTCACTGGACCTCAATTGTGGAAAATCGGTAATATTTATTATGTGCAAAGTTCACAATGACATTTTGAGGACATTGTTAATCTTACAGAAGACTTGGGTTTTCAAAATAAGGGATTATAGTAAGGGCTACATATACATCCCCCCTTTTATCAAGCTTAATAATGAACTTTAACGACCTTGATTCATTTTGCCTTTCTTAAAGTGATTGATGTGCAAATGCGTTGTTATTTTAGCAATGTGTCACGGTGTGTATTGCGATCTTTAACTGGTCGATGTACTGAGCGAGGCATCAACTCCGATAGTGCTAGCTTAGAGTTAAACAATAGATCCATAGTTAAAACCCGGCAAAAGAAAACAAGTTGAAAACCCGTCAAAAAAAAAAAAAAACAGGCATATTTCGAGGCGTGTTACTGGACAATAATTACAACTACGTCATGCATGTCAGACCCTAAGCATAGCTGCCTGCTTAGTTTGCCGGAACCGTTAACTCAGACAAAGTTACGGATAAACAAAAAATGTGCAAGAGGTAAGAGTGCCAACAATTTTTGTTTCATTTGTTGAAAAATGAAGATATTTTTTACAAAATATGAGGTCCTCCCTCGGTGGGGATCGTCTAAATACACAAAATCTCCCCTTGGCCCACCGCCTATGACCTATGACAGCAGAGCTACGTGTGGTGTGCCACAGGGGTCAGTTTTAGGGCCAGTTCTCTTCACTCTTTACATGCTTCCATTAGGGGATATAATCCAGAAGCACTTCATTAATTTCCATTGTTATGCTGATGATACTCAGCTCTACTTATCGATAGAGCCAGATGATAGAAGCCGTCTCATCAATCTGCAAGATTGCTTGAAAGACATCAAATCCTGGATGTCTTCTAACTTCCTACTACAGAACTCTGAGGGACACATTCTCAAATCAAATTGCTACTCTGGATGGCATCACCCTGAACCCCCGGTCCTTGGAGTCATTTTTGACCAGGATCTTTCCTTCAGCTCTCACATAAAGCATGTGACCAGGACTGCGCAGTATAGCTAAGATCAGGAATATCCTCTCTCAGAGTGATGCTGAGAAACTGGTCCACGCATTTATTACTTCTAGGCTGGACTACTGTAATTCTCTCCAATAAACTCTCTAAAGAGTCTCCAGCTGGTCCAGAATGCCGCAGCAAGGGTACTGACAAGAGTTAGTAAGAGAGAGCACATTGCTCCCATTCTAGCTTCTCTCCATTGGCTTCCTGTAGGATATAGAATCGACTTCAAGATCCTTCTACTTAATTACAAGGCTCCTAATGATGAAGCTCCATCTTATCTGAAAGACCTTGTTATTTCATACTGTCCTACCAGAGCACTTCGCTCCCAGAATGCAGGTCTGTTAGTGACTCCCATCGCTAAAAACAGACTGGGAGGCAGAGCCTTCAGTTACCAGGCTCCTCTATTATGGAACCAGCTCTCTCCATGGGTCAGAGAGGCAGACACTCTCTACATTTAAGTCCAGGCTTAAGACCTTCCTCAATGACAGAGCTTTTAGATGGGCTGGTTCAGGTTGTCCTGACCCATTTCATAGCTACGCTGCTATAGGCTTAAACTGCTGGGGGACACATCAGGTTACACAGAGCCCTATCCTTCCTCTCCTCTCCTCTCCCCTCGCACATTTTGAACTGTCATTATCTGTTACATTTTGTAGTCTGGCCTTGGTGTCTCGCACTCTCTCTGTGTTTCCACAGATCTCTTCAGAGCTCCATCCCCCTGCACCAACCAACCAACCGCAGCCTCCATCACCTCCTTTCTCCTGCTGTTAAACCAGTCTGCACTCCCGCTCATGACCCTGTCTGCCGTCCAGTAGTCCCATTAAGCTGGCCTTCTCTCCCTGCCCACCAGGAGCTTCCTTCATCATTTTTTGTTAACTGACTGATTCCATTTCCATGTTCTCCATATTCAATGTTGTAGATTGTCTTCTCTCTGTATACAACGTCTATTGCACGTCTGCCCATCCTGGGTGAAGGATCCCTCCTCTGTTGCTCACCCTGAGGTTTCTCCATTTTTCCCTGTTAAAAGGGTTTTCTTGGGAGTTTTTCCTCAGTCAATGTGAGGGTCTAAGGGCAGAGATATTGTCATAATGCTGTGTAAAGCCCTTTGAGACAAACTGTTTGTAAAAACGGGCTATACAAATAAAATTGCCTTGCCTTATTTACTGAATTGCTTGAAATCCTCTTCCTACTCCGATTGCAACCAATTAATTGAATGCTTTTTGACAAAAATCAAAAAAGTCAGTCACCTGTGGAACGGACCATCCAATAATCTTGGAACACCACGTTCAAGTCGATTGCACCGTGATCAATCCGTCTCTGTCCCTCCCTCCCTCTTCTGCGTGTACCACTCTTTGTGCACTAATTGCTTGCAAGTCTTCAAGGAGATACGACCATGGAAAGACAACATCAGTAATCCAGTGTACCACACTGAAGTCTGGTAGATGGCAGTGTACCTCTAATCTAGATGCTGGATGGTTTATTATGATGTCAGGTGCTTTCTTTCACGTAAATGAGCAATGAGAACAAGTTGTCAAAGTTATCGATGCTGCGCAGTGACATGCGACAGTATCGCGGAAAGCCACGTCGCTCATATTGGGATTACATTGGGTCGCGCCGCAAGTGCGATACCTTTGTGGCTTCACTTTGATGTGAACCCAATGCTGAACAAGCATTTTGCATTCCTGCACTCTGGAGCGTGGCTTCGGAGAGAAGTCTGAGGAAAGGGGTTTGGACTTTTGATTGTGTATTTTCAAAATGTGGCCTGCTCAAACCGTTTTTCCAGGATCTCCAACCCTACCGTCAACAATCCCACAATGCCTCCTGATGGACCTCAGTGTATGAAAGGTGAGATAAGGTCAGGGACAAAGAGAAGTGAAGAAATGAACACAGCCTTACCTTCCCTTCATGCCACAGCATGTTGTATTCACTGAGATCAGCATGAACCAGATTACACTCCTTATACAACTGCTGCATCATCTGCAGGGAAGAGCAAGTGCAACAAGTCAACAAACAATCAAAGCAATGATTCCAGCAAAAAATCTGCCCCACACAGGTTGCTTGTTGTGGTTTGGGGCATGTGTGTATTGACTGACTGGTGTGGTATTTCTGTGGTCAACCACTGAATTTATGAATCGTTCCACATCTGGTCCACAAAATAGATGATCAATTAGTACTGGATAGTAAATCACTGATCAATTAAAAACACTCATCAAACAATAAACAAAGCTGCCATCATCCTCAGACTACCTACTGTATACATACATGAATAAGGTGGATCTTGTGGTTAGTGTACGTACATGTAGGACCTGGTAGTAGGCATTCCTCATGTCCTCTGAGCCCAACATGGCATCTTTGAGTTTGGGAGCAGGAACATGGTCTTTTCCAATAAATGACATCACCAAGATGTGTTTCTTTAACAGAACCACCTCCGGACACGGAATTTCTGCTTTCCTCATCCTGGACACAAATAGTGATGTCACATTTTCTACAGATGATGATCGGACCCAGACATCAAACCATGCTGCAAGATCAGATACCTGGTCAGGTTGTGCATCTCCTTCTCGGCCCACAGCCTGATGACTTTGCGTGGGTTCAGTTTGCTGAATCGTTCTTTGAAGCGATAGTCGTCTTTGATGTAACGGTCTCTGTTCTTGAACTCATTGAGTGTCGTTTTAAACACCTTCAGCACCACCTCGTCTGGGACGGGCTGCTCCTCCAGACTGAAACACAAACACAGCTTTGTTTAGGGCCCCAGTGCACTGGGCATTGAGGCAAAAAAGGTCCACAGTGCCCATTAGAAAATTACTCCAACTTAAGCTCCATGGGAATGTATATGCTGTTATTCTCAATTTCCACATACTCTGTCTCCATTCCAACTACACTCACCTGGACAGGTATCGCACCAAAGCGAAACTCCAGGTCCACTAGAGGAAGTGGATGAGTATCCGTTCATCACTCTTGTGCAGGAGAGTGATGGAGGATGTTTCTCTCTGCTACTGTTCTAACAATAATGGGTCAGTCATTGACTGTTTCTGTCTTAACAGCTGATTAATGAGCATCTGTCCTATCACACTGTATATATCAAGCTATGTTGCTTTTTGTTCACCTCTGCTGCTTAATATAAAAGTGGAGTTAAGTCTTCAACAAGGACTTGATAAACATGTGGCTGTATACTCGTATTTATTTATTTATACAACTAATTAAGAACAGCAACCACATGAAGTCTGCATCGCTGCAACAGTATGATCTATTAATAGGACACTGTGTGTGTCCTGCATGTCCTACGCTGGTTCACATGTGCGTACACCTGGGCTGACCTGCTCTGAGATTTTTGCGTACCCTACACTCATGTTCAGATTGATAGATGTCGTCCCTTGTGGGAGATTTGACGTACACCCATTTTTTTGGTGTATGCATGTTTGATAAATGAGGGCCAAGGTGTTCAAGATGAAGATGATGATGATGATGATGATGATGATGATGATGATGAGGAAAAAAAAATAGTTGTATGCATTAATCAGTTAAAATATGAATAAAGATAAAAGCCCCTACAAGGAACTTTTAACTTGATATGCAAAAGTGTCTTGTTTCTGCTGATGTTTCTGTGTGACCTACAACAGCAAATGAGGCCATCGGTGGGAAGATAAGCTATTTCTAGATAGTGTAACTTATTACCTTTGGGAGGCAGTGGACGGGTTAGTCCACAGGATGACAAAACGATGTACGGCACTCAGACAGGAGGAGACGGCACATTTGATGAGGCTATAAATAAGCATTGAGTTTCTGCTACACTAGCGAGTAAAAACCAAGCTCAATTTCAGCACTATATTTTGGTCATGGCTGATAATGGGACGGGACACACAAAGAGAAACCTACCCCTTTTGTCCAGAGGGGTCGCCAAAATCATTAAGTAACAGGTAGTAGGGATGGGCATTTCAAACACTATTCAATAATCGCTGGGAACTAATCAATTATTTTTCGAATATTCGGCCCCCAAACGACTATTTAAATATTCGAAAATCATTGCCCATCCCTAACAGGCAGTCATTTTAGAGCTGCAATGATTAGTGAAACAATTTGTCCATAAAACCAGATAAAACTGTACAAAACCTGCTGATAACCCTGTATTATCATCTGACTCGGGGAGTCAAGTCTTCTGAAGACCACCTCTGCAGCTCCTCCTATCCTTGTTCTCCTCCCTCCATTTACTCACCTCCCTCCATCAGCATGGAAGACAACAGACTCTTTCCCAGTGCTGATGCAGCCATTTATGTTTTCCAGCACACCAGCATTCACCATTTTATACATCAGCAGACGAGTGCGAGGGTCCACTGCTTGTTCCTGAGGAGACAGGAGGGAGGTTTGTTTTTGAGTTTGAAGGAGAAACAAGGATCTCTGTGCGTTTGAACGTCGTGAGGGTGTGAAGATATACGCACGGCAGTGGAGTGCTCCTTCTTCTCATGTAGCCTTGCGCTGCGTCTCTGCTCGCTGTAGCAGTGCTGCTTCAGAGAGTTGAACACCTGGTTGGACAACTTCAGATCCATCCCTAAACCGTCACCAACATGGACCTCAGGGGCAAACTGAGGGAGAGGATGTAAGAAAAACTACATCTGAACATGTTATATAGAGCTAAATGATCATGGTCATTTCACACTTGAGAGAAACACTGAATACTCTATTGTTAATCAGCTGGAGAATTAGTTACACGGAGGAGTAGCTACATTAAGTGATATTTCTAACCAGCTGTGTAATGTCAACTGACCACACACATTGAAACATGAACCTGTTCACAAACTAAGATTTCTTTAAAACTCCAAGGTGACAATGACAACTTCTCTTGTTGTCATTGACATTGTCATTGTCAAGGAAAGTGCCGGAGTCTATATACAGTCTATGGCCAGAGCAGGTGTTTATTTAGAAGAACGATCTACGATTTTGGATCGATTCATACAATTGAAAAATCTTTTTTTTTTTTTAATTAACATTTCCTCCGTCTCTCTGTGCACCCTCACAGGCTTCCATACACAGTGTCACACCATGCTGTGTTGTTAAGCTAGTTAAGTTGCTGCAAACAACTCTCGCTGTCGGCACTATGGAAGAGCAAGACATTCAAGACATTCTTGTCTTTTTCCCCCCCCCGTTAAAAACACACACGCTGCTAGAGCCGTGCAGCCACATCCACTGTGCTCTGGCTCAGCTGATCGCTGCTCAGATCACGCCCCCAGTTGAACTAGATGGAGGTCGGATCTTCATATTTTGAACTCTTTTTATACAAAGTGCAGCCAAACACCAGGCTAAAGAGAGAGGGACAGCAGAGCTCGTCTGTGGAGCTGCAGGTGAACCGGCTGGAGAGCGCAGCGCCGTCCCCTTTTTTTTTAAGCAACGCTGCTGATGCACATCTGTGTCCGTGTATGTTTGTCGTCTGACCTTCTTTCACGGGGACTGCGCTCCATAACTAGCACATAGGCCTACTGTAGGCCTAATAAGTCCTCCCATGTAATAATATAATGTATAACTTAAAGCTGCGAAATAAGACTGAAGGCACGTGGAAGTTTGCACGTGTCGACACGCCCCCAGGTGAACTAGGTCTTTCAGTCACTGAGACTGAAATATGCAAAAGGTTTTTTATTCGAGCAAGTTAGCATGAATAAATGTTACCTTATCTTAAGATTACCTTTGTGTCTTTACATCATTGGAACCAGTTGATATAACATTTTCAAATTTAAAAATCACATTATCTTGTACAAACTGTATCTGTTTCGATGACATAATTTGCCTCATTATTAACACACTATGCACTTTATCAATTTTGATAAAGAAGAATCGTTTTGAATCGAAAATCGATTTTGAATCGAATCGTGACCCTAAGAATCGGAATCGGATTGAATCATGAGACACCCAAAGATTCCCACCCCTAGTATGAATGACTATAAATGAGTATGACACTGTCTTACATTGTCCATGCGAGCCGTGTTTTTGCGACCACAGGCCACCTCGTCGTGTTTGGTGGTGATGTTCTTGCCTTTCCCAGTGAAGCCTTTCCTGGGTGTGGTCTGAGGCTTTTCTGAATAATCACAAACACACACAGAAGACTTTGATTCACACTTAGCACACACTACATTATCACTGTGAGGTAACATGGACGACAACAGTTGTGTCTGGTGGTTCACTTGTACTGGTCTGTCATTATTACACACATTATTACATTATGGTTAGGACTGGGGATGTAAACAATTAATCAACTATCGATTACTCTTTTACATTAAATTATTGTTAATTGTAGTTAATCAATCCTTTTCCACGGGAGTTTTTCTGCGAAATGTAAATGAGCAAAGCGATGGAATATAGTGGATCTGTGTTTGAAACAGCTTCAGTGTGTGCACAGCGCACTAATCACACAAAAGTGAGAGGAGCTGTTGGTGAAAAGAGACAACAACACTGCTACCTGTTGTACACTGGCCTCGGCGTGTAGCTACGATCGCTAAAATATTGACAACCAGCGAGTCTAACGAGTGCCTGAAGAGTTTGAAAGTGTATCCTCATATGAACGCAGCTAAAACCAACCCACTGCCTCAGCTTGTGATCAAGCTCTGATAAATACACCGGATCTGCACCTCTCGTGTTTTAGCCAGGTGGCTATACCAGAGTTTTATTTAATTAAAAAAATAAAAGATACATTAAAAAAAGACGCTCGTCGCAGTGGAGCTGACAACAGCTGAGCTTTCCTGCTGACATGTGGTCGTTCTTGAGTTTTATCAATGTTTACACCAGGGATTCAACAAATCAGTACATACTACTGTGATTTAAGTAGTTAAATAATAAGATGTAATTCAGTTAATATCATCATAATAGTGTAGTTGGCAGGACAGACCAGTTCACTTGTATGTATCAAATATTGTGTTGGTCACAGTGGAGTAAGTCACTGCTTGTGTCTGTTGATTTTAAGAAGTTTAAAGAAATATTTCCATGTATGGTCCACTCTGGGTCACATTAGAGATCAACTTAAAGTAAAGGTAAATATGTTAAGGGTGTTTTAACTGTTCTCAAATGTAAAAATGTGTCACATTGGACCCTTAACATTATTTAAGGGTTAAATAATGTGCTCCTTCAACATTTTTCATTGTGCTCCTAATGTAAACTAACAAATATATGTGTAGAAGTCTGTTCAGCTTTTTTATGTTATAGACCCTATACTGAAGGAAAGTTAGGTTCTCAAGAAAATCGCCGCTTGTCAATTAATCATCAATTTCATCAGTTTATTGGTTCATGACATTTTATGTGATCAAAGTGACTTCAAGAGATTTCTCAAGATGCCACAATGTAGATGCTGCTGCCTGTTTGGTTTATCAGATGTCACATTTCCATAAGTAAATAGCTAAATAATTCAATAGCACATCATTGTTGAACCACTGATACATATTTCATATAATATGAGCTTGTACCACTGTGATCATAGTAGTTAATGTACAGAGGGAGAAAACTCAGCACTCACCTGCTCTGTAAGGGTCATGTCTTGTGTCCTGCCAGTCCACTTCATCCTCCGAGCTGTCGCTGTCTTCATATGGATGGACCATTCGGTAGTTCTCAAAAGAGATGGACACTGAAGACAAACATTAAAACACACACTGTCACTAAGTCTAACCAGTTACCTAACTTGCTAACTGTTGTTTTACTCTGCTACACTCTCTGTGGACAAGAGCAACACAAGAGTAAACAAACCCACAAAACTAATGTCTAACTGTGTATAACAAGTGTGTATGCCAGTTTATTGTGTTCCAACCTTTACTGTCTCCATTGAACTTCTTCTCCTCACGACGGAGCTGATCATCAAACTCACGGTCAAACTGCATCTGCAACATCTGGGCCAGCATCAGGTCACTGGTTGTATCAGGAGCCTCATCTGACAACAACAGGTCTGATCCAGGCCTGACAGAAAAGAGCCAGGACAGATTGTCCACATTTAAGTGAGATGACTGTGATGTGGGACAGAAAAATTGATGCACATGCAAATGTTTGGTGGACACTGCTGTATTTCTACTTTGACTCTTTATGTTTCTCATTTATTAGGGACCCTGTTGTTTTCACCAGTATTCTTCATCTTCTTCTTAGGAAATCCTACTTCCCATATGTAAAAAAATCACCAAACTTTGCACAAAAGTACAGTCCCATGCCAGATTTGCTCAGCTGCAAGCACAAATCAATAGTCCTCATCGAACATTTTATTTGTAAACCGGACAATAAAGCACATGGTAGTACTCCACATTGCACTGCCTTTTCTATGTTTTGTTGCAGCCTCCGAGTCAGTTGTAAGAAAGTTGGGGGCTCGTCCATTTGAAGTGCCAGGCGTTTAGTGGGTTTGTTGCCTTGTTGGTAGGGAAGTTTGTCTCTGACATTTGGTGTGAGCGCAGTAATTGGGAATCGCAGTTTGAGTATTTGGCAGCGCGTGGCGCTTGTTTAATGTGGTTAATTGGTCTGGTGCGGTGAGTGACATCGGGTGTGTGGGGTTCCTTCTGTGGGGGATTCCCTTGGTAAGCTGTAACGTGTTTCTCCACCCCTGTTGCAAATTGTTGTATCACATCCTCTTTCACAACTTTTCTACTCACAGGCTACACTGGGCCGATTTCCAGATCAACATCTAACAGGATATCCTCCCATCTTCCGATCCGATCTCTTCCATCTTGATGTTAAGTTTTTAAATCTCTGGACGCAATCCTCCAAAAGCCATACAATCCCTTTCCAAATCCCAAAGGGAACACTCTTCACTGTCCCATCCACAAACTGAACTTTCAGGTGTCCTGCAGATTTGAGGCTCCTGTGGGTCATTGACACCTCTGCCCCAGGATCCACTAGGAAAGGAACCCCATTCACATTGCTGTAGATGTTGTCCCCCACCCAGTAAGCATGGTCCAGGGTGACCCGGGCCTCTTGCATTGTTATGTCCCAAACCCTCCGGCTGCCAATTTATGGGCCTCCCGAAGGGCTGCTTTCTGCTCTGAGGTCAGCTTGCTGTATTCCTCTGGAGAAAGATAATCTCTCTCTTTGACTCATAGTATCTTCTTTTAAGATCCCACTCTCTCACTGCCTCATCAATCCTAGCTCCTGTAGTACCAGTGGCTGGGAGCTTGATGAAATCCACCTCTTTGATGTACCTTTCTCCTTTAATGTGGGCTTCTTCATCATCCAAATCCTCCAACACTAGTCTCTCATATTGCATTTGTGCAGGCTCATCAGAAGGCAGAGGCTGTGAGGTTACACAACTTAACCACAGACGCTTTGCATCCTCATTCTGGATGCTGGCATTGACCATAGGCAACACTTTTCTCAGATATTCCTGTACTGACTGCTGCTGGTCTCTACCTCTTACCATTTCCTTGATTTTCTTAAACTCTGAATTCTTGGCCTGGGACCTGAGAATTAACACTGATTGCACCAACTGCTCCCTCTCAGACAGCTTTGGGGTCCTCAGCTGGTCTTTTTCATGTGTGTCCTTCTACCTTTTCCTCTTCCTCTGAGATGTCCCCCCTTCTGGCCTTTTCTGCCTCCCTGGCCAGTTTGTAGGCTGGCTTCTTAATCTGTCATAGCATGACATCATGTGTGCTGGACAGGAATGCTCCCTGAAGTTTGCAGTTAATGCACTATAGAGAGCCAATAATGCATAAGTCGGCATCATTAGGATGTTAGCCCACTCACCCAGGGTTTCTAAGAATTTGAGTTCCTGGTGTTTGGAGATTGCCTGGGAGGGCTAGCTGTTTATCAGCTTCTGATGTTTGTGGGGTCTCCGTCATGCTTCCACCAGTTTTGTGACCACCAGCTCCTTCCCCTCCTCACCAGACAGCTGAGCCAACTCACCGGATCCTTCACTGTCATCTTCTTCCCCCGACAGTGCCAGATCCACCTGGCTCTCATCATCTGCAAACTCAGCCCAGAGATTGTGCAATATCTCCAGCTGCTTTTTATGCTCTTTATGACGATTAGCAGCTTTAACTGTTGAGGGTATCATCACTGACATCCTCCCTGATTCATTTACCAACATTTTTACCACAGAGTCATATCCTGAGGAGGGACTGATGAGTGTCGTCACCTTCCCCTGCCTGTAGGCCTGGGAGTCATCCAACTCATCAGCCCACCACTCAATCCACTTACCCACTTCCTTCTTTGTCTTGGGGGGTGCAGGGCATTTACATACCACTGCTATTTGTTGCTCAACCATCCGTGGGGCTGCATATCTCCCATGGTTCATGCAACACTGATCCACTTTCTGGCTCACAGCCTCAATCGATCTGTCTACCTCAAAGTTCAAAAGAAAATCCTTTGCAGGCATTTCCCATGTCCTGACTCCAGCTCCTTGTAGGATGATCAGGTAACTGAGCCCGCCACTCGGCCCAGGCCTAACTGGATCATCATAGACAGGAGATGTATCCAGTGAAGCAACATTCTGCTCTTCTCCAGCATCTGTTACCTCACTCCAATCTGAGGTTGCCTCAGTCTGCCAGGCCATTTCCTGTTGTCTACTGTCATCTCGGGTTGCCTGCCTCTCAAAGCCTCTCATAGGCCTCTGAGCAGGGATTAGGGTAGACCGCAGTGGCTGCTCTGCAGCATCTCCGGTGTCCTGGTCACTAGACCTCTGACGTCTGCTGCTCCTGCCTTGTGACTCTTTCTGTGGTCACACAAGGCCGAGGCTTCAGCCGCTCCTGTGCTGAATCACCTCCGGTGATTACAGGCTGCTCCCCTGGCTGACTGCACTCTCACCTCTCACCTCTCACTCCCACCTCCGGGTCGCCTCACATGAAAAGTGATCCCACTCGGACCACCATGGTTCTTTCTTAGGTTCGACAAATCCTTTTATCGAGCCCCATGTTGGGCGCCATGCGTTAGATCCCTGGTAATTAGCCCCTAACCAGTCTTATTACTGGACCAGCTCTCCATTTAAAAGGTATATTCTCCAGTTCTAACAGGTTCTGACCTGAAAAGAAATTTTAAAGTGTTTCAGCTGGTGATGAGGAAACTCACCTAGCTTCTCACTGCCTTCATCCGGATGTCTATCCCGCTTCCCCAAGCCACTACTCCTGGTAGAGCAGCCCCGCCACCCAGGAACAGTCACCTGACATGTCCATTAATGGCAGCTTTCCTCTTATGATCTGGGCTCTTGTTATTGGCTAGGTTAAATTTAAGGGTTTGGAAAAACAACTTCACTTTCACACTCCATCGTACAGGTCTCACCTCTGGCCAATTACCTTCATGAGTTAGGAGATGGTTCTTGGTGTCAGACGTCAGTTCAAACCTCAGCTAATGCAGAAGTGATGTTGTAATCCTGATGTTCTTGTTGTCTTCGTATTCTGTCTCCTGTTTTTATACAACATCTATTGCACAACTGCCCGTCCTGAGTGAGGGATCCCTCCTCCCTGCTCATCCTGAGGGTTCTCCATTTTTCCCTGTTAAAAGGGTTTTCTTGGGAGTCTTTCCTCAGTCGATGTGAGGGTCTATGGGCAGAGGATGTTGTCATAACGCTGTGTAAAGCCCTTTGAGACAAATTGTTTGTAAAAACGGGCTGTACAAATCAAATTGCCTTGACTTGCCTGATTGCTCAGAGGTGCCTAAATTTGCCTAAAAATGCCTGGCCCCCGACCATTGCTGCGAAGCAGCATTAATTCACTCTTGTCTCAGGCACGACATTTTAACAACATAAACCACATTAGAGCAGCTGCGGTTCTCACGTTAATTAAAGGTAGGTTTGGTGACCCTGAAAAATGGTACTAGCAGGCCACATTTTGAAAATACACAATAAAAAGTCCAAGCCCCTTTCCTCAGACTTCTCTCTGAAGCCACACCTCCAGAGCACAGGATCAGTTCACAGTTCAGATCAAAGTGAAGACAAAGGTATCGCCCTCGCGGTACGACCCAATGTAATCCCAATGTGAGCAATGCGACTTTCCGCGATACTGTTGCGTGTCACTGCCCAGCTTGTTCTCATTACTCATTCACATGAAAGAAAACACCAAACATCATAATAAACCATCCAGCATCCTGCTTAGAGGTACACCTACATACCAGACTTCAGTGTGGTACATTGCATTACTGGCGTTGTCTTTTCCGCATCGTAACTTGTTGAAGACTCTGATCACCCACATGATTAGCGCACAAAGAGCGGTACATGCAGAGGAGGGAGGGAGGGACAGAGATTGGATCACAATTCAATCCACTTGAACAAGATGATTGGATGCTGCTTTTCCAGGATTGTCCATCCGACAGGTGCCTGCCTTTTTTCATTTTTGTGAAAAAGCATTTAATTAATTGGTTGCAATCGGAGTATGAAGAGCATTTCAAGCAATATAATAAAAATGCTCCAGAATAAGATCACCAACCCCACCTTTAAATGGCAGCATCATCTGACCAGATTTCAAAACAGTTAGTTGACTGGTAAGGAACTTACCAATCAGTCATTTAGTAACTGACCAATCACTTGATTAGGTGTGATGGAAAAAGACCAACACACACACACACGCTAAGCTGGTGAGAACTCACTCAGTGACAGCAGGGAAGGTGTTGTTCTCCTCATCCAGCTGTCGGGCCAGTTGCTCACTCATTACATCAGCTAAGGAGCAGGCCGGAGCTGCCAGGGCCACCGAACCCCACGGGCTCTGCAACACACACACACAGTATGAGGGCACACATGAGTACCAAGCTGCATCACTAAGATCATCCTTAGAACTGCTAATAAAGCTGATCCTGGTGCCAGACTTTGATAAGTGAAGGAAAACCTTGACTATGAATAATTAACAATCTATTCCCCTAATGCTTTTCTAATGTACAGCCAAGGGGAGTAGCATCCTTTAGCTATGAGATCATCATGAGGCCAGAAATTTAAACGAAAATTTAAGAGAAATTAATACCACCTTCAACATTTATTAAGCCATTCATCCATTGTTACTTCTTCCGTCTTTCCATATCAAAAAACGTCAGAATATGTATCTCGCCAAAACTTTATCAATCGATCTATGACCAGTGACGAGAAAATCGGTTATTATTAAATCACTGACTCATCGAGAAAAAGAAAAAGAAAAAAAAGTATTGTGACAAGTTCAGACCTATGGGTCAGACATGCCATGCGATTTTAAAAACATGCTAGTGAAAAATAAGGCCTAAAAACTTGTGCCTGCTGCTAATTTAATTTATGAGGGAAAGAAATACAGATTTAGGTAGTTGTACAGTCCGCACAATTACTCCCTCTATATTGTGGTTGTCCAAAGCAATACTGACGTGTGTGGAGGCAGATTTGAGTGTAAGATGTGACTGAAATGGAAACACTCTTCATTTGATCATGACTGTATTTAAGAAGAATTAACATTTCACCTAAGTTTAGAGGAGATTAACAAAATGAACATGCCACAACACAAGGAGACAATTAAACCAGTTTCTTACCTTTGGTGCCTCTGTCGTGACACCTGTTCGATCCATTATTATAATAACAATTAGTCGGTCTTTTCTTCAAGGAGTGAATGGTGGCTAGCCGCCGAGCTAAAGTTAGCACGACCCGAAGGCAGCAGATTAGATTTAAATGGGCTGAAAATAGACTAATAACGACGTCCACCGATGTGAGACGTACAGGAAACAGTTGAACAATACTTAGTTAATATAAAAATATGGGACACAAGTAAGTAACTAAGGGTTTCGCTAAATAATATATATTTAATCTGAGGTAGCACAGCCGTGTCGAAGGAGTTTCCCAACACAGTGAACCCGAACATAGCACAACAGGAATTGCGTCACTTTAAGCCTTCACAATAAAAGTATCGACGTTCTTTTTTTTAAAGGTCTTTCATTGAGCATCTATAATCAACTGAACATTAAAATGTATTAAAACATATTCAAATATATTTATTTATATACCATGAATATGTGATGATGTATCAATGTAAAGGAAAAATAAATTAAGGGCTGGCTTTATATTGGCTGTTGTAGTATGTATGCGTACACCCGCAAGCTACAGCGTGTGCGCGTACAACCTCCGTCCATGTTGCCACGTGAGCGCGCACGGCCGTTAGCTGCTGTCACAAAAGCAGGAGGAGCGTCCAGGTGAGTAAAGTCAGCCATTGTTCACACGCATTAAACTGGCATCCTGTACAGTCTGCCTTCAAAATAAAAGTCTAGCCTAGGAATACTAAGTGTGCCCGGTTTAAATCTTAACTACAATACGCCAGACGCTGTCTGAAGGAGGCGAATTGTGAACACCTGCTTGCCGTAACGAGTCATGACCACTTTGGTTTGCTATAGTTTCTGGCAAATGCACATGGAGAAGTCCATCACAATCACGATTATGAATTTTATTTTGAAAGCGCAGATCGGAAAAGTTTCTGCAGACTTTGAAACCTTGACATTTTGGTAGCATCCTGACGTCTTGTCAGAGCACGAAGTGAAATGGACCCCCCCCCCGCGCTCCTCCTCTTTACATGTTACGATGCCCACACGGATCTACAAGGGCAGGGCTTAACCATCTCAGACGTCTATAGGGAATTTTGTTTTTTGTTTTTTGTTTTTTTTATTTCCTGCTGCATTGGTTTTTAATTTGGAAGGAGATCTCTTTAGTCCGCGGGATGCCGATGGCCAACACCACCACCGTCCTCGGCATCAGCAGCTCCACCGCCGTCGGGCCGTCGGGCCAGCCAGGACAGCCGGGATTGAACCAGCATACCTAGCAGGTCGCTCTACGGTAAGTATTCAGGTATTACTACAACACCTCAGAATAAAACTAAAATAGACATGCAGCTTTAATGTGTTCATTGAGGGAGGATGCTCTTCAGTCTTTACCTCCCGGGGAGGAGATTTGATGGGGCTGCACACACTGCCACATATCACAGGGGTCACTTTGGTTATTAATCTAACTGCAAATTCACATTTAAATCAATCTGAGAGACTCCAAACTCCATGTTACATTCAAACGTTCCTCTTCAGATGTGTCATTGTGCACTAACATCCAGGCTGCTTAGCTTCTTTGGTTTTTCCTTTATGTTTCATCTGAGTGGGAAATAGCTCAGTAAAATCCAGCCCCGTGGGACCTTTAAGTGTCTCTGCTTTTTCATTATGCAGTGTCTGTGGACAGACCAATTGGGCCACATCTGATACAATTAATTGGAACGGCAGATGGAGACGAGTTGGGCTCGGGGGTGGGGGGTAGTGGTCGGTTAAGGGGTCAACTGATGGTCTGACCAACCCCCTTTAGAGATCTGAAACTGAAAGGCATCAGCAGCAGCAACTCTACTTAGATCAGTAAGCTCTAGATAAGCAGTATGAACTAGATAATACCAATACAATACACAGAAATCTAAAATTAACCTCAGTAAAGCTTGTGAGGTTGAGTTGCAGGTTAACAAGGAAACAGCGTTTACTCTGCTGATATTGGGTCTTAAACCAAATACTGGTAAATTTAAAATATTGACTTAGTGTCTGAGATATATGAAATCTCAGAGGACCACCAGAGTTAATATTATTGATGAGAATATGTCTGCACAGAATATGATGACCATCCACCCATTTGGTGGCCCATTTGTGCCTTCTTTGGTACATTAGTGGAAATTTTGTAGTAAGTTTTGTCTTTATGGGATGTCTTGAGTCTCAGTCATTCTTTTCACCAAATCTCGATGACATCATACCCTTAATGCTGTGTTTTTATTTACTAGAATGTCATGTACTCTGACTTCTTGTCTCTCCTCTTTAGTAGGTTGTGGAGTCCCACATCAGACCAAGCTGCCTTAACTGAACTCTGACGTCTGACTGAGCTGCCAGCTGGACTTGTTTGAATTCTGCTGACCTCATCATGACGAAGCAGACAGTCGATCACACCGACTGATGAGCCTGAAACCAAAATCTGCCGCCACCAAACACCATGACCAAGCTCAGGAGGAGGAGGGAGCTGTGAGATGCTCAGCGGGAAGACATAGGACAAAAAGGAATCTGGTTGCGGAAAATGACAGACGTATCTTTTCTTCATTCACCATCGTGTCCCTGCCATGACTGATATTTTCTGAAAGCCTGAAACAGACTGGACATTTTGAGCGATAACCAAAGTGCAGGGACATTCAGCTTCCGAAGAGCTGACTATGTATCAGAAAACAGTGGTGACAGTTCACAGGCTGTTTGTTTCTCTTGGACAATAATCCAGCTTTTTCAAAACCATTGAAAAAAAAAACAGTGAAGGTGCAGTGCATTTACACCATAAAGATGAAAATGATTATCCCTTACTGACATAACACCTGTGAACACTGCAGGAGAACAAACAGCTGCTTTTTGTAAATGTGACATCAAAGGTATCAAAATCACAGACAGCACATAAGATTGTGTTACAGTTAAAAAGGGCAAACCTTCCTTTTTCTAACACATGTCAAAATAATGATTTGAATAACTGAGCCACAAAAGACTGAACAACAAACCTATACTGTCAAATCATTTGGATTTTAAAAAGTGAAGCTACATCTTCGAAGATCATACAACTACCTGCAGGAGTTAACTACTTAAGGAGTTAAAAACAGAGTCACTTGTTGATCTGTGGGACTGCTGATGGTACAGGAGCTCATATAGGACCCAAAGCAAAGGGTAACATCAAGATGACACACCTACACGCTGGCCTGAGCTCTGAGACGACAGAGAAAGCTCGTTTAGAGCTGAATGAAAACCCAGACACTCTGCACCAGGATATCCAGCAGGTACGCAGCTACAGCACACACCTGTCTGCACGCACATAAACTTTATCAAATTATCAAACACTTCTACCTGAGCTCAAAGCAAAGGACACTGTGTTTTAGTGTTAGTTTAGATAGTTTTTTTCTGGCGTCTTGATTAAAGGTTCCATACAGTATAAAGGTAGATGTTTGTGTTAAAGCTCTATACAGTATAAAGGTAGACGTTGGTCTTAAAGCTCCATACAATATAAAGGTAGATGTCCATGCGTAGTGTAATTATAAAGCAGCTCTAGATTCTTTATTAATGCTGTGAAAGTATCAAAGCCCCAGTCCACAGAGAAATGCACACAGCCTGTATTCAGAAACTGAATCCTAAAACCAGCCATCAGGACCTCCTGTGACTTTGTGATGTCACAACAAAGCAGTCACAATACTTATTCACACCCCAAGCCCATTCACCTGGACCCACTATCCAGCCTTGCAGGATTTGGTTGGCTCTAAGTGTCATTGAGCCAAGCAGAAGGAAGGTTCAGAGCTTCCTCTCCTCTGATTGGTTCACTGACTTGTTGTTACTGAAGCTCCAGGGAGAAGCTGAGAGAGCAGATGTAGAACTACACTGAAATGTTTTTTGGTTCCTAAAAAAACTAATATGTGTTTTTATGGATCAACACTTCAAATAAAACACAGGAGACAAGGAAGTGTGTATGAGGTTTGAGCTCATACAGTTCAATGATGAAATGATGAATCTCACACAGCATATTACTGAGAAGGCAGACATAGTCTATTACAGCAGCCCTGTAATAAATCCTTCTTCATGATGTTTTCTAATGTTCTAATATGTTTCTGTTTGTGATGCTGTTCATCTGTATTGCATGTAACTGATAGGTGTCCTTTATTATTTTGTCTACCTCATTTATATCAGTGAGGGTGTGTTCAACAGCAGAGGTATGTGTCACATTTATTAACCCAAACCCAATTTCATGAGGGAGAATTCACTGCAGGGCTGTTGAATCAAACTTTAAGCTGAGTGTTCCTAATAAACTGGAGACTGAGTGTGAGTAGAGTCCTGGTTAAGGTGAAAATGACTGCTCCTGTGAATTTGTTTTATCAAAATACAGTCAAAAACTAGCAGCATTATGACTGAAGACCAGAAATGTGTCATCTCAGAATGGATGATGGACCTTCAACTGCCCGATCCGCCTGATGTGTCTAAGTGAGCCTGCCTCTCGGCTCCCTAGAGACACTCCGGTCAACTATCATTGTGACATCCCTCTCACAGTGCTGCCAGCACGCTCAGAACAAACCTCAGAACATGGTCCAGAAAATGTGGCAGGATGTCTGATCTTCAACGAGCCAGAGAAAAGCTCATGTCACTCCACTTTTCATCAGGCCTGACTGACACTCTGCAGCTACTTCCCTAAAGAGCAGTAAAGATGTACCCACCCACCTGAACCACCTCATGAATGTGTGTGTGACCCACATATGGCCAGCAAATGAACGATGACCAGACCTGCTATCAAACATCAAACCAGACTCTTGTTTTCTCTTTCTGTGGTGCAACAAGTGACCAGCTGAATCCTGTTCCATCTTCACCTCACATGGTCTTTTACTTCCGCCTCTCTATCAAAATAATTACAGTAGATTGTATTAAATGACTTTGATTCCTTCAGTGTCAGTGGTTCAGATTGATAATTGTAGCACACAGACCAGAAGATTAAAACCAAAAGAAATCTCTCTGTAAAGATCCAGATATCTGACAACTAAAATCTGGTAGAAAAAAAAACAAACAAACATATATATATATATATATACACACACACACACAGTGGTTTGTAAAAAGTGCATGTATCTTAAAACTAGATAAAACGGAATTTCATCTAGTTTTAAACCAGCAGTCAACCACAACACTGACACATGGGGAAAAAGTATGTGACATCATTGATGGACAACAAACTGAAACAGAGATGTAATGTGGAGTGGTTTCAGATTCTAACTTTAAGGACATCACTCCTGGGCATCAGGACATCACTCTCTGTTCCTCTAGCTCTTTCTCTTTGCCAGGCACTTGAATGTTTCATTATGCACCTGCAGGTTTGTGCCGCTTATGTCAGGTGGAACTTCTGCTGTGGCTCGGACTGAACCACTTTGGATAAAATGAATATGAATGTAAATGTCAGACAAGGCCAACAGTTTTATTTGTGGATAATTGATGATCATCAGTCTGAGCACTGTTTAATTATCATTCTACACTCTTGTTGGACAATTAATGAGCCATGAAATGAAACAGTTTTTTACCTCCTGGGTTTCTGAATCAGGTACGGGACATGATTGTGACACGGCCTGACATTGGGTTCCTGCGAACAGATGACGACTTCATCCTCCGCTTCCTGAGAGCCAGAAAGTTTGACCAAATGGAGACCTTCAGGCTGCTGGCCCAGTATTTCCAGTTTAGACAGCAGAACCTCGACATGTTCCAGAGCTTCAAGGTCTGTCTCTGATCTTGGATTTGAATCTGAAGCCATGTCACCACTCCCACACACAAGTTAGCTCAGTGTCATTAAATCAGCTCTCAGTAACCATGTAATTATATACACACCTGGATATTTCTCCAATTTGATCTTGAAAGCGGCCTGGACATGGTGTTTCTACTCTGTTGTTTCTACTTAGACCTTAGGTTTCCTCAAATCTTTGAAACTACTGCACACACTGCAGCTACACAAACACATTATACATTCAGAAAAAATCTTCAACAAGTTGAGAAGACACACATATGTTCTCTGAAAGTAAAAGCATTTCATGTGTGTGCGTGTGTGAGAGAGAGAAAGAGACAGAGAGAGAGATCACATTGCACAAAGGGCCACATGTTGGCCCTGAACCAGTTCATGGAACTGTGGAGCAAACCCCTGCATCAACAGGCCGTTAGAGCACAGGTCATTGTTGATGGGTCTAATGTTTGAGTGTCTGCACACTTGTAGAAGGCAATGTCGTGTGTGCTTATGGTGTGTGTGTTTCAGGTAGATGACCCTGGTATTAAGCGAGCGCTGATGGACGGTTTCCCAGGCGTGTTGGAGACTCCAGATCAACATGGTAGAAAAATCCTCATCCTGTTTGCATCCAACTGGGACCAGAGCAGGTAACACACACACTCACACATATACACACTCTGTTGACTGAAAACACAACAAGTCTAATGAGCCATATCTGCACCTACAACTAAAAATACCGGAACCCTTTATTGAATCCAGTAACTTAAAGCATGAAGGAGCGTCACAGTCTCTTTACTTATTGATTAGCTTCTGATAAATACACACACACACACAGTCCTAACCCCTCTCTTCTCCTCCTTCCACCAGGAACTCATTCACAGACATCCTGCGAGCAATTCTGCTCTCTCTGGAGGTCCTCATAGAAAACCCAGAGCTCCAGATCAATGGATTCATCCTAATCCTTGACTGGAGCAACTTTTCCTTCAAACAGGCATCCAAACTCACACCCAACATCCTCAAACTGGCTATTGAAGGCCTTCAGGTAAGTAACAGTGTGAACTGAGCCAGCCTCTGTTCCCTCCCAGTGAAGAAGCACAACCGTCTCTTCAAAACAGATTAAATACCCACTTTCTAAGCAGTGGAAATCAACATGTATGTATGTATGTGTTTCTGTTTTTCTGAAGTTGAACATCTTAACATGGGAGTCTACGGAGACTGACTCACTTAACCTGTAACTGTAGCAACACTAACATAGACTAATATGTTTTTCAGTTTTCAGTCTGAATATGCCTTGAGTGTTACTTTCATTTTTGTTTATTGATGAAACACCAGTGCACACCTCAGAAGGTTTGTGTTTTCATTAATAACGACATGAGTCAGTGTGATGCTGCAGATCTCAGATCAGATGTCTCCTCCTCAGGACAGTTTCCCTGCTCGGTTTGGAGGAATCCACTTTGTGAATCAGCCATGGTACATTCATGCCATGTACACCATCATCAAACCCTTTCTCAAGGACAAGACTAGGAAAAGGGTGAAGACACACAAACTATTACATATACATAACACACACTATTACAAACTACTCCTCTCTCCTCCTCCCCTCCACCTTCTGTCAGTTCATACTTTACAGCATTTATCTCCTCTTTCTTGTTTTTTCTGTTTTTCCTCACCTCTTCTTCCTGTCATCCCCTTGTCTCTTCTCCTCCTCCACAGATCTTCCTCCACGGTAACAACCTGAACTCCCTCCACCAACTCATCCAGCCCGAGTGTTTGCCGTCAGAGTTTGGTGGGACGTTGCCACCATACGACATGGGCATCTGGGCCCGAACCCTACTGGGACCTGACTACAACGACGAGACTGAGTACACACTGACCTATGACGCCCTGCATGTCAGGGAGAACTGTGGAGGAAGTAACAGGGAGATGATGAAGAGGTAGGGAGAAAATGTGCTAATGTAAGGTACTGATATATGCTTCACATGAAGAAGAACAGTATATCAAACAAAGACAATAGCAGTTTAATGTCAAACCTTTGTGTGTTTCAGGTCTCAGTCAGCAGTTGAACCAGGAACTCTTCGGCAGACAGACAGAGAAACCAGTACGCCGCTACTGGCACTGGACTGAGCACTCACACACACACACGGAGCAACACAGACATTGGAGCATTACTAAGCTTCATCGACACAAACATGCACAGATTTACAACACATCTCCCCAAGAAAAAAGCAAACCACAATGTCCACTTTGAGAAACACACACCACACACAGAGCATCTTTTTCCCTTTACCGCATACAGACACACACGCACCCACCCACCCATATACTGGTCTCCTATAGTTGTGAAGACTTGCTGACAGTTGGTTTCCTGATCCCTAAACCTGAACCCTGAAACCAGGTTTTAATCCTCCAAGATTGTTAGAACCGATACATACATGGACAGTCCACCCCCACCACATGACCACCACACACACTTACCCCAGCTGTGCTGTATTAAGCTGGATGGATTTGAACTTGTGTCTTTTTGTCATGTTGACTTGAGAGTGACTGAGCTTCATGAACAGGACACACACACACACACACACACACACACACACACAGTCTGCCCTGTCTGAGCCGTCTAATGCCTCCCAGCCGAGCCTCTCTCCAGCCAGCAGCATCTGTCCTGATGTTCACGGCGATAACAACAGTTCCAACATCACACCCTGAAATGCACCTGTGTGTCATCTAAAGTCATCAGTTCTATCAGAAACGAGTAGGCTTTTAACGCCCTGTTTGCGTTTACTATGTGAAGCGTTTCTGTGAACTGTGAGCCAAGCCAGAATCCAAGAGCCTGAGTGAATAATACTCAAACTGAGGAGAAGACATCATGACAAAACAATTACAACCAAACCTATAATTAAGAAACATTCGGATGTAGTTGCACAAACAAATATAAATTACAACAATGATTTAGATGAATTATTGGTTATGAAATCTGGGTTTAAAATGATAAACCTCCACATGAATGGTCGTCCTTTCTGTAACTGCTAGGTGACTTCATTACATCACATCTGTGCTGCTGATTGATTCAATTTAGGTTTAAATTTGTAGTGCAACTGAAATCTTAAGTCTTTGGACTTTAAACTGACAGTAACCAATGTGGCAGTAACATTTACACACACCAGTTATTAAAGAAAGTAATGAAGATGCAGTGAAATCTTCACTTTGGTAGAATTTTCACCTTTTTTCCTTTCATGTAAAACAACAAAAATCATGTTCTCCACAGACACTTGTAACACTGTAACCTGGATAAATTGCATGAAAACTTGAAACATTATTCTGCCAGGGTAAAATTCTCTTTCTGGAACATCCTGTGAGAACATGGGATGCCAAACTGTCACCTTTAACCTTTCCTGCAGTAAAGGAAAAGATTGTTTTTGTTAAATTTAACCTATTTGAAGATTGTATATCATTGCTACTAGTATTATTACACTGCAAAAAAGTGCAACACTTGGCCAGTCTTAACCTGAGATATTTTAAATGTATTTATCATCCTGTAGGAGAAAAAACATTTGAATCAGATCACATCTGAAAATCTGCAAGTTGATATGTTCACTTCAGAAATATCTCAACATCACACAGATTATTTGTCATGTGACTTGGCAAGTCAGTGATTTTTTTGCAGTGTGTTTGACTCATCACCAGGGCTACACTGAGCAGTGATCTGATCTCCACTTGACTATAATGTAATGTATTTCCTTTCAATGAATGTATAGAAGTAAACATTTGCACCAATGTGGTTGTGTTTTATTTAACAATGAGGATTTTATTTTGAAATTCAATGTGAAATTGACTGTATCGTACATGATGGAATATGACAGTTGATGACGTTGCTCAAAACAGTAATAAAAAGAAGGATAAATCTGCTGCTCTAAAGGGTTTTGAAGAATCCAGAAAATAAAAATGTGTCTTCAAAAGTATAAAAAAGGCACTTCGACCAACACAGCCCATCTCATCAAGGCACAGAAGAAACATCTCAGGTGTGGACATTTCCTCTGGAAGCAAAGCTCAGACTTAATAAATCTCAGCATAGGGTTCAGCAGCTGCTCTGGATCTTCACATTGCTTAACACATCAAACTTCACTCTGTCTTAAAACTTCAAGCCACAGAATGTGGTTTCAGAAAATGATGAGTCCGCTAGATTCACAACACATCCTCTTGACACCTGTTAATGCTGCCGTGGGAGCAGAACTTATTGTGCACTGTAAAAAGGAGAATGTGATCAGTAACACTGCCAGGTCAGCAACCTCCCACCCCCGAGTCTAGTTGTCCTCAATATGTCAAAAGGACGATTTTTCTTTCCGCTGCTTTCAAGTGTCTCATGATGATGGATGGTCCAGAACTGCTCTAAAAAGGTGCCTTGAGGTTACTTATGTTGTGATTTGGAATTACATAAATAAAAAACTCACTAACATCAATAAGTTTATGACAACTACTGATGAATATTGTGAAGATTAAGTTGTACTATAAGAGATTGTTTTGTCTTTTTACGTCATTTTTGACTTTTTGTTTGTCCGTTAATCAAACGTAGCTATGGGGGTCTCCCTTCACAGCACAGGCAGCTCCTGTTCCTTAGTTTTGAGTCGTATTAAGTATTTTGGTATTAAAGAAGCAAACATGTTTCACTCTAAAACAACCTTCAAAACAATGAGTGACTGAAATTTAAACTGATACTCAGTAACACTGTGGTAAAATTGTTGTGTTGATAATAAACAGGGAAGTCTGCTGTTTAAAAAGTGTCTGTGAATATACTGATTGTGAACATTTAAAATCAATGTAAATCAAGTGAATTTAAACTATTTAAAAACATTTAATTATATAGCAAATTCCAAGAAAAATAACAATTGATACATTTCTCTGTTGGGTTTTCTGCAAATTTAAGTTTGAAATTAAACTTTAACTGCAACTGTATACTTAAAAGTTTTAACATCATTTTAACTCTGTAATACAGACCTTCAGGGATCAGGACCAGCTCAGCTCAAAGTGGAACAAGTGGATTGTCAACTCTCTTGAGAAACAAACACACACTTTCCTTGTTGTGGTTGCAGTTTTTCTGTGTTTTTTATATAAATATAGATCATCTTTTATATTAATGAGCAAAGGTGATGAAAAAGTGAAACTGAAAACCCAGCTGGATAAAGTGAAAAGATGCATGGTGGTCAAGCTAAAGTTACAGCTTCTCTCTTAGTTCATACACAGCAACATTTGTCATTTCAACAGTAACAAAGGACATTCCCTCCTACATTCTTCATTTTAATGTTTCAATACTTGTGCCACATTTAATTTCCAAAACACAAGAGAGCTAGTTTTGTAACTTCTGTACCTGTCATTAAAAAAATAAACCACCAGGAAATGACACCTGCCTTATTCTCAGAGATGGAAAATACATTCCTCCATAGTGTTCAAAGATTGCCATGACCATGGGAACCACACACGTCCAAACAGGGCTACAACAAGTACCATACATTTGTTGTTGGTGAGAGGTTGTTAAGTCAGTAGTATTAGCTAGAAAAAATATGTTTTGTTTCTTATGTTCAATCCTTTGGTCCTTTAACAGTCTTCTGTACTTTTAGTAGTTTATTCACAAAAATAAAGGTCCCGTAAGTTCATCAGTCAGAGTTCTCCAGTCCCTCTCAGATGCAGGCAGTCAGTGTTTCTGGCACTTTTTATCCACAGAGGAAGAATCATTCAAGATTCTTACCATAGTTGCAGTCCACATTTGTCTGCCTGTCTCCTGGTACGTGGTCTTCCTGATCTAAATTGGGCTCAGAGTCTGGCGCTGGTGCTGCGTCAACTCCGGGTGCCATACATCCACAATGAAGATGAGGCGGTAACTGTCAGCTTCCTGCCAAACCTCGTGCTCGAAGGAGTCATCGAAGATGAGGACTTTACCTTCCTCCCAGTCCCTGACAAACACAAGAGGAAGAGGACAGGTCAATCATATCTGTATTTTGTCTAAATGATCTTAAATTTCAGCTATATTTCATTCATTATTTTTCCCATGAACAATCTGATCCCATGAAGTGCACCATCATTACTATTAATATTGCTATTGTCACTATGAAAGCCTCCTTCAGTGTCGAGGAGCTGGTTGACAGTTGGCAGTCTCAGTGACAGTGACAGACAGGTTTTAATTTGATGTGAGGATGAAGCCTACATGTGTAACATTTAAATGTGATCGATGAGATCGATTTGCCGTCACACTGAATGACTAATCATTAAATAGGTATTGTCTGTAAAAAAAACATCTTTACAAAGTAAGGTCTAATCAGGATTTTACCCTCTCCCAATATTAATTCATTAAACGACTGATCTGCACTTGGATGCAGGAAATGATGTCATGTCAGAAGCTTCTAAAATCACAGCCAGAGCCAAACAAGATATAAAGTCAGGATTTGCTGATAAAACTTGCCAGTGAGTAGATTAGCTGAACAAAGTAACTGTGGAAACAGACTTAAAGTTAAGTTTCTGGAACAGAAAATCCATTCCCTCATCTCATCTTCAGCTGAACGGTCCCATTAAGTGTGGTGTCTTACATGAACATCCATATTGGATATTCCAGACAAAGGAGAGAAGTGCTATGGGTCGGGGGGTATTTTAGAGGGATGAAGAGGGACATATGAAAGGACATGAGAGGAGAAGAAGAAATGAGGAGAGTGAAAGAATAAAGAAGGTAGAGTAAGATTTAAAAGATAATAAAAAGATGAAAGTCTAAAGGAAGGGAAAAATGACAGTTTTATAAGGGTTTTATAAGTAAACCGAAAGGAGGGGGAAGGAGAGGAGAAGGATACCGCAGATGGAGAGAGAGAAGAGTTTAGGAGAAGGATAAAGTTGAAAAAAGAGAAGTAAGTGCAGAGAATAGAAAAACAAAAAGTCAATACACAGGGAAGAGGAGGATGAGAATGAGTGCAGTACCTCTTCTGGTTGGTGCAGCGGATCCTGCAGCCCTGTTTGGGGATGACGAGGCCAAGGTGCATCCTGAGTCTGCAGTTAGTGGGGCCAGTGTGAGGCCACACATGAGTACCTGGCTGCATCACTGAGAACTTAATCTGAGAGCGCGCGCACACACACACACAGTACGGGGAAACAGGGGCAGATGAAACTAGATGACTTCACACAGACAGATCATCACTTATTGGGTTCTAATTTAAATCACACTGTATAAACTGACCCTCAGCTCAGGTCAGTTATTCTGAGATTTTTAGTTTGTAAACTGTCACAACTCAGAGGGTAAAAGCCCAGATGTTTTCAGATAATATGTTTTTAAATTTGAATTTTGGGTAGAATTGAATCTTTTTGGTCATGAATCCCCTGGTATCTGTGTGAGTCTCAATATACAATGCTTGATGTTAATGCCATAATTGTCTGTAAGTCTCAAACTCTCTCCTGACCAGTTTTCTGAAATCAAAACTGGGAACATTTCCCATCCAGTGGTCAAATACACCATTAAAATATTATGTTTTATTATGTTCTTTGTAACTGTTACATTATGTATTATTATTATTATGTTATTATTTAGACTCACTTCAGTACAAATATACATTTCTGACCAAAAACAGAGACTGTTAGGTTAGTTTTTAAGGCACAACGACATCTGAGGCTGCCAAGTCCTCACACATTATACAATCCTTCTTTTTTCAAATATCAATTCCAGACCATTGATCATCTTACTGTGTATTATATTCAAATTATTTCACCTGTGTGTGTGTGTGTGTGTGTGTGTGTGCCCACCTGTCCTCTTTTGCAGCCTGTAGCTTCAGGATATCTCTCCAGCAGGGAGCAAGTCTTTGGGACACCCTGACAGGAATTTCCAACTTTCCTCCCTGGACACACAGAATAAGGACTTTTCTGAGTTTTGTTTCATCAGTTAGTCGCTAACTGAATCTAATCTGAGTGAGTGTATCTGGTGCTGCTCTCAGCATGAGAGATAGTTTAGGGTCAAACCTAAAAACAGTGACATAAAAAATGGAGGACAATAAACACACACATACTATACTATGAAATACTGTTCATACAAGTTGGTAAATAAAAGAACATCAACATACGACAGCTTCTTCTTAATGTAGAGGCCACAAAGGACATGGTCCATAAAGGTGTGGCTCTTGGTAGTGGACCACAAACTGAAATGAAATGGTTGTACCTAGTTGTACCCAACCTTATCGTTGGATCATTAACCTTGAACTGATTATCTGAGCTGAAAAACAATACTTACATTTAACAGTGCAATCATCAGGCTCTCTTTGCTGCCATATGCCTTTCATTACCAGCACACAGTATAGGTGTAGATATAGGTGTATAGATTGGGCCACCAGGGATCCACCCATTAGACACTTTGTTGACAGAAAAAGAGGGATGCATTTGTAGGAGCTGATGGTATGGGATGGTCAAGTCATGCCTGTGTGACAGAATTAATCTTAAAATCCTGCCTCTCACGATGGCTGCGCCTGAATGGGGACACAGCTGATATACAGGTGGACAGACACCACTTTATATGAAGGGACAGAGCAGACTATCTGCTCAGGAGACTGAGGTCTTCTGGAGTCAAGGGGGCACTCCTTAAGACCTCAGTGACACTGTGGTGGCATCAGCCATCTTTTATGGGGTGGTCTGCTGGAGCAGCAGCATCTTGGCTGCGGACAGGAAGAGAGTAGACAAACTGGTCAAGATGCCCCCTTGACCTGGCGCAGTTGTTGGAAAGAGGCGAAGGATGATCGAGCTGTCATCTCTGACTGCCAGCCCATGAGGGACATCCTGACTGGACTGCTGAGCTCCTTCTCCAACAGGCTGTTTGTGTCAGCACCAAACTTCATCAATACATAACAGTAACATATAATGTAAATGGGGCATTGTAAAGCTCACTAAGTAGAGCAGGTGCCCCATAAACAGAGGCTAGAGTCCTTGCTGCAGCGGCCCTGGGTTCGATTCCACCTGGAGACCCTCTGCTGCCTGTCACCCTTCCAACCCCATTTCCTGTCACTCTTCAACTGTCATTTCAAAATAAGGGCATAAAAAAGCACAAAAGAAGAAGAAGAAGAAGAAGAAGAAGTGTGACCTGAACAGCTCTCTGCATTCTGTGTGTGTGTTTGTACCTTGTTGCCACAGTGTGTATTGGCCCCACTCCCCCTTCTCTCTCAGGTTTTCCTCCTCAGGTATGAACATTCCTGTGTTTTGGTCCATCACTGCTAGAGCCTCATCTCTGATTGTCTTCCAGTTCCTCTCCAACATCTACAACACATGTACACATGCAAATTAAAACACAGAAACTTTTCCCATACACACGCCAATACACACACTGTCTGACACTGCACCTTGACCAGATCGGTGTATCCGGTCTCTTTCGCCGTCCACCAGGGCTGTGCCTTCAGTCCATTCACATTGTACAGAGATCGCTGCCATACTGAGGCAAAATGGCCTCGTTTGTGACCCAGCTCATACCAGTGATACGCCTGCCAACAGAAAAAGTATTTCTCTTAAAGTAAAACATTCTTTTATATAACTGAGTGTGGTTGAAGACCTTGGGAGATTGATGGAACAATATTATGTGTTCATTTAACTTTGTTAGTTATATGTCCTTTTGCAGAGAAGCTGTGTGAGAAGGCACTGTCCAGTTTTAATTGGTAGAAGGGCCTTGAAGATACTGGAGGTATACAACCTGTTTTGAGAACATCTTCCTGGCAACATAAGAGATAACATGGCTGTTGCTATGCACTGTGTTTAAATACTGAGAGATTTTTTTTGGGTAGCTCCTCTCTCATGACTCTGTTGTGAGAGATTCTGTGCACAACTTGAATAAAGAGACACTGACTTCAACATCCTGAGAGTGGTGACTTTTTTCACAAACAGTGATGCCAGTGGTTTTTATGTGGTGGTATGAGAATGGATGACTGAATTTGTCTGGACAAATTTATCATCTGATAAATGTACCACTTTTAACTTAAAACACATTTCTAATTACCCATACATAAAATAATAATAAAAAAAAATTCATGAAAAATTATACAATGATGTACAGTATCATGAGATGTCATAAAGGTACCGTATAATACAACATGTGAAGTAGAAGTAAAGTAGAGTGAACAGTCATAAAAATACAGGGTAAACAGGTATAAACAGGGTGTCATACGAAAGCAGAGACTCTGCTGATTACAAAGATGTCTCGATGAAAGTGTGCAACGAAAACTCTGCGAACTAGCGGCCAAAGAGTGGCAAAAAAAGTGTCACAAAATCAAGTGTATCTTACCTTTGTTGTTTTGTGGTCAAAAGGTATATTCCAGTTTGAAAAAAATGAAAAAATGAAGAAAATGCTGCTACTTAGCTAGCTAGTTAGTCTGAAATGCATTGTGAAGACAAATGGGTTTCTAGAGTGAAGTGTGCACTCTTTTTACCATATACTATCTTTGGGGTGACTTCCTTCTGGAGCATCAGCTGTGTTACGCATGAATGTCTCTTACCTGAGGAAGGTCAAATTCCACCTGGATAATGATAATAAAACATCTGTAAAATTGCTCAGGTTCACTTTTTTAGCATCTACTTTTGCACAGTTACTCATTAGATATTACTTTACTAATTCTTAGATTAATTGAGCTACAATCCCATGATTCAAAGATAGATTTTACTCTAAATAATGTGTTTTTTTCTAGGTGAAACTGAAAATTTGACATTTTCTAATGTGTTCAAGATTACATTACTCTAAGACAGTAACACCTGTCGTCATTCTGACACTTCTGTAGTAATCTCACAGGTCTTAGCTTTCTTTTGAAAAAAAAAAAAAAGTGGAACAGCAATTTCTCACATCACACATCAATCGACGATGTTTTGTTTTGTTTTTCTACTATGAAACATAGACGTGCTGCTACAGCTGTGCAGTGCCACTCAGGTGGCAGTTAGATTTTCACATCTTCAACTCTTTTTACATAAAGTGCAGTCAAACACCAGGCTGAAGAGCGGAACAGCAGAGTGCTCCTCTCACCGCTGGGTTCAATTTTTGTTTAGCGACTGTCAGGTACGCAAAGGCGCTTGGTGACATGTAACATTACGCATTTTTGTCGCGCGTGCGTACCTGTGTACCAGTTATGAGCATCCCTATGATAACACTCCTAATGCACTTGGTTTGTTTTATTATATTTAATTTTACATTTATAACAGAAGATAGTTTTTAGTTTTCCAGTCAATATGTTTCTGTTCAAAATAAATCAAAAAAAGTTAGTCTTATACATGTGTGACTTTTTGTTGCCATATTCCCATTGTACCAAACTCGTACCGAACCGTGAGCCCCACACCAAGGTACTACCGTTACAACCCTATCTTCTCAGCATGTGATATCTGGATACATTTTCTGGATGCTCAACACTTCAAACAGTGCAACAAACACAATCAGCCTTGCAAATGAAAATGTGATTTTAATCTGCCCTACACTAAGGGTGGTTAAAAGTGGATGAATAAATACAAACAAACATAACCGGTTAGAGCATCAAATAATTTCAATAAGACCATGGGTTTGATGCCTGTACAGACCAAGTAGTTTTTGTCGCAGCACTCCTAACCACAGAGAACGTAACACATCACAGACTCACAAAAAACAAGCACTATTATAAATCCATAGTTGACCTCTGCAGTGTCAACCCTTTCAACAAAGTGTGGAAATTTGGATTCAGTCTAAGTCTGGTTAATTATTTGGCACCACCTTTCGGGTAACAGATTATACTGCAGGACTGAAATTAATTTATTCAAATCAAATTTATTCTGCATATATGTTTAGAATAAAGTGTTTAATGTGCAAAGTAAGTAAGTAAGTGTGTGTATGTGTGTGTGTCACTCACGCTGTTGTCTCCGACCCTCTGCAGAGCATCTCCCAGGTGGAAATAAAAGCGCCCATCATCTGTTCCTGGTTCGCCTGACTCCAAACCCTCCTGTGGAGAGACACGGAAGTTAATACTCACGAGAACTGTTTCCATGGTCATGTATGAGAGTTAGATTTTTTTTTTTTTTTTTTTTTTTGCATGAAGTCAATATGTTCAGGACAAAAGCCTTAGACAGGGAAGGTGCTGATGTGAAGCTTATGAAAGGAAAGATGACAACATAGCAATACATTCTCCTGAGAATACATGCAAATACGCAATGCTTGTTTTCTGAATATGTTTTTTTTGTGTGTGTGCGTCTTGGTTTACCTTCAGGAATGGTATACTCTCTCCAATCTTGTTCTCTGACTTCAAGATGAAACCATAGTGAACTTTGGCGAAGCCGTTGCCAGGGGCAACTGCCAGAACCTAGGGACAGAGAAAAGACAGCCAATCGGGAAAAGCAAAAGACACTCTGTCACTGAAACAAACATGAATGGAGGATTTTGAGTATGACAACCAACAGTGGACACAGACCTCTTCATACACCTTCTTGGCACCCTTATTGTCTCCTAGTAACAGGTGAGCGACACCCAGGTCATTTTTCAGACTGATGTCCTCTGGAAAGATCTGAACCAACCGCTCCAGAGTTGCTAGAGACCCTCTCATCCGACCTGACAGAAGGAGAGAAAATAGTGAATGAGCAGCAGCTTGTGTGAAAGCTGGTGTAGCAAGTTTCTGCTTAAAGTATCTGATATTCTGTATTAAAGTAAGAAAGACACCAACTTACTTTGATACTTTGATATTCTTTAATTCAGACATGAAAAAACTCTGTTATTTCATTAAGTAACTAGGATAAGCAGGATTGTAGCTAGTGGTAGTTCTAGCAGCTGAACAGTGAGTATTTGTGTTACCCAGGAACTGCTGTCTCTCAGCTCGTCTCTTCATTGCAGTTTTTAGGAGGTCAGAGGTCACGTCAGGAAGGTCGGCTGCCTCTCTGTAGCTGTTGATGGCTCTCTGCAGCATGTCATTACTTCGCAGTTTCTCAGCCAGGTCATCCTCTGCCTGCAAGTCAACATATCATCATTACCACATTTAGACACAGTATCACTGCACTGTACTGCAGTTTTGTACAGTCATACTGTGCAGCACCTGTGCCTTTCCGTAGCGAGCGCGAGGACTCTGTGGATACTGCTGCACCAGAGTCTCAAAGGCTCTTAATGCCTCCTCCACCTTACCCTGAAACAGAGAGAGGGGTGGATAAATATTAGCCATAAATTAAGACATAAATGCATAAATTAGAGACATTCATGCTTTTCATTTTGGATCAAACTAACAGGTCTCAGGTGTTATTATTATTTCGATTTTTTTTTATTAGGGCCCATGTGCACCGAAGTGTGCAAGAGCCCTACTGAATGTGATTTTTCTTCTCCCTGAAGATTCACATTTTTGAAGGCTTTCCCATGCTCAAAAACTCATGAAACTTTGTGCACATGTCTGATCTGGTGAAAGTCATTAGAAACGAGTGGGGCAAATTGGCTCAATAGCGCCCCCTCCACTTTTGTAAAATGGATCACCTCGTGTGTGTTTCACCTAGAAGCATGAAAATTGGTAGGCTCATAGAGCATGCTCCATGCTCTATACAGGAATTCAGCCATTTTGGTTTGAATGGTCATTTTTTGGCCATTTTCATCAATGGCATGTGAGCAAACTCCTCCCTGTGATTTTTTTCTGATCAGCTCCAGCTTTTGCACACTTCAACTAGACAATTTAGGCATTAAAAGTTATCAAAAGCTTTTCTGTACATCAACGGGCGTGGCCACTATGGCTCCGTCTACTTCGAGGAGCTATTCATGATCTGCCAAAACCACTTTGAACAGCTGACATTACAACATACTTTGTCTAAATTGCTTGAAAATTTCAGAAGATGATAAGCACTCTGCCCTGAACACCCTGCATTATTAATACTTCACCTCACTCCATGGCCAGTCGTTACTCTGCCAGGTACCAATCTGACACAGGTTTCCCCATCCACTTAATTTCTGCTCTAACATATGCTCCAAGAAGTTGATGAAACTAGGTATTACTTCGTTTTTAAGTTTCCTGTAACAGCGTCCCTGTGGCAGCACTGCACATTGAAAAAATGTGTTCTTGAGCAGACACAAAATTTTGAACAGCTCTCACTCAAGCATATTTCATCAAAACAGCTTCACATTTTCTGGACATGATAAACCCCCCATCATATATTATGATTCCACCCTGCTCATTGCGCCCCCTCGTGGAAACAGGAAATGTCTTTTTTTATTTACATGTACTGATCCAACACAGCTGACCCCATCCACTTCATTTCTGATCTACAGCATGCTCAACAAGTTGGTGAAGCTACATTATGACCCCTGTGGCGTTTCTTGTAATGGTGGCGTGGTGATCCCTCACCATGAAACTTCGTTGTGTGTGTTCATGCCTTTAACACACTCATAGCTTGCTCCCACATGGGTGGGGCAAATTGCCTCAGTAGAGCCCCCTTGAAAATTTTGGGGGGGGGGGCAGCACATCCTAAAAAAAATCCTAGAGGAAACACTGACTGTGACTGTTAATTTAGGGCTGTGGCCAGAACACACATCCTTCGCCCTGAAAAATGTCCCTTGACGCCCATGTACAGAGTCTGCTGGTCACCAGCATATACAGCCATTTTGGGAGGCGCATCCCAAGTGTGCCGCATGGACATGGGGTCGTGGGGGGTATGGGGTCATGAGGGCGCGAGGGCCCGTTCAACACTGCTTGCAGCTTTAATTTATTATTGTTATGTAATCCTTGAGAGAGTTAGACATATTTTCATTGTACTGCTGGTATAGTGACAGATAAAGTTCATTCAGTCATGTCTGTACCTTCTTGCGAAGCTTCTCTGCTGCATCAATCTCTGCTTTAATAGTTTTGTCAAAATTATTCAGCAATTTTAGTTTCTTCTTCTTTGCTGGAGGAGAGAGAGGAAAAAGGGGGGAGAAGAAGAGGAACAAGACAGGATCGAAATTACAAAGGAGGATGACCAAGCCGAGCATAAATGGATGAAACATAGGATGTGTGCAAGTTTGCATTGTTTTTTTTAACCTTGATCAGTTCTTACCTTTTTCTTTGAGCTTGTCTTCAGGTTGTTTCTCAGTTGTTCCTGCAACACACAGAAGACATACTAAGATTTAATACGGGGTTTTTAATAGGTGGCTCCTGAGCTTACAATTTAACACCCCCTGAGTACCTCACATGAAGATTCTGCAAGATCATACAAATGTTAAGCAAGGTACTCTTCAGGATATATGTTACCAAGGGTTTATTACAGGGTTTCATCGCTAAGCCCCATTTGTTTTCAGCCTCTGTTTGTGAGGACATCATTATATTATGATACATGCAGTCATCATAATGATGTTCTGTGCATTACTGATCATCTCAGTAGCTTATACTATGGTCTGGGTGAATACTCCACGAATACTGCGACGCACAGCAAAGGGTCTGAAAACTTGTGATGATTGAGGTGATATTTCTGTTTTTCTTTTTTAATTAATTTGCAAATATTTCTAAAATCCTGGGTTTGTGCTGTCATGATGGGGTGGTAAGTGTAGACTGATGAGGAAAAAAATGAGTTTCATTAACCACCTTATTCTAAACATATATGCAGAATAAATTTGATTTGAATAAATTAATTTCAGTCCTGCAGTATAATCTGTTAGCCGAAAGGTGGTGCCAAATAATTAACCAGACTTAGACTGAATCCAAATTTCCACACTTTGTTGAAAGGGTTGACACTGCAGAGGTCAAATATGGATTTGTAATAGTGCATGTTTTTTATTTTAAAATGAAGCTGCAAAATAACAAATGTTGAAAAATTGAGGAGGGTCTGAATACTTTCTGTACCAACTATATAACCACTGATTATAATAACGCTATCTGTATGGATTTGAAACATTAAGTTCACCCCGTATATAAGACCGAAAGGTTTGAACTGAATATTGACAATTTCACAACACAGTCTCATTCTGGAGGAACTGGAGAAGCAGATTCTAAACTGTAATTCAGTATCATGTCATCAAAAAAGATGAGCAGTGCGATGAACTAAAGAAAATAAATCCATCATGTAGTCAAATAAATCTAAACCTATATGTGTTTGTGTGTGCATGTGTGTTCACCCCCAGCCTCTGGGATGCTCTCTGCCTCTATGGCTGGTTCATTCTGTCGTTCTGGTTCTGTTGCTTGCTCAGACTGGTTCTCTGCTTCTCCAGCTGGCTCTGACAGAAGATAAAAAAGCACTTGGATGAAGTTTAGGAGTTTCATGATTTTTCCATAACATCAATGGACTTCCGTCAAATATTTCTGGACATTGTTTCCTGGTACATTCACACACCACATTAGAGATGGGGGGAGGGGACAAAAAAATGATACTGTACCTGCTTCCTGTGAGAATGTGGAGTTTGTCAAATACTGTGCAGACTCCACTTTGGAACAAAGAGAAAAATATTATGACGATTAATGACTCAGCTACACAAAAATATTAAACTGACTAACTAAAGCAAACCAGTCCTCTGTCTTCATTGTGTATGGCTCACCTACACTCTCCTCCACCAATGGCTCCTCCACCAAAACTAGAGTAGAAAACACAGAAAACATTATTAAGTGTCTTTCTTCACATTTTTATGTGTTTTGCTGGTAATAACCATAATCATCTAATTCAAATTATCAGTACAATTCTTAGGAAAAGAAGACCTGTAATTATTTTTTTTGAACATATTTTATTTGAGAAAATGACACTTAATCACAGATATTCAACATATGTAATTTTTCTTGTTTCCCCCAACCCATCCCCGCCATGCTGCCAATACAAAACATAAATTAAAGTATGAAAATAAACTCAGTGAGTAAAATATATATGATAAAATAAATAAATAAATAGGGAAAAAAGTGGATATTCAAGACGATACATGTACGCCATTTGCCATCTGTGGCAAATGGCTACACAAGTCACTACACAATCACTACACATGTTTTTTTGAAGTTTCTGAGTCTCCAAGGAGGTTCAACCACTAAGAACAGGATTTAAAAAAATAAAAATAAGAAGGATTTCACTTCTCAATTTTTGTGAGAACTTAAAGTCTCTCAGAATAAGATAGTAAAGGGTTTGGGGAAATTTTTGGGTTGACTCTCTAATACAATATTTTATTTTTTCTAATTTAAGGAATAGAATCAGGTCTTTCATCCAAGACGAAGCTTTGGGTGGATGTACAGATTTCCACTCCAACAGGATTCTTCTCCAGGCAAGGAGAGTTGAAAAAGCGAGCACATTTTTAATTTTATTTGTCACCGATATACCCTCCCCTGGGACTCCAAAGATTGCCATTTCAGCACTGAATATCTTGAATATCTTTGCTAAAAGTGTCAGATAAAGTTTTAAATATCATAGTCCACAAATGATACAGCTTATTACAGGACCAGAACATATGGGCCAGGTCGGCGTTAGTATATGACAATGTTCACATGTTTCACTGACATTAAAATAGATCCTAGAGAGTCTGACTCTACTACAATGCATTCGATGGAGAAACTTGAACTGAATTAAGCCAAGCACATGAGGTTGACTCATTTACTCTATATAATGCTCCATCACAGGTTGCATCGCAGATATCTATTCTATATCTTATTGAATGCGACTTTATTGAGTGATGTGCTACGATTATACATTTTTGAGATGAGACCTCTACGGTGTGTGGGAATTTGCAGAATGATCTATTTCTTTTTTTTGGAGGTAAATTAGGAAAACATGGACTGATGGTACCAACAAACTGGCGAATGTGAAGATAGCGGAAAAGGTTAGAGCACTGTAACTTGAATTCTGTGGAGAGAACATCAAATGTTATTTTTGATGAAATAACTTTCAGGACTGCATTTGTATGTTCAAAGAAAATGCACCGAAGATCTTATGCTTGAGCCTAGACTTTCAACTCTTTCTCAAAGAGAAAGGCCCATACCTATTTCTCTCCAAGTTCTGATCATCTTGCATGATCTAGAGCAGTTTTGCAAGTAGTTATTGCAAGTGGGCCGCCAAATTATTTTCAAAATAGTATGGGTTTTGTGGAATTAAAAAAAGATATTAAATATATTATATATAAGGCTGGGCGATTATGATTATTGGCTATAATTTCCTCGATATCACTAGGCAGAAATAAATGCGACAGCAGTCTGTCAGTCTGCCGTCTGTGGGTGCACGTAGCTACGATATCACCTGTGAGAGTGTTTAGTTTGTTTGAGCAGCTGCAATAAAGCTATCAGAAAGAAGGATAGAGTGAAAGTTGGAAAAGAGGGAGGAAGTGGAAGTGGAGCCAATGGCAACTACAGTGATGGTGAACGTGTGGAGCGGTTCATGAAATAAGTCTGGTGCTGTCAGTTCCCTGTCATCCCTGCCAGCTGATGCATTGTAAATTTGTACTTTATATTGTCCTCTTGAACTGGTGTACTATTTTCAGACGGGACCTCTTGTAGGCAGCGAAAATCCGCCGATTAATCGTCCCCCATTCATAACAGTTCACTGTCTGAGTCTTGGTGCAGCGCGATGTTCCAGTACTCTTCGGGGGGGGGGGGCTTTCTACTGCAGATATTATACTTAGTGGTCATTTGTACCTCATACAACCCCACTTAAAAAAAACTGAACTATCCCTTTAAGAGTAAAAAGTAAAATAAGAACCAGAGAAGGACATATTTCACTATGTAGCTGCACAGCTGCTTCATCCCTCTCACTGCTGGTAGTAACTAATGCAGTCTTAACATTTTACAGAGAAGCATAATCACTTTTATCTTGGTGTTTCTCCATACAACAGCCAAATCCAAGACATAAGTTTTGTCCCCAATCCAAATTTTCATGATACAGCAAATACGCCTTTTCCGCATTCAAGGAGACCAGCACCTGAGGAATCTCCAAGGATGCAGGAGAGTGAACAACACAGAGGAGCCTGCGTATATTAGAAAAAGAATGACGACCCCTAATAAAGCCTGTCTGATCTGAGGAAATTATGTCCATCATAACAGTATGCAGCCTAATAGCGAGAAGCTTGGGTAGTATCTTAAAAGGGGCCTATTAGGCTAATTTCAGGGGCTTTTATGATAATGGACCCCAGTGGGGCACTATTGGAGGTTTGGATCAAAAAAACTCCATATCGCATACAGGCTGTCTGTGTACTGCTCCACTCTGGCTCTTTCCTGCTTCCCTCTGAAACACTCCAATTCAGTGCCCCCCCCCAAACACCTCGCCAACTCTGCAGAGATTGTTTAACGTATCAAGGGGCTGTTGCATAGTGACACGCCTCCTCTCACATTACCACTGGGCACTGAGGCCAGAGCCGAGTTGCCATATAGGGAACTTCTGCTGAAGTTGTGACGTTACAAAGTGAGATTTTAGAAAAAACTTTCCAAACTCACACGTTTGCAGCGGTTCAGAGCTGCCTGAAACTGCCCCTGGGGATTACTTCTTCAGCACACACCTACCTCATGATATGGCACTTGCAAGAACAAGTATCCAACATTTTAGGCATATTTATGAGTCTGAAAAGCAGGAAAAGCATAATAGGTCCCCTATAATATCTCCATTAAGTGATATCGGTCAACTCTTAGCTCATCAGAAGACTTCTGGATCTGTGGTATGAGCTGAGTTGCCAATCTACATTTGAGTTGGTGGGCTAAAAGACCTTGCTTATATTTAAAACCTCGTGACCTAAGCAGATATTGTTTTGTTTCCTGTGTTGATATTACATATATTGTTATATTGCATTAGTAAGCCCAGTCTTTCTTTGTACAGTTCAGGGAAGGGTGATGTGGAGTAACTATGGTCAAATTCAAGAAGACTTCCTGGCTTTATGGCGAGTTGCAGTGTAAGGTATTATTTTGCCCCTAATTGCGACTTTAAGGTCATTTTCACACCTGACCAAGAGGACTCAGTTCAACTGGGGAGCTGAAAGTTGTAACGTTGTATTTATCACTTGGTTTGGTTCTGCTTTCCCACTGCCATTTCTGAAATGTACCAAACTTTCTGAATAACGTCATGCAGTTGAAAAGGATTGGACAAATTAGGACAAATTAGGAGGGGAAACCCCTCCCTCCTGACCTGCAAAAACAAACAGCCAACATGGAGCAGCATGTTAAGTTAGCTGTGCTATTTCATATACGCCACATGCCACCGTATGTGTGCCACTGTCATTCATAGAACCACAGTTACCTCTGTAACTATCCGCTTTGGGGAATGTATTTGTGTTTGAGATTCAAGATTAATGCTGGCCATTTTGCTGTCGTGAGGGTTTAAATTTATACTAACATCATTACAACGCTTAATAGGTGTGCAAAATTTCAATTATTTGAGTTATTAAAAACAGTTGATGGGGAGCCCCTTAACCCTAAGTTTGTCTCCTACATTGCAAAATCGGAAGCCAAGACCTGAAGTTTTGCTGTGGTTTCTAGGTTCAAGTCTCACCTCCAGTGGTGTCAATCGTGTTCACTTCGTCCTCTGAAACAAGGAAAAAAGAAAGAAAAATGATTCTGGGAACTATGAATATCTGGTGAGGCTAAAAGATTTTACTGACCATATGGATGGGCACTGTCTTGAGGATCATCTGTAACAGACAATCATAATCATGAACACAAAGTTTGAAGAGTACATTAGGTATTATGTTTTCAGAGTGACAGGAAAAAATGACATTATAGTAATATCCAAAAGTCATAATAGTAACTCATACTAACAATATATTATGAAAAGGTGGGAAGGTGAGTTTTTAATAGCACAAGAAATACAAAGAAAACACTATGATTAACTGACCTGGTATAAAGTCATCTTCCACTGGAGAAGGGAGTGGGACAGCAGCTGGAGATAAAGAAACCATACTAATTGAAACAAACAGTAGTTAAGCAGGTGAACAGGGTATGTAGGAGCAGGTGGAAGATGAGGATGAGGAGGAGGGAAGACTTAACATGAGGCAATATTTCAGACTTTTGAGTGACCCAGACACCAACAGAGGAGGGGGCAGTTTCACAAAGCTGTATTGACAAACTCTTAGTTAAAACTCTAAACTCTGGTTTGAGTAACTTTGAGCTGTCAAACTCAGGATTTTCAGTTTCAGAACAGGTGATAACAGTTAGTTCAATTAACTCTGAGTTAATTTGACTGAGTTAAGATCGTCCACAAGGAGATAAAATGCCCTCATCGATAGAACACAGACAACATGATTCAGCATGGCAACAAGTGAAAATCTTCCTACTTCTCACCAGTGGAGTTAGATATATTAATGAATGCTGACACAGAGTATGAGCACAGATCACAAATGAGCTTGCATGGCATAAAAGTACTGACCCAGTCAATATGTGAGTATAAATCAAATAACAAAAAAACAAAACTCAAGGACTTCCGGTTATGGCCGCAAGCTAGAGAGTCACATTCAACTCCGTTCCGCTACCAACTTGAATAAATCCTGATGTAAATTGCAAATTATACCTTGAAAGGGTACAGGCGAACGCCGAATAAGACGAGGTGATGCCGAACACTGGGAAAACGAGCAGAGACAGAGGGAAAACAACAACGCAGGCGAAGTTAACTAGCTTTGGGACGCAAAGCATGGAGCGCAGCGCTAGCAAAGAAGCTAATTCAGACACAGCAGCTGCAGCTGCAGAGCAATGTGGAAGTGAGCTCTGTGGGGCTAAAGAAGAAATACTGACGGCAATGAACAATCTAAGGTCTGACTTTTCGACCAGATTGGATGGCATTCTGACCGCAATTGAAGAAACGAAGAAAGAAGTGCTTGATTGTACTGAAAGAGTAACAGAAGCGGAGATACGGCTGTCCACAATGGAAGACGAGCAGGCGAAGTTAAAAGAGACAGTTCAGACGCTGGAAAAAGGGAATAAAACTCTAGAAGATAAAGTTATCGACATGGAAACGAGATCGCGGCTGAATAATTTGAGGTTAGTAAATCTGCCCGAGGGAGCGGAGGCCCAGGATCCCTGCTCTTTCCTGGAGAGCTGGCTTCCGGAGGCGCTAGATCTGGCCCCTCTGCGAAGCCCAATAGTGTTGGAAAGGGCGCACGAGTCGGACCGAAACGAGACGCTGAAGAGCAACCGAGAACTTTAATAATGAAGTTTCAGAACTACAAGCAGAAAATACTTGTGATGAAAGAAGCCAAGTCGAAGAAAGATGTCCTTTACAAAAACAAGCATGTCCGATTTTACAACACACACCTTTAATACGCCGATGGAGGCGCAGGAGTTTGTAAATAAGATTAAATAAGAAGCTGGAGGAATGAATGAAGAGAACCGAGTGACAGTGACTGAGCGCACAATGTGAGTTAAATAATGGCAGATGTAAGATGGAACATACGGCAAGAGGGACTGTAGAGGAAGATATGTATATATATGTGTATATTGTATATGTATGTATATATATATATATATATATATATATATATATATATATAACTCTCTCTTTCCAACAGAGAGTTGCCCTCAATTTTATCTATTGAGTACTGTCCTCAGGCTCATTTTCTTATTTATCTATTTTATTTCAATTTTGAATAACATTAATTTACATGTTAAGGCTGAAAGAGATGTCAGCGTATTATTTCCTGGTAACTTACGAAGCTTGTACATACACTACATATTCAGATGTGTTTATTCTTGCAGATTTGTAGCAAGGAGCATGGAGGGTTGATTGTTTTATGTTTCTCTTTTTCTTTATTTTTCTCTTTTGTATATTTTATAACAAGAAGGCCAATAGGATTGATCCAGGGATCTGTCCATAAATAGCTGGAAGCTGCATAAACTAAGGGGGGCTTCCCATTCAGTTGGGGAAATGGGGTTCATTTTTTCTCATGGTTCAGTGTATGTTCTAATGGTTAAATGTGTTGAACTTCTCAGTCATGTTACTTTTACCTAGGGACCACTGTGGTGTAACATTCTGAGTATCTCAAAGGGTAGAACTTAAATGTATATCCTGGAATTGTAGAGGTTTACAAAAAACTAAGAAAATCAAACAAGTAACGAACAAGCTAAGAGATATGGATTCAAAAATTGTCTTCTTACAGGAGACTCACACTTTAAAGGAAGACAATATAAAGATAAGTAGGAGATGGCAGGGAAACATCTATGCAGCGTCATTTACATCGCGATCTAGAGGAGTTATGACTCTATTCACAAATCAATACCCTTTCAAGTCTTTGATATAATTAAAGATAAATATGGAAGATATTTGATTATCCAGGGATCTTTGATCTCAGTAAACTTGAATCTAGTCAATATTTATGGGCCAAATGCAGATGAACCCAACTTTTTTACAAATCTGCTTCTCACGCTGGCATCTCTCCCAGGAGACTACAAAATAGCAGGGGACTGGAACTGCATACTGGACCTAATAAAGGACAGGTCCACAGGTGTCGACCAAGCTCAAGCAACTATTAATCATCTTATTAAAGAGTTGAATCTGTTGGACATATGGAGATACTTTAAACCCAATGATATTGCTTACTCCTGCTACTTGAGTACGTTTAAGACATACTCGCGTATAGACTATGTTTTGGTATCTGCAACACTGGTTACTAGAATACATGACTGTTATTATAGTAGCATATTGATATCATCATGGTCCATGTTGTCTGATCTATGTGGATAAGAAGCTGGCAAAAGATCCACCTAGATGGAGTCTAAATAAGAAATGGCTACTAGATGAAAACTTTATTAAGTATGTAGGGAATGAAATAGATAATTATTTTAAGGATAACACAAATGAAACAAAAGCAGGCATTAAGTGGGATGCTTTTAAAGCCTTTTTAAGAGGACACATAATTAGTTATACTCCATCTAAATCTAGGGAATCGCGTCAAAAGAGACAGCAGTTAGAATCTAAAATACAAACTCTCCAAGAACAGGTCTTTAAGAATAAAACCCCTGCTGTAGAAAAAGAATTACTGTTCTCAAGAGCAGAGTATAACAAACTATCTGCAAATAGGGCAGCCTCAGATATACTCAAGCTTAATCAAACATTTTATGAACAAGGGGAAAAGCCCAGTAAGCTGTTGGCCTGGCAAATAAAGCAGTTAGAAACAAGGAAAACTATTGCTTCAATTAAAAATAATAATGGGGATACAATAATAGACCCTATTGAAATAAATAGGGAATTTAGAAAATATTATGAAAATTTATATGAATCTAAAGTAGAATACAACCCGCAGTCCCAAAATTCATTCTTGGATAAATTGAAATTTCCAACTATTTCATCTGAACTTGTAGAAGAACTAGAGGCAGATCTAAAAGAAGAGGAAATAGGTATAGCTATTGATGGTATGAAAGCAGGAAAGGCAGCAGGCCCAGATGGACTACCAATTGATCTGTATAAAAAATTTAAGTCCAAACTACTGAAGCCATTACTAGAAGTGTTTTTGGAAGCATTCCAAAATGGTAGTCTACCAAAATCAATGACCAGTGCGGTAATAACACTGTTACCAAAACCAGGGAAGCCCAACAACAGATGTGAAAATATGAGACCAATAAGCTTATTGAACTCTGACCTCAAAATCTTGTGCAAAATTTTAGCAAGACGGCTTCATGAAACATTACCTAGTATAATAAACAGGGATCAAAATGGGTTCATTCATGGACGCCAAGGATTCCATAACGTCAGAAAAATCCCGAATGTTATTCCAGGATTGAAGGATCCCTCTGATAAGGCCCTCTTATCTTTAGACGCTGAGAAAGCTTTTGATAAGGTGGAGTGGCCTTATCTCTTTAATATCTTGGAAAGATTTGGATGTGGTAATACATTTCTAAAATGGGTTCAGCTGTTGTATGTAAATATGTAAAATATATATGTAAAAATGTAAAATATTAACAAATAAAAATGTATCAGAACCAATCACAATTAAAAGAGGATGCCATCAGGGATGCCCCCTATCTCCGCTGTTATTCACTTTAGCGACTGAGCCTTTAGCAATAGCTGTACGAACACATACTGAAATAGCTGGAATAACAATTGGTCAAACAGAGCATAAATTAGCGTTGTATGCAGATGACGTTATTTTGTTTGTCTCACAACTCTGTAGATCTATTCCTGTGTTGCTGGAGTTAATAAAAACATTTGGTGGCATCTCAGGATACACAATTAACAACTCCAAGTCCTCAATTTTATTACTAGATGAGAGAGAGAAAGAAAAGCCACTTAGAGAAGCTTCCCAATTTAAAGTGGTAGATCAGTTTACATATTTGGGAATAAAAATTAGGTCCAAATTAGCTCCAATTGTAAAATCCAATTATGAATCATTGACTGAGGAAATAACAGAGTCAATTAATAGGTGGGCATCCCTGCCCTTATCCTTGATTGGTAGAATCAACATTATAAAAATGAACATACTCCCTAAGATACTGTATCTATTTCAGAATATTCCACTGCCTCCACCTGATGGTTTTTTTAAAGGAAATTAATAAGTTATTTTCTGGTTTCATTTGGCAAAACAACAAAGCTAGAATTCGACTGTCCCTGTTACACCTACCATATAGTAATGGAGGTTTAAAATGTCCAAATATAACATGGTATTATTGGGCAGTACAATTAAGGACTATTACATTTTATTTTGCAACAAGGGATGTTCCACAATGGAAAGAAATGGAAGATGAATGTTTGCATTTGCCGTTACCCCTGTATTTTTACTCTGACACAGTGCCAAACTTGATAAAACAAACTACTAATCCGATTGTCAAGAATATGATGAGTATGGTTTGAAGTACAAAAATTTACTTAAGAAACTAGTCAAATATCTCAGTACACTCCTATCTGGGGAAATCAGCGTTTTATACCAGGAGGAGCTGATGCTGTATTCAGAAGGTGGGCATCAAAGGGACTAGAAAAAATTCAAGATTTGTATATGCCCAACTTAAATGACATGTTATCATTCGAACAAATTAGGCATAAATATGACATAGATAAAAAACATTTCTTTAAATTCCTCCAGTTTAAGAATTACATTAGGACAAACCAAAACAGTCTTTTAACCAGACCTCCAATTTCTGACTTGAAAAAGTTGTGTCTAAGGACATCTTAAGTAAAGGTGCTATAGCGGAGCTATATAAATATTTGTTATCAAATTTGGTTGAAAGTACAGATCATAAACGAGAAGCATGGAAGGAAGATCTAGGCACAGATATATCATTTGAAGACTGGCAATCTATATGCAATAAGGCTCACACCCACTCAATCAACACTCGATTTAGACTATTGCAGTATAAATGGTTGATGAGAGTTTATATTACACCAGTTAAATTAAATAAATACAACAAAAATATCCCAGATGTGTGTACAAAATGTATTGAGGTGAAGGGGACATTATTCCATTGTGTATGGCAATGCAGTAAAATAAAATCTTTTTGAGAGGAAGTTAGAAAGGCAATAGAAAAAATGATTTCAAAAAATATTCCAATGGATCCTGCACTTTTTGTTTTAGGACTATACCCAAAAGGTCACAAATACAACAAAAAGGAACGAATATTAATGGATATGTGTTTGTTACACGCCAGCACACCAGCAGACCAAGTGTTACGCATTGGGTGAAGCAAATGCTCACAACTTTTCCTTTGGAGAGAGTAACATATATAAGAAAAGGAAGGCAAGATATGTAACCCTAAGCCTAACCCTTACCCCTAACCCTAACCCTAACCCTAACCCTATATGAAAAGATATGGGAACCGTTTAATGTGAATGTTAATGGTATTAATCTGGCAATTGACAATGAAGTGGAATAAGTAGTCAGATGCGTAAACCTCATAACAGAATTAATGAGTTCAATACCCGCAAGTATTTAGAGCCATTAAATTATGTACAAATGTTTTGTGGCTGAGAAGTGAATGTTTGTGATGTGTATGTGTATTGTTCATTTGCAATTTGGTTTTGTAATGTAAGAAAATGTCAATAAATATATTGTTTAAAAAAAAAAAATCAAAACTCAAGTGTTCTACTTATTCAACAATTATATTCTATGTGTATGTGTTTATGCATGCAGGTGCAACTCATCAGGCACAAAATGAACTTGGCAGCAACTAAATTATAGTTACAAAGAGGTATGGTATCATTTCATTACAGTTATCTTGTTGTATGTGATGCTGTAGCCTGCCCAACTTAATAAACAGCATTCAATGCCTCCATTCAACATGTGATATGTTTTAATAGTTAAATCTTCTAAGTAAAACACTAAAGTCAATTTTTTAACTGTCCCAACATTGCCAGTATTTAATATTGTCTATTTAAAAGCAAGACCTTAATGCCTTTATACATACAAGTCTCCAAATGTGTGTTTACTGGATATGTTCAAATTTGTCTCCATTATAACGTGATGGGAATGAGCATATAGTCTGTGCATGGAATCACACCTGGAAACCCAAATATATATTAGTTTGGTTGATCAGTGCTTCAAATGTCGATGCTTACATACTACTATAATCACTGAGACTGTGAAAGTGCTCTTTGACAAATCTGGAGGGTCTGTGTCCTGGGAACATTACAAATGTGTATATTAGCCGTTTCAGTGTTGTTTCTCACAGCCAAACAGAGGGATGCCTTGGACACATGCTCAGCGTCACTGATGTTAAAAAAACAAAGTGCAACACAAAAATTTGCTCTGAACTGAGAGCATATTCACGTGTCATGCGAGTGATGCAAAGGAACGCTCAAACAAATCCTCATCAGAAAATTATTAAACATCCATTCTGGGTCTGATAATCCTCTCCTGATTGAGATTTCTGTGGAGTGTTTGTGCTTCAATATCAACTGGTTTAGCTTACAGTCTGCAGGCCTAAGACAACAAGGACAAGAAACTCAGGTGAAGAAAGCCCGCCAGAGAGAAGGTTAGGTCCATGGAGTATGTTGCCCTGGTAATTGACTCAGAGTCAAGCTGAACTGGCTTTGTGAAACCAAAAATCCAGAGTTTCCTTCAACTATAAGTCAACTAACTCTGAGTTCTCACTAAACCTGCTTTCTGAAACGGGGCCCAGATGTGAAGCTGTAACAAGCCAAGGACCAAAAATCACCTGAGGGTGAGGTGGTCAGTGTCACTATTACATTTACGTTAGGAGATTTATCTGAATAAAATCGCTTCAGTCAGTTAAATTACATGGAATAATTCTTACACTGATAGACTGACACATTACTGTCTTTGTATATTTATTCATAGCTTGCATACATAGTAGTTTGTATACAAAATACTTTGTCATTTCTTCTAGCACAATTGCTGAACATTTGTACAACTAGCAGCTTTAAGGTCCTGTATTTGACAATTTTTCTAGTCTGATTTGATTTCAGCTAAACACAGAAAGCTAATTCTCAAAGTTGGATGGTGAGTCTAGGTGGGTGGGGCCTGGGGCTGTGTTTTGTGACATTACAAAATTACATAAATCCTGACAGCTGGTTTTAAGGCTCAGTTTCTGGAAACAGGCTGTGTGCATTTCTCTGTGGACTGCAGCTGTGATACTTTCACAGTATTTATATAGAACCTTGAGCTGCTTCATCACACTACACATGGACATCTAACATTATTCTGTCATCATTCACAAAACTGAATTTCACTTTTAACAAAGACAAACCTTTCTCTGATGGAAAATGCAGAAATATATTATGTTCCTCTGGGATTATTTTAAATGATTGCCATCCCTTTACCTCTAACAGGAATCATCAGGTTATTTCATCATTTTATAAAGCAACACTATGTAGTTTCTCGACCTTAAAGTAATGTTTCTAAACTCATTTAATAGGTAGAAAAATGGTTAATAGGATTAATGGTGCCGCCACTGAACCCTGAGCAGGGCTGCACCAGCCGCAACTGCATGTAACTTTCCTGTGTGGGTAGGAACACAGCGTCACCATGGTCCCAGTGCACCGCAGCTCCGCTAAGCTCCAGAGACAGAGCTCAAGCCCGGTCTCTCTGCTCCTCTCACCCACACACAAGTGCCCTTTGCTGGGCTGCACAGCCAACCAGCCTCCTCTCCAGAGCTTCAGCGACACACAAAGCCCTCTTTGCTTGGCAACAGCACCGGCAACGGCTACGCCAGCTGCCCCGGTACCGTCACCGGCAACGGCACTGGTACCAGCAACGGCAACAATTCAGCATGACCCCGTTCAGGCTGCACCAGCAACACGATTCATCCTATTAACCGTTTTTCTACAACTTCAATGAGTTTAGAAACATTTTAGGGCCAAGAAACTACATAGTGTTGCTTTAATACCAGTTAGGAAAACTATGATTGTGTTTACACATACAACTACAGGCCCACTAAAAGAAATTAATGTAACTGAATGATATGGACAGGTGTGGAAACACAATCAACATGCAGCAACTTGTTTTTGTATCATCATGGGAATGAGGAGGTGAACACATGCAGCAGCTTCTCAGCCACAGTGAAAAGGCAGCACCAACCTTGGATTTCAGACTCCACATCCTGAGATCCAGAGACTGGATCAGACACAGACAGAGGCCACAATGTTACCTCCATGACATCAACATGTCAGCAATTGTCTGAGCACAAGTGAGGGTAGACAAAAGGCAATATGTGCACAAGCCACAAGTTTAGCATCAGTAGAAGTGTAAGCTAAAAACCTGACGATACAGAAAGAAGGCGATTTGAAGTAGAAAAAGTAGGAGGGTATTCAAACCACACTTGGCTCTGCTGCTGCTGTTAGTAGTGTGCAGAGTAATTCATTTGTTGGTCCTGATGATGTATAAATTCTTCCACGTGTTTCTTTGTGGTAACAACATGTCTTCATTTTATTACTTTATATGTTTAAATAAACTGAAGCATGCAATACACACACCTGTTTCATAGTCTCCAGTGGGGATTTCAGGTGACGTGGTCTCTGATGGCTCGTTCTCCTGCAGCTCTGAAGCTTGTTGACTGGCCATTTTAGCCACAGGCTCATTGGTTTCCTCACCTTTTAAATTTTGGACATTACAACACGAAGAGAAGCAATAAAGCATGGCAACATTTAGCTTTTTGAAACAACAATCTCCTCCTCACCTTGTATTTTTCATGATTCTGACATGTGTGAAATCAGAGCAATGAACAGAAGCTCTGGGGTTTATGAGGAAGACAAGTGATTTAGGAACTTTAGGGTTTGATTTTTTTCTTCAACATCTGAAAACCAAGAGATTCACAAATATGACAATGAGTCCTCAGACCACCCCACAAATTTATCTATATTTATATATATATAAGTTTTCTTAACTTTTAAATACATTAAATATTTGATTAATATTAGATTCCATATTGAATAATGTGCATGTATAAATCAGTGCTGCTCTGGGCAGCATGCTGTCATTGTGTCAGAGTCCAGCAGGCTTGTTTCTACTATGACAGAGAAGCAGGGTGGAGCTGTGGTTTGCCTCTGTGACAGACCAAACTGAGGCTTTGTGTTGGTAACACAAATTGTTGTGTCATCTGACACAGAGCTGGGATCAGTGATTAGCAGAGATTAGGTGAGCCAGCCACAACCTACAGGCGGAAACGAAGTGTTAACACCTCACCTGCTGGTTGGTTTGGTCAAAAATCAGGTCAGTGCCAACTCAGTGTATCAGTGTCACAGCCTGTGTGTGTGTGTGTGTGTATGTGTGTGTGTGTGTGTGTGTGTGTGTATTCACCTGTTTTCTCCTCAGGTAAATCTACCACGTTTGGCCTCTCTGTTGCTGCTTCTGCCTCTTTCAGCCCTGTCCAGTGGTTAAAATAATCAAAGTTAAAACACCTTGTATATAAGTATAAAAGGACTGAAGCTCATCAGTCTCTCTCACTGGTCACTGGAGCTGATTGAAGCTGAAGGTTATCAGGCATGTGAGCGTGTATGGAGCGTCATCATCTTGTTCAGAATTTTTATTTTTGGACCAAGAATGAGGTAAATCCAGTTAAACACATATATCTCAGTGTAAAACATGTCATTTCCTGTTTCCACAAGAAAACAGTACAATGAAGTGAATATAAACATAATATTCAGGGCAGGACTCTTATCAAACAAAGAAGGTTGGAAGATATTTGGACAATGTGTGGTGGAGTGAGAACGATTTGAATTTTTGGCACCGCCACGGCCACGCCCTGACAAAAACTCAGGCTTTAAACAAACCTTAATCACATAGACCTTAAAATGGGATTGACCAAATATGAAGATGATTGGATGAATTCCCTAGGAAGGGAAAGGGAACTATGCAAGTCTGGTTGCTTTTCCTCTGCTTGCTAAGCCTCCTCCTGGCCATGTGCATTTGTTTTCAACAAAGCCAGCAGGAAAGCAATCTGTGGAGCAATGGATGACATTACTTATCATATATGTGTTATGATGTGTATATTTGTGTAGTCCTATCTGACATTACAACACATTACAATGAATTTCCCTTTGGGATCCATAAAGTATTTTCTATTTCTATTTCTATTTCTATCTGTCATGAACAAGAGATTGCAGGTTACGGGCAGGTTACTAGTGTCGCGGTGCCGCTGAGACGAGAGCTGGGACACTGAGTTGGAGGCACTGATCTTGCAGCCTCCATTCTCCCTGTAACAAGTTACAAGTCATTCATTTACCATCACAATTACTGTGAAGCTGTTTGATTAAGGTAAAAAAATGTAGTATGGAAGGACTCAGGATGGAAATCCTGAATAGTTCCTTTTTAAAGCATGAGGTTTTCAAATCACAAGAATTGTGCCGAAACTGCACATTCAAATCAAAAAAGCTTCCTGCTTTCTTCCTGTTTGACTATGGCTGCAAGAGACTTTGTTGTGTGTCTTGACATGTTCTACGGGCCTACTGATTTTCATCCACCTTCGACAAAGTAACCCCAATGTGCAGGGCTATTAGGTCTAGGGGGCGCTATTGAGGTATTTCACCTTGCCTGTGACCTTCAGCAGTCACTGGAGTGGTTTGCATCTGAAAGTAAAGAAGCTGGGATGAGGAACCAGAGTATAAGTGCAGCAGGAGCCATATTGCAATAGCTGTTCTGCACCATTGTTACAAAAAGAGAACTGAGCCAATAGGCAAAGCTCTCAATCTACTGGTCGGTCTTCATTCCTACCCTTACCTATGGTCATCAGTGATGGGTCATGACTGAAAGCACAAGGATGCAGATACAAGTGGCTGAAATGGGTTTTCTCAGGACAGTGGCTGGGGACTCCCTTAGAGATAGGGTGAGAAGTTGGGTGAGTCACCTGTGAGGAGTTAGACCCGCTGTTCCTTTGTGTGGAAAGGAGCCAATTGAAGTGGTTCAGGCATCTGGTAAGGATGCCTCCAACAAGCCTCCCTGGGGAGGTGTTCCTGGCACATCCAGCTGGGGGGAGGCCACGGGGCAGACTGAGGACTAGGTGGAGAGATTATATCTCCATCCTGGCCTGGGAATGCGAACCCAGAGTCGCTGCAGCGGGTGTGCTACGACGCTTGCGGCTCAGCGTATTTAATTGGAGATTCCATGGAGTGTTTCAGTGACGGTGAGCGGCCTGCCGCTGCTTCATTATTACCGCCGCTGCTTCAAAGTTGGGGCAGACGCATGCAACAGTCATCTGTTACTGTTACCATATCGACGATCTGACATGTCCTTTTTAGTTTATAATCTCCTCTCCTTCTAGGGATGGGCAATGATTTTCGAATATTCAAATAGATGTTCAGGTAAAAAGTAAGTAACTGAACACACTTAATTGAACGGTACCACCGTGATGAGAAGCGGTATCGTTACAATATTCTCCAGTACCGATTCTCATTACAGTCCGTGATTTTAGTATTTCTAAATGACGGACAGCTGTTTTTCAGTCGGGGATTTTAAATGATCGACTGGCAGGACCGCTCCTCTGGTGCCGCTTCTCAATTCAAATAACGAAGGAGAAGGAGCGATGTGCACCTTACGGTGCTTTGATTTCAAAAAAGGTACTCCTGTTGTTATACAGTGTTTATGTTTACATTTTATTGTTATTTGAGCAGCTTAGCATTTATTCATGAACCAGGTGAAGAAACCTTTTTATTATTTATTCATTTGATTTTGCAACTGTTCACTGAAATAGCCAGTGTCATTAAAACTACTTGTGAAATGTCATATTTGGCTTTGACTGAACATTTGCTCTCACTTTGCAGAAAAAATATCGGGATATATATCATATATCGATATTAAGCCTAAATATATTGGGATATGACTTTTGGTCCACATTGCCCAGCCCTAACCATGATGTGTGTTAACAGTTTAATTCAACAGTGCTTTTTCAAATCTTAACATTTTTTCTTCCCCGTATGAGGTAAGCAGTTCCAACACATGATATTATTCCTCTAGAAGGAAATAAAGCCAGAGTGCCAAGTGACAGAGCAGGAAGCAATGGTGCAGAGAGATTGGGCTGAACAAAGGAAGGGGTGGGTGTGATGTATGCTACTCAATCATTTTATTGCTGGCTGCAGTTGAGCAAATTAGGATAATCATTAGATATAAAACTAACAAGACAAACACATTTCCACTTGAAAAGCAACATTTATTTATCACATTTTGCAGGAAAAGGAAATATATCTTATTGTTGGTGAATGCAACTTTGGACAAAATACCAGCCCTGAGCTCCAGACACACTGCTAATGTCTTAATGTTTCCTGTTTTGAAAGTGCAGCTTCAAATGTTTTGCAGCTGGATAACATTTTTGTTTTCACTCAGCAGCCAAGATGTACTCTGTAAAATTTACTACATGTGAGGTGATATGAGCATTTTAAAAGCTTTTCCCCTGGAACTCAACTTTTCCTTTAGCCTAAATCTGTTCCTCACAAGATACTGAGTAGGCCGGATCTGACTGACAAGGAAGCAACAGACAACATGGGAGAGCATGAAAAATTAAAACTCACAGGAGTTCAGATTTCTGTCATTTTCAAGACAGACAAGGTTTTACACACCAGAACTCAAATGCACCTTGCCCTGAGCTGTCACAGCTGAGACAGTGAAATCCAAACACATGATACATAACATGACACTATCATTGACCCTCATACTGTACTGTACTTACTTGTCATCAGTGTGTATAACCTGCACTAGAGTCAGATCAGTGTGCTCCAGTTCAGAGAATCAGAAGGAGCCGCACTATAGAAGCCAAGTGGTGAGTTGCTGTGGACAGGGTCCACTGCAGTTAACAGTACGCTTTATTTTTTATTTTTAACAGCTCTGGAACTACACATTTCAGCCACTGAATTGCTGCACTTTGCAGACAGCAGTCCACTACAGTTAATACACTGACTATAGATAAGTACCTCACACAGCCCTGTTTCGAGCAATTATATATACCGTATTTTCCGCACTATAAGGCGCACCGGATTATAAGGCGCACCTTCAATGAATGGCCTATTTTAGAACTTTTTTCATATATAGGGCGCACCGGATTAAAAGGCGCATAGAATAGAAGATACTGCAGTCAAACGTTTGACTGGGGTTGCGCTATGCATCCACTAGGACTGTGAGTAAGCACAGTACCGGTGTTTACTGACTATGGTAGCTGTAATGCTGCAAGCGGTGCGGCCTTGTAGTTTACCAGTCGTACTTGTTGGTGAGATTAGAGATTCACCAAGTGTGAATGATAAGACTTCGTGTTTTAAACGGGAATATGAGGATCGTTAGCCTTTTATAGCTAGTCCGGCGGATAGTCTAGCAAAAGGCTTAGAAAAATAAAAGGGATCGGTGTTTTGGATTATTAAATTGTTTTTATTGGTTGTTCATACTGAAACATTTTGACAGAGCGCTTTGAGCGCCGTGTACAACCAGTATGGATCAACCAATTAACCAACTGATCCATATATAAGGCGCTCCGGATTATAAGGCGCACTGTCGTTTTTGAGAAAATTAAAGGCTTTTAAGTGCGCCTTATAGTGCGGAAAATACGGTAGTATTAAAGGCGAACTATGCAAGTCCAGTCGCTTTTCTGCTGTTTTGCTAACCCTCCTCTTGGCCATGTGCATTGTTTTCAATGGAGATGGCAAGAAAGCAATCAATAGAACAATAGATAACGTTATGTATATCATATATGTGTTACAATGTGTATATCTGTGTAGTCTTATCTGTCATAAACAAGAGATTACAGGTTATGGGCCATGTTGTGCTGCTGAGACAAGAGCTGGGACACTGGGGCGGGAGGCACTGATCTTGCAATGTTGGTTTTCAGCCAAGGAAAGATAGGTGGAAGGCAGAGAGCCTCCATTCTCCCCGTTAACAAATTACAAGTCATTTATTAAACCATCACAATTACTCCAAAGCTGTTTAATTAAGGTAAAAATGTAGCATTTAACGTAAAAAATCCTGCATAGTTCCTCTTTATGAAAATCCTCCTACATGTATTCATCCCCAGCTGTCTTCATCTTTTTATCAACACAGAAAATAGAGACTTTCTTCCTCAGTAAAAGTAGCAACACTACACAGTCGAGAAGCTGCGGACTAAACTAAGACAAAACTAATTCACTGCAGTGACATCAATCGAACATGCAAACTTAAGCAAGACCCTGTCAGTAAACGAACAGCATGAGAGGCCGTTTAGGAAATAATTCATATTTGCTCTCACACACACCACTATACCCATACACACCCTACTATACTCTCTCACACTATTATACTCATACACACACACACTACGATACTCTTATACGCACGCTATTATACTCATACACACACGATTATACTCATACACACACACCACTATGTAGGTTGTAGACCATTGAAACTTCTGACCATTGAAACTTCTGTTTCAATCAATCTCTCTTACACATGCTGCTATACTCATACATGCACACTACTATACTCTCTTACACACACTATTATACTCATACACGCACACTACTGTATTCTCTTACACACACACTATTATACTCATACACGCACACTACTATACTCTCTTACACACACTATTACACTCATACACACACACACACACACACACCACTATACTCTCTTACATAGTGGTGTGTGTGTGTGTGTGTATGAGTATAGTGGTATGCGTAAGAGAGTAGTGGTGTGTGTGTGAGTATAATAGTGTGTGTAAGAGAGTATAATAGTGTGTGTGTATGAGAGTATAGTAGTGTGTGTAAGAGAGTATAATAGTGTGTGTGTATGAGAGTATAGTAGTGTGTGTAAGAGACTATAGTTGTGTGTGTGTGTGTGTGTATGAGTATAGTGGTGTGTGTGAGAGCAAATGTGAATTATTTCCTGAACGGCCTCTCATAGCTGTGCCTCCCTTTTTTTCATTAAATTACACTTTTCACGCAATTGTCCCAACCTTGGCTCTTCTGTTTTTAGCGTGCATTATCAACATTCTTCCCACAATCAAAACATTTCTGAAAATCCAAATATGCAGTAGTGTTCTGTGTATCACCACCAAACTTCTAGCAGTTGTCCCTGTAGTCACCTAAACTGTCACACCAGCTAGCTATAGTTTTTGAAGATAACAGGATGCACAATACACAGCATGTATTTAGATCCGTCTTTTTTGATAGAATTAAATCAGTAATTTCTATTCTACATACAATGGCTTTCAGCAACAGTCCCTTTGCAGTTACATTATGTTGAACAGTGATTAAATGTAGAGTAAGTCCACAGTAAGTGGAAATTATGTTTCTTGTCGTTTATATTTTTATCTTGCTGTGGTGACAAAGAAGGGTCCATGTGTGACATCACTAGTGGTCATACCGACCAAACTCAGCAGTGATGCTGGAGAGACTGACTTGAAACTCACGGAAAGCGAAGGCAGCAAAACTACTACTTTTTAATGTGTTCTCATGTGAAGGATTCGTGTGGTTTATGATCAGCATAGAGCACAATGTTCACCAAGTGAAGACTCATCTTGTATGGATCTGTTAACCCTCCAGCCAATCAAGTTTTAGCGTCATTTATGACAGTGTGGCAGCATCATTGCCCGCCAACATCCATCCTCTCCTCTACCATACTCCTCTCCCTCCTGATTATGCTAACTTTGTCAGTCTTTTCTGCTGTCATAGTTTTTGGTTGGGAAGCATTTGGTTTCCTCACCTCCACCTTCACAGTGTTTCTGTCTGCTCTCTCCTTCACCAGTCTTTCTGCCTTCATCTTTGCTTGCAGGGCTTTTTCTCTGGCAAGCCTCTGCCTCTCCATCAGCTCCTTCTCTCTTTCCATTACCATTCGCTCCCTCTCCTCTTTTGCTGCCCTTTCTTTTTTGATTCTTTCTTTCTCTGTCCTTTCTTGTGCTGCCTTTTCTTTCTCGAACCTCTCTTTCTCCTGAGCAATTCTTGTCCTGTCCCTGGCAATGCGCTCTCTCTCCATTCTTTCCTTCTCTTTGGTAAGTGTTTCTTTTTCTGCCCTTTCTTTTTCCATGGCTATGCGTTCCAATTTTTCTTTTTCTGCTCTTTCTTTGATAATTCGTTCTTTGTCTTGCTGCTCCCTCTCTCGGGCAATTCTCTCCCTTTCTTTAGCAATGCGTTCCCTCTCCAGCCTTTCTTTCTCTGCTTTCTCTTTTGCAATCCTTTCTTTCTCAAGTCTGTCTTTTTCTCGAGCAATGTGTTCCCTCTCCAGCCTTTCTTTTTCTGCTTTTTCTTTAGCAATGCGTTCTTTCTCTTGCCGCTCCCTCTGTTGGGCTATTCTCTCCCTTTCTTTAGCAATGCATTCCCTGTCTTGTCTCTCTTTCTCTGCTTTCTCTTTGGCGATCCTTTCTTTTTCCTGTATTTCTTTTTCTATTCTCTCCTTCTCCTTAGTTATTCTCTCTTTCTCTCTGGCTATGTGTTCCAGTTTTTCCTTTTCCAATTGCTCATTCTCTTTTTCTTTGACCTCCCTCTCTTGCTCCCTGGCAAGCAGCTCTTGCTCCTTCCTTTCCTTCTTGAATTTTTCTTGCTCCAGTCGTTCCCCCTCTTCTTTGGCCATCTGTTCCATCTTCTCCCTTTCAGCTCTCTCTTTGGCTTCTCTCTCCATTCTCTCCATCTTCATCCTTTCCTTTTCGGCCTTCTGCCTTGCAATCCTTTCCTTCTCCAGCTTTTCTCTTTCTATCCTCTCCTTCTCCAGCTTTTCTCTTTCTATCCTTTCCTTCTCTGCCTTTTCTCTATCTATCCTTTCTTTCTCTGCCTTTTCTCTCTCTATCCTTTCTTTCTCTGCCTTTTCTCTATCTATCCTTTCTTTCTCTGCCTTTTCTGTTTCTATCATTTCCCTCATTGCCTTTTCTGTTTTTATTTTCTCCTCCTCCATCCTGTCCTTTTCTTCCTTCTCTTTCTCCACTCTTTCTGCCTCCCTCCTCCGTTCCTCCATCTCTTTCTCCTCTCTCAGTTGGTCCTGAGCAGCCTCCAGAGTTTTTATCTTCAGTGTCCAGGCAGCCTCCCTCTCCTCTTCCTCTTCAGCAAGTAAGGCCCTGATCTCGGCCAGAGCAATGCGAGCAATACTCTTGGCTTCTATCTTCTCGTGGATCATCCTCAACTCTTCTTTCAGAGCTGAGCGCAGACTGATCCCTCGTACAGGAGGGTCTGATGTTTGAAATTAAAGGTAGAAGTTTTAGGAAACAGAAGATGATCATCCACAACTTTGAGTGCAACATGACAGCTCATTGTCATATGTTGTTAGAGTATTGACACAGCAACCATGGGAGTGTTAAAAGTGCAGAATTATTTCATCAACCATTTTTTCAGTAAACCAAAGATCAGAATTTTAAGTGGTTGTATAGTGTCATGAAAGCCAGATGTTATCTGTGGGAGATCTTGTGTACTCTGTCAAGACAAAAGTCCATGCAACTTTGACTCATGATGTTTGGCCAAGGATGGTAAGAAAACCATAACTACATGACAATGTATATTCCATCAAACTTTCATTTAAGTTTGATGAACTGACTTTCTAAATTAATTGTTTAACCTTCAAAATATCACAGTAACAGGTTTGTAAGGTGACAAAAATTTAAAAAAGCACATGTGCAATGCAGCAAATCACTTTTGAGAGGCTGTAATGAGTCTTTTGTTGTTAATTTATCTAATTATGGTACTGATTATGATAATACTACACAGTGGTACAATATCAATATATATTGTGATAAAATCCAATTTTGGGAAAAGACGAATTGAGTTGGTGTGTAAAACAACCATATATAGAGAGTTTAATATACTGCACTATATTATTTCATGATATATACTGTCATATTGTTATGTCCTGCTGGTTTATGATGTTAAATAAATTTAATGATGGGTCTGCAAGGTACCACCCAAACCATTCCATACAAAGACGGTCACACAGAAGTCACACCATCATAAATATGCAAGAGTGAAATCAGTTGACTTTCAGCTGCTAGACAAAAATGGCAGATGGCAATACCTCCTGTTGTGTTCTCCCTGGCAGTCACGTCCCCTTCTGTTATTTCTGTTGTTAGCGAGGGGAACAAACTGCCCGTCAACTCAGCCAGTTTAACACACAACTCTGTACCTCTGTACCGCTGTAGACAGACTGCAGTCAATAAACTAATACATACAAACCCACATGAAGAGGGATCAGAACACTACCTTTGGAAGGTTTAATCTTTTGCATGGTGGCCTCTATTTTCTTCTCTTCTACGACAACATACATACTGTTTGGTATTGAAGGTAAAGTCAGTATGTTAATAGCAAAAGTCAAACCAGCATTTCAGGCAAAAGCAAAACTCAACAGCAAAGGACAATCAAGCCACAGACAAGTCAGTGGACTGACCCTACAACTGCCAGTTATTGCCTGGCTCTACTCATTTAATTAGCGAGCATCAAAGAGTCATGCAGAAACACAAGGAATGGGGACAATACCTTTACTTGTACCTTTCTTCATCACCTCTTTCTTATCCTCTACAGTTTTTAGAGATAGATCTGTCAGCTGAGTATGAGTGAGGGAACAGGTATTGCAATACAAACAGACCCTGATGGTACTGTACCTTTTCTCAGTCTGTCTCTCCTGACAATAGGACCTTTTAACTTCTTCTCATCTGAACCAACACAGCAGAGAGAGTTAATCAACACCACCAGCTGTACAGCTGGAACTTACGTATTCTCAAACACCTTATTATTTTGTATACGATATGAAACCCCTGACAGTGACGATCTGCTAGAGAAAAGATGTCTCACTCTTGTTGGATTTACTGGAAATGTTTTGTGCACTGCTTTGCTCACGACTATTGTCAAGAGATTAAATGAGTTAATGAGTTATTTCACGTTAACAGATACCGATCCAGTTTTTACGCATGGATCCTAATAAAAATCTTGGAAAAGTCAGACCACTCCAGTCAAGTCATCTGATGAGAGGTGAACACTCAGGTATGAGGGTTGAATTTTTGTAGTTATTCTAAACGAATAGTTTCATCAGATGCACACACTCCACACTTCCATGAAACCTATATATATATATATATATTTCTCTCAACAGATGATGTAACAGTTTAACTAATCTCTAGCAAAGTTAACTGTTAACATTTATTGTTTTTCACCAACTGAACGAGATGTGATTATGTGACAATGCTAAGAGCTAAGTGAAATACAAGTAATAATAACAAATAAAGGTAAATGATATCAATATATATCAGTAATATCAAAACCAAGATCTACAAAGCATGAAAATTAGTGTTTTACAGACAAAAAGTGGGATTATTGTTAATATACGGTAACTTGTATTAATCATACAGAACATGACATATAAAGCAGCATCATCAAACACAGATACTAACTTTTGAAGGGCCTGATTAAGTCTCCAAATAGAGGCTGTCAATCAGCTGAAGTTGCTACTAAAAAGTGACTTGTTTAAGTTGTAGTGCTAGATAAAGTGCTAGAATGTGCCTTTGCTTGATTGGAGGTTGATTGTAAGAATCTGTCTTTTCAACAGCTTCAACAGAAAAAGATAGAGGTGGAACAGAGTGTTTCTTTCACCCCTAAAACAAACTTACTGAGGGGAAAATAAGTCAACATTTTGTCCTCTAATCTGTCTGACTTTAGAGTATCACACAAACTGTGGTTTCAAATGCTTCCTGCTCGCTAAATGTGTTACCAGACAACAATAATCTAAAATTGATTTTAAAAAGATAAGATATAAAACAGAAACAGACATAAAAATCAAAGAAATAAATGTTCAGTGGGTTGGAATGTCTAATATCCAAGCTGAATAGATACAACAACCTAATACCGGCAGCATCTGAAAAAGTGACTAAATGATTTATGAATTGATTTAAGTATGGAACATCATTCATGGTCCTGTTAGACAAATAAGCATCAAAAGTAATTACAATTAACCCAAAATATACTGATTATTTCCATTACTATACTTCTCAGCTAACCCAATAACATTAATAGTTCAATTTAAAGTCCTTCAATGGGTTTAAGGACTGTATGGCCAGAGAACCCAGTTTAGTCCTGCACTGAAAACCTAAAATCAGGTTGTCTACACCCCAACATTCAGGCTGCTTTCCTCTGCCAGCCTGATTGGGCAACAGTACATCCCAGTACGTCCTTATTGATCAATAGTGGTACCAGGGAGCCTCTTTAGGGGCTTTGACTTTGGATCATGTCTTCCTATTGGTTCTGGAGCTCCAGTATGACCCCTTTGACCTCATCATCAGACGAGGTTGCCCCGCCCTCCTCCTGCCTCTCAGCCGCCACCTCCTTCCCATCCTCTTCCTCACTGCGCTCTACAGGTGAGGACACTACGTCATAGAGGTAGGTGAAGAAGCCATAGATCCAATCAGAGCCCTCCTCAGCTAAAATATCAAGAACCTCCTCAAGCGACTCGACGTTCACTCTACCTCCGCCATCTTTGGTCAGGCCTGACGAGAAAGAGAGGGAGAGAGAAGGAGGGAAGGAGAAAAACAGACAGGATGGGAGAGGAGGTGGAGATGAAAACAGAGGAAAAAGGGGGTGTGGATCAAGCAGGTTGAGAAGGATAAATTAAAGGAAAAGAGGTGAAAGAAAAAGAAAAGAGGGAGAAGAAAGAAGCAAGGACAGAGGGAGATAAGGAGCAAAGGGAATGAGGTATGAGGGAATGGAGACAACTGTAACAGAAAATTAAGAATGATGATACAGGACAAGGAGAGAGACAGTGAGTTAAAGTTGCAGATGAACCACAGACACTAAATAACCCTTCACTTCCTGTCTCAGTCCCGTCAGGCCTCGACAAAAGGATAAGGAACGGAGGTGACCACCATCCAAGACCTCTGATTTGAAAATGCATGGATGTCACAGTAAAGCTTTTTACTTGTTAGATTTTATCATGATTTTATCAGCTGGTGTTTGAGCGCTGTGTCCTGACATGTGATTGGTTGATTATTTGTCCGAAAAATGCAGTTAAAGATTATTCAGGGGGACAGGAAAGTAGTGTTCAGCTTATGTTATCCATATCCACAAAACACACATAAAATTGATATATGATAATTATGAGTATCATTATTCTTATTTGTAAACACAGAAAAGTGCATTAGATGTAGCAGAAAAAAATCAGGAGCTAAAGAATGGAGTTGTGAAGGTCTCTGGATGTTGTGTGGTTAAAAAACCTCCTTTACAAACTGTTTAGCCTTTTTCATTCATTTAACATTATTGTCAACATGTTTTCTCCACAATGGCCTGAAACATAGACCAAACACTTGTAAATGTAAAAAAAAATGCTGGATGTATAGATGACGCAGTACCAGCTCAATGTTAATGTGCATCATCCGTTAATGTGAGTGGGTTGTATCACATGTTAGCAGCCTCAAACACAACTACAACAAAACAAGTTGTTGTAAATTACACTTTTGTATTGATACTAAAAATGAAGTACTGCTCCCCAGTGTCCGTAGTCACACAACCAACTGCATACAACAACTGTTTTGTCACTTGTACAACATAAGAGGGACAAAACAGGCGATCATATCCCACTTGTGTTGTACAGATCTGCCTGAGCTTAGTTACTGCTACAGCAAAGTTACTATAAAACTGAAACACCTTGACTCAACTGTAAACCACATCTTTCAGCCATTTCAGAGAAAAAACACGCAGTAAACAAGATTTAAAGTGCACTTGCCAAGCAGAATTTTAGCATCTTCCACATCAAAGTCTCCATCTCCATCAGTGTCGTAGGCCATCAGTTTGCCTGAGGAAGGAAGAGAGGAAGGCTAAGTCACATAACACCCTGCTTGGTTCATTTTTATCATCTGACTTCTTTTTTTTTTTACTTATTTTTCAAAGACTTGGAGAAACTACATTTGAAACTGAAAAATGACAATACAGTACGAATCTTTGTCTAAATGAATCTGTTTACTAACAAGGGTTGTGCACGGACATAAAACTACAACCTGAACCTGTCCACAGGTACAACTTTAAGGCCCAATAATGATTCTCCTCATTACTGACTTCTAACCTGCCAGGTTAATACACTCTGGTGGAGCCCAAGGAAGAAAGAGACCAAATGCAATAATGGTTAAGAAGCCGAGCAAGGCGTGAATGACAGCACAACCCATATACATATATATATATATATATATATATATATATATATATATATATATATATATATATATATATATATATATATATATATTTTAATAGCAAACAGCAGCATGTCAACATGCACATACCCATCTATTCATTTGAAAACTTGAAGATGCTAAAAGAGGAAGGATGTGGTGGACACCCATGATGTTTGTCAGACAGCGACACCGATGCCACCACCTACCACAAGGCCTTATGTCTGAATGTGAAGCCACCACGTCAATGTGTCCGGTCTCTGTATCTGTTATAGGGTGCAATATATCACCTACAGTAAGATTTTTAATTTTTGTTTTAACTGTGTGAAACAACAATACATTGATATATTGATTAATGCTCCTCATTGATCTAAAGTGGCTTACTACAATTTATAACTGCTAAAACAAGCCTTACTGTAACTTGTTGATATATGTTGATGGATTGATGGGTACCCTCTTGATGATGATAAATGCTTGAGGAAATAAACAAATTGTAAACCATCCATGAATCCTTCATTGGGGTAGTCTTTTTGTGGAGTGTTACTGTGATAATTTTACTGTTCATGCATTACAGTAAAAGGTTTAGTTTTTACTTTATGGTTAAAGCAGAAAGGTATTTGAAAAATCAACCACTGAATATAACATTAGTGAGACACACACTACCATCATCTGGAACAGGAAGAACTATTATTAGAATGCTTTGTTCACTAGCTCACATTAGTGTTTTTTCCACTCAGTGGTTGGTGGACCTATCCATTCTTCTTTCTCACACCTTACATCAACTGTATTCTACTTTAGTGCAGACAACATTTGCTCTGATGGATTTACAGACCAAAATGATGGATCGTAACTTCTTGACATCTTGACACCGTACCTTGTAAAACTTCAGAAAAGTTCATATGAAACTCCTTAGCTCTGGCTGCATGCAGAAACACCACACAGAGAAAAGAGGAAGAAAAGCAGGGGATGAAAACAGACCTTTGCAGTTAGATAAATTAGTACAAAGCAGAGGGTACATGGTGTATTATTCTACCTCTTTCCTATGTGCACTGTTTTACACAGTGTCAAACATTAGATCTAGCCCTCACAATAAAAGTCCTCCAACTAGACAGTGCAGCTTGCAGGCTTTACTTGTTAGGGGTAGGCATGACATAGACAGGCTTGACTGATGTGTTTTCTGCCCCCAAAAAAGTGTGTACATATACTAGAACAGAATGTCATTAGATATATGATGAATATAAAGAATAGTATCATCACTGCTCAAGTCTACAAGCCAGTGCATAAAATCAGATACAATGGGTCTTATTTATTTAGCACTCTTAAGCCAATATTTGTTATTACAAGACTAAGATAAGATAAGATAAGATAGTACTTTATTGATCCCACGATGGGGAAATTTGTGCGTTACCACAGCTCAAGTACAGGAAAGACAGAAAGTAATTAAAAAAAGTATCACAATATGTCAACAAAAAGGAGAAACAATATATACACTATATAATACTATGTACAAATACACCAAGCATACACGGTATGCAATTTTGGGTTGTGGAGGTATTTAGAAAAATAAATAAATATGTGTGTAAAAAAATGCTATGCAGCAGTAGTCGGGGCCAGGCATTTTTCTACAAATTTAGGCAACTCTGAGCAACAAGAGACAGAATAAGAAGACAACAAGAACATTGGCATTACAATGTCCATTTTGCATTAGCTGAGGTTTGAACTCGCAACCTGTGACACTAAGAACCATTCCCTAACTTATGGAGCTAACTGACTAGAAGTGAGACCTGGTGTGTAGCTTCATAATTGGAATCAGGCAGTCACCAGGTTGACAGCAGCTGTTGAGGCAGTTTTCAAACAGCTGTCAAAACAACAAAAATTCTATTATAAATACAAAAATCTGAAAATACATATATTGCATCTTGACAGTATGGAAATGTTGGTCACTTGTTTTAAACAATTTGTGTAAAAAACTGATGCCTAATAATGCCATTCTTCCATTGACTGCAGTTGTTCCCATGACAGCAGAATTCAAAACTTTTCAAAAATTCAGTTTTTGAGATAAAATTCTGATATTTTCCAGAGTTAATTGACCACGACTCCAAAATAATGTCAATTTTTTTTCAGGAAGATTGAAAATGTATTTAACAAGAATTGGCTGGTATATGTTTACAGTACTGTTTACAGTCAAACATTTTCATGCACTGTAGGCTCAATTTTTTTAAATATCAAAAAGCCAGGTGCCATTTTTATGGAGGACAGTCTGAAGATGCAGTATAGCCCATTTGGTGTCAATTGTGCAAAAATTGTGGGAGAAGAAAGGTTTTACATTTTTTGGAAAAAAAAAAAAAAAAAAACAGAGTGAAGGACTTCATAATTTGCACTGGATTTAATATTACAAAAGTTTCTAAAGAATTCCGGCTACATTTTGGTGAAAGTTACAAAACTGTACGTATGGTTGTTTTGTTAAGAATTTTCAAAGGCTTTAAATTCAGACGCTTGCTTTAGTTTTGAAATTTAGACGGAAATCTGGCATGGGACTGGACCTTTGTCCTTTGTCCAGAAGAAGAACGCAGGCAACGTCACTTCCTCAATCCCCACTTGCGGGATTATTTAGAATATGGAGCTGTGGTGTAGCATCAACGACAATTTAAGAAAGAAAGTTTAAGGGACCGATGGCTGGGCAGCCAGGCAAATGGGTTTGACTAAAAGCAAAATTTCGTTTGTCTATGCTAGGTAATTATACTATATTGACTGGGTTAAATAGAATTACATTGCTAAAAAGAGATTAAAATACAATTTTCATTGACTAAAGCTAGACTAAAATGTGATCAGTTTTCATTAACTAAAACTAGAAGAAAATAGTCATGGATTATTCTGACTAAAATAAGACTAAAATGCTCAGATTTTTAGTCAAATGAAACTTGACTAGACAAAAACAAGGAGTATGAATGTGACTACAACTAATAAAAACTAAAATGACAATTTGACACAAAAGACCAGTCTAAAACTAAAATTAAAACAGGCCGCCAAAAGCAACACTAGTTAGCTCTTTGTACATTTGTACTGTTCTGATTAAGGGAAGCAGGTTCTCGCCCAAGATTTTAGGGTACATGGCCCTGTCCATCGGCCCCTCAATGCAGTGAAGTCTTCCTGTACCCCCCAAAGCATAATGATTCCCCTCCGTGCTTGAGAGTGGGGACGGTGTTCTTGGGGTGACAGTCAGCATCTCTCTTTGTCCAAACATGGTGAGTCAAGCTGATGCCAAAGAGCTCAATTTTGGTGTCATCTGACCACATCATGTTCTCCCAAGCCATCTCTGAGTCATTCACGTGTCCAGTGGCAAACTTCAGACTGTACATTTGCCTTCTTGAGCAGGGGGACCTTGCAGGCACTGCAGGATTTCAATCAATTACGGTTAAGTGTGTTACCAATTGTTTTCTTGTTGACTGTGGTTCCAACAGCCCTAAGATCATTAACAAGCTCCTCCTGTGTAGTTCTGGACTGCTCACTCACCTTTCTCATGATTATCTTTACCCCACAAAGTAAGATCTTGCATGGAGCTCCACAGCGAGGGCGATTTCTATTTCTTCCACTTTAGAAAAATCGCACCAATAGTGGTGTCTGTGTCTCACCAACCTTCTTGCTGTTTCTTGCTAATGGTCTTGTAGCCCATTCCAGCCTTGTGCAGGTCTACAATCCTTTCCCTAACATCCTTTGATAGCTTTTTTTTTAATTGATAGGATAGTTGAGAGAGACAGGAAATGGGGAGGCAGAGAGAGGGGGAATGACATGCAACAAAGGGCTGCAAAGGGATTCAGACCGCAGCGAGGACTGTAGCCTCTGCATAGGTTTACCTTATAAAGTGACAGGACTAATTTGAGGCATATAACCTGTGTGTGTGGGCCAGAATTTTTGATGGTTGGTAGGGGATCAAATACTTATTTTACTCGAACTAATGTAAATTAATTTATAACCTTTTTATAATGTGTTTTTTCTGGAATTTTTTTGTTGATATTCTGTCTCTCACTGTTCAACTAACCTACCCTAAAAATAACAGACAAGAAACCCTTTTGTAAAAAATACAATATCAATATGGTATGCAGCACATAACTTTGTTGATGAAACAATAACTTTGTCACAGTTTACTCCTATCTGGGGTAACAGACAATTCAAACCCAGTAAACTGGATGGGGGATTCAAATTATGGGCAGAGAAAGGAATTGGGAAGGTTTCAGACCTTTATTTTGAAGGTACCCTTCTCAGATTTGATCAACTTTGTCATAAGTACGGAGTTCCTTAAAAACACTTTTTTCAAATATTTGCAATTAAGAAGTTTTATAGCATCAAAATATAAGACATTCATAGCCACACCCCCGCTATCAATTATTGAGGAAACGGTGATTAATAATTTGAATGGGAAAAAACACATATCTAGATTCTATAACCTTTTAGCAGAGTATTCAACAGAATCAGCATCAGATAAATTAAATGCTTGGAGGACAGACACACAAGAAGATATTAGTGAAGAAGATTGGGGAAGAGCATGTTCAAAAGCGCAAAATAATTCAATTAACACAAGATTAAAACTGATTCAGTATAAGTGGTTAATGAGGGTTTATATAACCCCTGCTAACCTTCACCATATCTCCCCTAACATCCCTGATGTTTGTGTTAAATGTCTGACTGAAAAGGGAACTTTGATTCACTGCCTATGGAAATGCTCTAAGATTTTGGTATTTTGGGAAAATGTAGTTAAATGTTTATCATGGATGGTTAAGTATAACATTCCTTTGACGTAAACAATCTGTATATTTGGAATATACCCCAAGGACTCTATCAGAACAACAAAGCAATCGAAAATGATTGACTTCGGACTTCTCCATGCAAGAAGAGTGATTGCACTATATTGGAAAAATGTAGAACTACCATCACTGGCAATATGGAAGAAGGAGTTGATGACTTGTCTCGGACTGAAGAGATTGACATACATTGTTAAAGGTTAACAGGAGGAGTTTGCTTGTATTTGGGAATCATTCATGTCATTCTTGACCAATGGAACGGATAACACTGACTGAATAACAGGTTTTGAAATGATCCTGCCTTTGATTTTTTTTTTTCTTATTCTATTTTATTTTATTTATTTTGCTCCATCTTATTCTATTTATTTTATTCCATTAGTTTGATGTCTTGTGTCACTGTCCATTTTATTTATTCTTTTTTTTCTTTTTTTTTTTTGTCTGTGTGAATGTGTGGCTGTTCGAGGGGATATATATATATATATAAATGAAAATGTTTGTACATTCAACATAAAGTTTGATATGCACTTGAAACTTCAATAAAAATATTGTTTAAAAAAAAAAACCTACCCTAAAAATTTGGGATCATTCATTTCTTTGGGGGGGGGGCAAACGTACAAAATCAGTAACATGAGTCTATGTAGGATATACAGTGTGCCTGACAGTTTAGGAATTCACACCAGTCTACATTTAACCCGTGAAGCAGCTCACAGCTTCTCATGCCCAACTAGATGAAACTGCAGGACTTATTGAAAGCTCTGAGATTTTAATATAAGTTTTATTCCTGTGTTACGGCTGTGGCTGTTATGTGGACTACTATGATTGACCTCTCCCCCTCCTTCTGAGGATCTGCTCCTGGCTCCACCCCGCCTCCTTATGAGTGGACAGCTGATTACCTGCGCCTGCCGTGGGTTGGCTGCTGCGAGGACCCAGCCCCTTCAAAAACCCACCGGTACACTGAGACAAATGGAGAGAGAGATCACCAGCCCTGTGTCGACCGCCGTGGTGGCAAATTCAAAACCGTATTCTGTGAACCATTTGTGTGTAAGACATCTCCTTTGTATAGTTTATAGAGCAGAAGCAGTAAGGGTGAGCCGCCATTTATGTTCTTCAAGTTTTCTCCTGTTTTTGTAATAACTTAGGGAGACAGGCCTAGTGCTGTATTTTTATGTTTTTTTATTTTCTTTTAAGGCTTTAGTTAGTTTGGGGGGTAGGTAGTGGGGTTTTGTTTATTATTTTGGCCTGGGCCCACCCTGAAGCGACGCTTCTTTACTTTTGTTGCTCCTTCATTTGCTTGTTATCGTTACTGGAGAATAAATCCACCTTACGTTAACCAAACGTGTTTATGTTACTCGGCCCGGCCCTAGACAGGTTCGTAGCACCTGTAAAGACTGGAGTCACTGCCTTAGGGAACTCTGGTATGGGAGTGGTTAGCTCACATCCCACATGGGCACAATGAGTCCCAGCCAAAACTGTGTCTTGGGAAATCACAGTGAACTTCACCTTTGATTACCAAAATATTATGAGTGCATCTTTGAGTCCAAGTGGATGTTTGTTCCAAATCTTAAGACATTCCCTCAAATTGAGACTTGACTCATTTAATCAACTGATCTCAGTCTTCAGACAGCTAACTGGTCAAACTATGTGCTTTTGATTGGTTGGAACAAAAACCTGCAGCCACACGGCCTTTTGGGGAATAGTTTGGACATGGCTGCTCTAGAGGATATTAAGGTTTTCTGAGTGAAAGTACACTGTGGAATGAAGCAGTCACTACAGTGTTTATGCTCATTGTGTACGGTCCATTTTGGAGGATGTGCATAACGCACTGAAGGGCAGGATATGCTGTGTAATCATTGTGCACATGTTAACATGTCATTAAAAGAAAGTAGTCTACTGTATATCAGCATCTTTCTATTGCTAGCAAAACCATAAACAATTCTTGCTGACTGAAGTGGATCCCTGTGCTGTGTCATACACACTGAGGTCACATATAGTTAAGCTGTACATTAAAAACTACACCAGCTTACATGTTTATTAAACTCATCTTCTAACTCACCAATTACGCTGTCATAGTCCACAATGTCAAAGTAGACCACGGCCACAGAACTCCACACTCCCAACAGAGCTAGGACCACAAACCAGGTGAACATGGAGGATTTATGACCTCCTCCTCCTCCTGCATCCCCTCCTCCCTCTGTTCTCTTTCCATTCTTGTTTTCCACTGATGGTGTCTTGGACTCTAAGGACACAGAGAAAACCACGTTAAAGTTAGTCCCAGGCTATTTTAATATACACCCTAGGGCTCAAATCAGGGCTGTCCTGGGTTTAATTAGAAGCAGAAGTGTTGTGTAAAGGTTTTTTTTTCTTGATTGAAACTCTCTCATTATGAAACCTATTCTTTATCAATACACATCTAAATTAAAGGGTTTCAATGGTCATGTTAACACTGCTAATATAGATTTACAAAAACATTCAAATGCTTTGAAATGGCAATTTAAAAAAAAAAATCACACCTCAGATATCATCTGACAAACCCTCAGTATGCAGACCTGAGAGAGCAAAAAAAGACAATATGGCAGGAGCTGCACAGGGGAGGTCAAACCAGGAATAGAGAGAGAGACATGAAGCCAACATGACCTTGACAGAGAGAGAGAGAGAAGTGGAAGACCAAGTTGACAACAGCTGTTTGTCCTGTAGCACTCAGAGCTGAAATGGCTGTAGTTAATGACAACAGCTGTCTGCTTCTATTTTGACATCCAGGCTAATTAATGGTCATAATGCTTTAGATAGATTCCACAAATAGCCCTTTCCTTTATGAAACTTTGAAGTATATGTGTGTGATTAAAGTATTTTAAAGGTCTTTTAAAGCTAAGTTTCTTAACTGTACAGTTGCCAAAGACATCATCGTTTTACTTGCTTTTACAGGACCAATGACCACACATGTGCCGATAATTTAAGTAATGAGATATCAACCAATGCAATGGGGGTTAGGCTAAATGTGAACTGATATTAAAAAAATACTGGCGTTAGAGTCTGCTGCTGATTGTCTTTCTTTTAAAAATGAGAGTACAGATTAGAGTACTGTTAAGTGTTGTTGACCCAAGTAGCAGTACCATTAAACTCTCAAGGATACCCATCCCTTCTCTGGGTACAAAATATGAATACAAAATATGTTAAAAGAAAAAAAAGAAAAGAAATCATGTCACTATTATTTTGGCAGATAATCACTGGTCATTTTTGCATTGATTTTCACTGAAAAAAATGATAATGTGATTTTGGTTATGCCTTATGCCAAACAAGCATGTAGCATGCTCCTTCATCTAGAGAACAGGATTTGTTGGTGGGTCTCTGTAGCAACACACCACTTATGCTGTTAACATCAGAATGTAATCATTTGCTTACATTTTGATTAATTATGTTAAATATCAAGTACAAAAGATGAACAACAGTGATTAAAGACAAGTCTGCAAAAAAAATAAAAACTACTGGACACAAATTAACTATGACACCAAAGGTGCGTTTCAATTACAAACATTTAAACACAGAAAAAAGTTTGATTGGGTTAATGTTCTCAAAATTAAAGAAAAGTTCTGTTCAGAAAAAAATCTGTCATTGTGACATGAATACCCATCTCATATGCAGATTCTTATATAGATATAATATGTTACTGCTGCACTCCCTTTATATTTTCCCTTTAACAGCCTCTTCACATCTAACCCTCAAATTAATTCTCATAAAACCAGACATTTATTCCCAAATAAAAAGAAAACCCTGACCTCATAGAACCAAAGTTCACTGAATTAAAATGAATGGCATTCACCTGAATGAAGAGCAAAGTAATGGTGAGAAACAATGCATCTGACACCAGTATCATCTCCTACCTTACAAATCTAGAAAATCAGATGTGCTTGTGCTTGTGTCCAAATTACAGCTTGAGCCATGTTTGGCCTCAAAAAGTCACTCAATTCCAAAATCCTCCCAAAAAAGAAACCACGCCATGAAAAACCTGGGCTGGGTCCCAGGATCAAATTTCCTATGGCTAGTTCATAATAAAGAAAGCCACACAATACTCCAATCCCAGGAGGGACTTTACTGTGAAAATTAGCAACAGGATGTACAAAGTTATGCTGTAAATTGTACAATGTAGAACCAAATCAAACCAGGCCAGTAAACACCACAAAAGATATCAAGAAACAAGAAACATTTAGCAAGGATTCAGTGACAAATCATGCAAAACCAAATCAAACCAAACTATGCCAAATCATGCTCTTAAACCTTTCCTACCTGTTGCAGAAACAACAGGTGTTACTTTCTCCTTCATCTGTGGCACCTCCTCCTTATTACTGCCTCCTGAAGGAACCAAACCAGGCCAGATAAAAACCAAGTCCAAATACAACCAAAACAGGTTGAACCTCCTTCACACACCAATCTTACCTGTCTCCTGGACCACATCCTGCACTCCCTCCTCTATCAGAGGCTCCTCGTCCTCATACACCTCCTCCTCAGTTTGGAGCTCTTCTACAGGAGCTGAGGTGCATGAGGAGGACATGGAGGACGAGGAATAGGAAGGACCATATTGGCAGTGGTGTTGCATGGACCTTCTCAGGTCTCAGCTGAACCCGAAAACAGGACCAAGCAAAACCAGACCAGGACAATTGCTGACAAACCCTCACAACTAGTGGTGTACGAGGGTCACAAAAAACCTACAGTTCAAATAAACAAAAATAACTGTTTTAAAACACGATGGACCTGTAAGAAAAAAAAAAATACACAGAAACAGAAAGATTGAGATCAAATTTAAAAAAAAAATAGAAAATAGAAATCTGACAGCAACAAGACTATTTCTAGCATTTCAAAAAGATACAACATACTCTAAAAACAATACACAAAAAGATTTTAAAAAGTGAGTGGAGAAATGAAAGGTGATTAAAAAAAAACTGAAATAAAGAACAAATATTCCAAATTACTGATGATCCAAACAGGCAAACCCAGAGACAAGGAGTGAACTACTGCAGGAGAACAACAGACAAACTCCGCTTCTTCCTTTCAGCAGCCCAGTGATTGTGACAGGCTGTAGCCTTGTCCAGAACCTGATCCACACTATTATTAGAGCTGACAAACCCAGGGACACTCAGTGTGTCAGATGCCAGAGAGGACAAAATATCCCTCTACATGAAATGGGTAAGAAGAATGACCACCGCACACTGGCGTGACTCTACTGTGATTTCTTAGGCGAACAACATGTATAGTGTCGTCAGGTTTGCCTCCAGTATTCCCGGATGGGTTCAAATAGTTTCTGGTCACATGACCCAAAACAATTATAGAAAAATAACAATAAAGTTTAAAACAGCATGGTTTCTGAGTCACATCTTCACATCGTCATGAACAGTGTAGAGATACCCGAATGGGTAGAAGCAATGTACCACAATAAACAATAGATTACAACAAATTACTCTGGAAAACAGGGCAATAAATGACTATAAATGGCACATTAACAGCACACAAAATTCAATAGGATACTATGGATAGCCCACCACAGACCCATATCACAAGGGCTGAAAGTAAAAGTAAGAATTAATTCTTGATCCCAACTAAGCTGCGTATGTGTATGTAGTTCAACAGGGTTATCACAAAGCATATTAAAGAAAGCAACTCAGGTCTTGCGAGTTGTTCATACCAGATGGTTCAGTCATGGACAGTTTATCAATCCAATCCAATCCAATTCTGTGAATGAGAACAGGGGACTGGAGAAGCCTATTTACTGCAAAAACACTGATAGAAATACCATCCTACAAGCTACCAGCTTCCACTGTGATCATCTCATCAACAATACCCCGTACGGACAATTCATTAGGCTAAGAAGAATATGTAGCATTGAAGAGGATTACCATGCTAAGGCCAAAGAAATGGCTGAACGATTCAAACAAAGGTGATATGATAAATCATCTGGTATGAATGACTCGCAAGACCTGAGTCTGCTTCTACCCATTTGGGTATCTCTACACTGTTCATGACGATGTGACTCAGAAACCATGCTGTTTTAAAAAAAAAAATCTGTAATCTTATTTTGAAATCTGTACATTTATGAAGTAAAGGCAGAATAAAAACTACAATATTCCCTCTAAAATGTTGAACAGAAATTTAAAAAAGTGCCCAGAAAATGGTTATTTTGTGACCAATGATCATATAATGGCCATTACTCAGTTACCTAACTCAATTCAATCACGTTATCCCAAATGGCATAAATAACAACAGGGCTTATTTAGTCTGGAAATTAAAACAAACAAAAATCGGCTCTAAGTTTTTGGACTACACAGAACTAGAGTATGGAGGAAGAGCAAGTCTATTTGTGCCATCTGTAGTGTTAATTCCTGCTTTCATATGATTAACTTGCATTAGTAGTGACAGAAACAAATAATGGCAGATAGTGAAACACACTGAAAAGAACAACATGACTCTGTGTTTGCAGGACACCATCCTGTTATTTACATTACCATTTACACAGCAAGGCAGTCAGTGGAGCAGAGGTGATGTGCATTTCAGGTTTCACTATTAACAAATACTGTGCTGAGCTCAAATCACTGGTGTATGCTGATCAATACTGATCATTTATTTAAGGATCTCTCACACATTGATTAATTCTTGGTCTATTGCAGAGAGATTTTTATTTGATGTAGATTGCCCTGATATACAGTAATTAATTAGTGAATAAAAAGTTAGTAAAACTAATTAACTCACTCCACTAACCATCATCAAGGGGGTTTTCCATTTCCCCAATTTGTAAACTATGTAATGTCTGTGTGTTTTATTTTAGTATGCAAATGCAAGCAAGTATGATAAGGCCACTGAACTCAAAGTGGTCACTGTGTATGTGAATGTTCTCATTCATCCAGGTCATTGTTATCTCTCTCTCAAATTGAATCGAAGGCAACTGGACTTGTATTTGTCTGTGGAAGACGTTTCGCTTCTTATCCAAGAGGCTTCATCAGTTCTTACGTCCGCAGACTGGGTCAGACTAGTGCGGACTAGAGAGACCAATGCATAAGAACTGATGAAGCCGCTTGGATAAGAGGCGAAACGTCTTCCACAGACAAATACAATTCCAGTTGCCTTCGATTCAATTTGAGAGAGAGATAAGGTGGTCACTGGCATACTTACAGTAACACGAATGTATTTCCCCCCCTATATTAATTATCACCATTAAGCTATGTTATGATGATAGCATTAAAGCTTGATGTCAGGCATGTAAATGCTCAAATAACATAAGGTGGGTTTGGCTGAGTTTGCTCCTGCTGCATCCTTGGACCTTGTTGAAAACACACACATGCCAAGGGAATATCAATGGCTACGTGCTGTTTATTAAAAATACATGGAATCTTAGCTCCTGTTAGCGGGCTATCCCTAATAGAAGCTAAGTTAGCTTAGCATCGTTTACAGGGCCCCTTCCATGATTCTACTGACCAAGGAGGCTGGTAATCATACAGAGCACCCCTGGTTTTCAACTTAATCTTTAAGTTCAGTTGCCTGTATATTACATATTTGGCGATTTAGACAGCAAGAATGGCTCAATTAGCCCTGAACGTCATACAAGACTCCATTCAAATTTGCGTCTGTTTAATATGCTGTTGTGTTTTACCAGGGGGAAAACTTAAAAACACACCACTTAGGGAATTGAAACGAATGCGTAAGAAATAGGTCCTCAAAACGGCGCAAGTAAAATACACCGACTATATTGAGTTTAATAGATTTTTTACTGCTGGTTCACGCTGCTTCTAGACGCCCTGTAGGACAAATGTATTCCTGAAGGAGACCATGGGAATCTCGGGCGAGACGGCTCTGTGGTTTGGGTTGTATATTGTGTTAGTATGTAGCTGCAATGAATGGCGTACCTTGACTGTTCCCAAATCATCAATCCATTGTTTGGATTCACATGCACGTTTACCATTGGGAAGACAACTTCACTCTGAGAGATATGAAATTTGTACAGCTATCAAAGAGCGTTGATAACTCTGACAAGAAGAGTGGCGTTACTGACCTTTTTTCGAGTGGGTTTTGAGATTTTTTCTCTGGGCCATTTCCTCGTAAATTCCTCAGTGCGGGTTTTCCGGTAGTGCAGCTATGAACTAAGTAGCTAACTTAGCTGTGACTATGTGAAAAATATGAAGCTGCGGACGTCTATGCTCGCTCCCTGCTCTGTAATCAAACTATCACTTGACTAAAAGCACGTCCTGACTTGGATACCAGCAAAGCCAAAAGTCCATAGTAACGGTGACTGATTTCATATTCAACCATTCGGCGCCGCAGAGTTAGTACATGGGCGGGACTAAAGGAGGGCTCTGGCGATAATTGACCAATCATTTTTGCCGTACATCTTGCCAGTGTCATCCTTCTCTCTGGAAAGGAGCAAAAACGTGGCAGAAAGAGGAGTTTTAAACATTTAGGGCCGAGAGCAGAAATTTATTATATTTTTAATAAACTTTATTGGTGTAGGCTACCTCCAGCCTACAAATAATATAAATTAGAGAATGAATGGTAAAACCAAAGTTATATCAAATAGGCTACATCAATATTGATATTTACAGACAATATATCATGAGTGTCATATGTAGGTTTCATTGTGTGGGCCATTGTGTTTATATTACAGATGCAGGAGAAAATGTGAAACTGCTCTGATAATATTTTCCTCCCGGAAATGCAAACTTCATTCTGCATGGTTAAAAAAAGATTGAGGAGAGCAGCAATTTGACGATTTGACAGTAGAAACATGAATAAAAATGGAAAGATTGAATTACCATCCCATTGTTGACACAATTAGGCTACTTCCCTGTGTGAATTCAGCAGCACTTCTCAGTAGGTTATTATTTTTTTGTTGTTGTCAGACAACACACAAGGAAACAAGCTGTGTCCACACCTGTTAAATGGATACAACTAAAGCACATCAACATAACAGCATTCTGCATCATCATCAAGACAGGAAGCTCTGGTATGCTGTTACATCTTTGACCCCGGGCGGCTGTGGCTCAGGAGGTAGAGTGGGTCGTTCACAAACCCGGAAGGTCAGTGGTTCGATCGTGTGTGTGTGTGAATGATTAGCCCCCCAAAAAGCGTGCCTGCGGACAGTGCTGTATGAATGTGTGTGTGAAAAGGTTATATTAAATCTCTTTAAAAAATACAACTTGAGTTTGGTTTGAAAATAAGGGAGTCAAAACAGAGCCAGTACAAAAGGGAAAAACTTATATAAAACCAAGACAAGTGGCATCGAAATGGCCAAAGAACACCTGCACGAGAAGAAAAAACGTGACATCATTAGAATCTGAGTAGGCCTCACCTGTTTAGGGCAGGGGACAGTAGGAGAAAGATGACACCATTATCTTTGGACAAATAAAATTAGTCTTAAGAAAATAAGGGGAGGAAGCCCCCTCTAATTTGAATCAGGGGTTGTGTACTTTGTAAGAGAATAAATGGAAGAGTACAGAGACCAACAACTCAGTCTGATCTGGATCTGACTTGGGTCTGACCTCACCTTTCAGGGGGTTAGACTCTGCCATACCAAGCTCTGTTTGTTCTGGTCATTTTTGGAGAGGATATGCAACACTTTGTTGGATTTTTTAACCTGTTGGACATCCTTTTGTGACTTTGATTTTGTATCATTTAATGTTGGAAAATAAACGGTCCTTGATCACAACTGGCCCATTTTTGGACCTTTATTTTTGACCCAACACTGGATGCATTCACACTATTGTTCTTCAAATCTTTATACTTATTATTATTATTATTAGGGTGAATGCTGGAAGCATTCACACTACTGTTCTTCGAATCTTTATAAATATTAGGGTGAATGCTGGAACCATTCACACTATTGTTCTTCAAATCTTTATACTTATTATTATTAGGGTGAATGCTGAAAGCATTCACACTATTGTTCTTCAAATCTTTATGCTTATTAGGGTGAATGCTGGAAGCATTCACACTATTGTTCCTCAAATCTTTATACTTATTATTAGGGTGAATGCTGAAAGCATTCACACTATTGTTCTTCAAATCTTTATTATTATTATTACGGATTCTTCTTCCCTTTTTCGGTCTGCTACTACTTCTACATACTTTGTACTATTAAAACAATTCATATATCAAAACATTCAGCTTCTTCTGGAGATTATCGAGTACATTCAAATTTTTCGTACTTTTCATACTTTTCAAAATATTCATACTTTTCTGAAATTTTACTCTCATTAGAAATGCACTGGAACAGCCTTCAAACTCTTCAAATCTTCACCTTCTTTGAACCTCTACTACTTCAGCATACCTCCAGCTACAGACTTCATTTAACTTCTAAAACGTTCACAAACCTTTCAACTATTCATCTCTAATTCAGCTTATTGATATCTTCAAGAGTTTCTGATATATGACGGTTTAAAAATCATTCAAATTTCAGAGAAAATTCAAATTTATTATGGGTGTGTATTGCGCGGAATGTTCAGGGCTAGAGTGGGTGACATCATCAGCTAGAGTGGGAGAGAGTCTAAAAATCATCTGAAACTTTTCTCTTTCTCTCGTCCTCCTGACCACAAATTAAACTGTAGGAAGGTACAGAAACAGACGATGACAATCAGGTGGAAAGTGCTGCACCAGCTGTCACACTCACACCAGTCTCAACTAGAAGCCGGGTCTATTTCTATTTTCTGCAAATTTGTGTAAATGTACAAAACCTCTCAAAGCCCACGTGTCTAGCTGTTACGAATAAGTTATATTTTGACACTATATTTAAGCTATGATTTGACACTATATGCACTATTTAGTAATGTTATGATTAACTGTGATTTGACATCATATATGCACTGTTCTGTTACAATGAGATGATCTGACACTGTGTATGCTGTGTCCTGTGCTCGAACTCACATGAACTGATGAGTGTCCTTACGACACCAGATAGCGGTGACTCTCACCTGATATAAGCAAGGACAAGATGTAACTGCAGTGTCTTCTCTCTCTGTCAACTATGTCTGTTACAATAGATACACGCCTGACTCACAGCAGATTCACACACATACTTAACACATATTCTGCACACACATAATAAACCAAGAGTGGACAGCATCATCTGACTCATCACATTCTATCACAAACTCCAACCTCTGTATGGGGCAGGACCAGCCCAAGAGGATAACTGTGAATTATAGATGTGAACTGTTTTCTCAAAGCTGTGTCAATTTTGGCTGAGATCCTGAGTGAGCTCTGTCACTACGCACCCAGCGCTGCTGTACTTTACCTGTGACCTGAATAAATTCTTCGTCTGTGAACTGAAGATTTCTCCGGTTTGTTCTTGGGCTTCCAATAAAAGAACAGACTCTAACATAGCTGCTTCATTTGTGCTATAAATATGGAAAGCTGAAAGTGCCACAATTCGCCACTATTTCAACACGACTTATCTTTAGACGCCGTTTTTACGGGTGGTTTTTATTAAAATGTCGCGTAAAGCGGCGTTTTACTTGTCTAAATTGTACGCTTTTTCCGGCGCTTTTGCTGGAAGCCGTAAAACATCGCTTTTTATGCGACAAAGTGCCATAAAACGCGCCCCTTTTTTTCGGCGTTGTATAGAGCCACAGTAGACGCTGCTTTTTACGCTGTAATAACTTTCCGAAGAACGCCACGATTCACGCCGTTTTTCCAGATGATAATGAGCCCTGTCCTCTGTTTAGCAATGGATCCATGAGACTTGCCTGCTGTGTTGCTCTTCTGTGTGGCTAGAGGAAATTACTAAAATTCAGAGGATTCAATATTGATCTGATCTGATAAAAGTATAATCACCGTGGCTGGATACGTTGTGCTCAAAATATATCGATATATAAAATAAATAAACAAAACCTTAATAATCGTTTTGTACCATGAACCAACCTGAGCACTACTCTGCCAGAGACATGGGCTTGCTCAATAGATAACTGTGTGTATCATGATATTAATTTTTCCTCCTTTTAAAAGTGGTTGGCCTCTAGCTCAGTGTCAAATAATGCCTACAATCATTTTCTAAATGTTTGAAGTCCAAATGTATTACTCGTAAGACAATTTCCATTTATTAGTCTTGGTTTTTTGTCGTTGTGTTTTTATGTCATAGATATCTGAGCAATGTCTTGCTAAAACATTTATTCTGAGATGCTATTCGTTACACTTACTCCCATGTTCACCAGTAATCAGTGGCACAATTTCTAATGTAATAAATTGCAAGTTTAGCCACATCTGATCTCTGCCAACTGGTGTGGTCATTAGGTGGTATTACACATTTGAACCACAGGGTGGCAGCACCGGTTAAAACGACTATTCATCTCAGTAACTGGAGGTTTTCCAGTGGTCCCAACATAGTCTTCTGCTTTCTTAATCCAGGATTATGGTCGAGGCTATCAACCAGCTGTCAACTCTGGATTTTCCTCTACAGCAGGGATTTTCTTGTTGTAGTAATGACACCATCAGAATCATGAATGCAGCACATAGAAGATGAATAAAACTTTTTGTCAATTATTGTCAATTCTCTATATTTCCTTATTTCCAGGCCATACAGAAGAATCAACAGACTGTTTCTCTCTCTCTCTCCCATTTAAAATAAAGACTATACAATATAAATTAAGCACTCTATAAAAAATATAGTGAGCTAAAAAATCATGTATAAAAATCGGGCCCATGATAGTGAGCCCATGATAGTGTGAGATGTTCATGGACAGTGGTGCAAATGATACAGTAAGGTGCAGGACAGATTGCAGGTTGTATTACAGTGTAACAGGTAGTAATGAGTAACAACTGAGGTGTGACCTAGAGGATCTTTGGCTTGAGAATCAGCAAATACTTGGTAGGTGGTGAGTTGGTCAATAAGCACTCAGGCTGTCACTGAGTCTATGAATGACACAACCTCATGGACTGTGTGGATTCCCAGACCCACTCTTGGCCCAGCAAGTGGATCCCATCTGGTGCTGAGTTCCTGAAGGTGTGTGTCTGTGACGGCCCTTGGTGTGCTCATAGCATCCTGCTGGCCGGTCTGTGTTTTGTTCTGTTTTTCTTTCATTCTTTCCAGAGGTTGAAGCGCAGTCTGTCACCTACAGTGACTACTTGACCCAAACCCCACGTATCACTGTGGCAACCAGACCAAACAAATCAAAACAAGAATAATCATCAGGAAAATAATTTATGGCTCCTACACTATGAGCTGTTGTCAGCTCCACCAAATTGTGATTTTTCAGTCAATTGATATATTACTGAGTTTATTTTAACTACTGGAACTCTGATCAATGATTCAAATTCTGTTTAAAACAGGCCTTTCTCAAATAACAGTTAATAAATAATAATCAACATTATTATAAACTTAGAGAGGCTATCCATGCATGATGAATAATACTTTTATTTGCTAAGTGCTGTCCCAAACTTGTTGTGTTGATGTGGAGGGCAAAGATCTCGGGGATTCATCAATGTATTCACCGCAGGTGCAGACATCTGGTGTATGTGCTTGGCTGAGGAGCCAATGGTGCGAAGCTACCATCTGTGGGATTATGACTGAATGCCTCTAAGTTAGATTCCCGCCTAGACGTAATGATACTGTAGCGCCGCGGATCTTCGGTTGGCCCTGGATAGCCGGCTTCGGTTGGCCCCGGATAGCCGGCTTCGGTTGGTGAGTAGAGCCGTTCGTGACAGGGTCGGGGCGCGGCCGGATGGTGGTCTCCCCTCTCCTATCTCGCACCGCATGTTTGTGGAACACCTGGTGCTAAATCACTTGCAGATGACCTGATTCTGGGTCAGGGTTTCGTACGTAGCAGAGCACCTCTTATTTAGAGTCACCGCTTTGGTGACTCTAAATAACCTAAATAACGAGCCAATCACTGGCCCCCGTGGCGGCAACGTCTCATTTGAATGTCTCCCCTATCAACTTTCGATGGTACTTTCTGTGCCTACCATGGTGACCACGGGTAAGGGGAATCAGGGTTCAGGATTGGTTGCCCCCAACCTAGTCCTGCCCGGCTGACTTGAACTCTTCCCAGGATCTCCTTATGTTGCAGCCTAGAGACAGCTTGGTCCACTTCCTCCTGGGCTCTCCACTTCCTCCCAGTATGGACAGTCACTGCTGTGCCCTTCACTGCTTCATCTCTGGACTCCCTCAGCTCGAGGACGAGGCGAGTCTTCTCCTGCCTATATCCTGAGCTGATGGACTTCAGGGGGAGTTGCAGGATGTTCTTGCCGAAGAGGCCGGCATCTGAGAAACAGCAGGGCATGTAGCTATTTGAGATGCCATCCATCTTACTGGCCAGGGAAGATGGGATTTCTCCCGCTTTCAGAGGCCACATCACCCGGTGGAAAAGTGTGACCTGGTAGCACCACACCTTCAGCTTTCCAGGAAGTTGGCTGCGGTCGATCCTGGCAAGACCCTCTCTTAGCTGTTTCTGCACCATCCTCCCCAGCTGCCTGTCTGAGAGCTCTGGTGTGTACTCCCTCCCGAGGCTGCGGATGGGCTGCTCGGCTAGGAGTGGAATCTTCTCTCCTCCTGCTGTGAAGATAGTCCTGTCGTCCCTCACCCCTCTCCTGATTGAAAGGCTCCTGGACTTGGCTGGCTTTATTCTCACCCTTGCCCAGGCTGTCAGTTCGTCAAAGCGCTTGAGAAGTCGTGCTGTACATGGGGCAGTTTGTAAGATGCTTGTTACGTCATCCATGTACCCTCTCAGGGCTGGGAGTCTTCCTCCTGATGGGGTTTTCAGGCCTCTCGCCATCTGCCTCACGCCGATGAGTATCACCTCGAACGCCGCCACGAAGAGGATGGGCGATATGGAGCAGCCCATGGTGATTCCACCCTCCAGTCGCTGCCAACCAGTCATGAAATCATCTGCAGCGAAGCACATGTGGAAGTTGTCAAAGTACTTGGCAATGATATCTCTGATACACCCAGGAACGTGGAAGAAATCCAGAGCAAACTCTACCAGCTTGTGTGGTACTGAGCCATAGGTGTTTGCCAGGTCAAGCCATACCACGTGTAGGTCGCTCTTCTCCCTTTTGGCACACTGTATCTGTTCCCAGATCACGGATGCATGCTCGATGCATCCTGGAGATCCTGGCAGCCCTCCTTTTTGACAGCTTGTGTCGATGTAGCCGTTTTTGCTGAGGAAGCTGGTCATACTTCTGGACAGGACTGAGAAAAAAAATTTCCCCTCCACGTTCAGCAATGCAATTGGCCTGAACTGGCTGATGTTAGTGGAATTTTGCTCCTTAGGAATGAAAATTCCAACTGCCCCTTGCCACTCCGCTGGGATGGATTGCTTCTTCCACACAACACACATAAGCTTCCACAGGATCTTTGCTACCTGTGGGCAGTTCTTATACAATACAGTTATATACAGTTCTTGTACAATAAGAGAGGTTGCTTACCTGTTGGTGTGTCTTGCATAAGGACAGCATTTGCATAGCCTGCTCTCTCTGTGACGTACAAATGAAATGGTTTGGAGTAGTTTGGATTGCCAAGTGCTGGAGCTGTGCGCAGCTCACCTTTTATCATTTGGAAAGCTTTTTCTGCTTCATCATTCCATTGCAATTTTGTGTTGTTATCATGGTGTCTTGCTGCTCTGATAAGAACTGGCAGAGGAGATGTCTTTTCAGCATTATTACTAATCCAAGACCGACTTTACCCTGCCATTCCCAGAAATGAAAGCATCTGACCCACTGTCTGTGGACATGGAGCCTTGGTTATAGCTTCTACTTGTGAGGGTGCAATGCGTCTCTTCCCCCTAGTCAGCTGTCTGCCCAAATATTCAACCGGTTGTTGATAGAACTGCAGTTTTGTTTTACTGACTTTATGTCCTCCTTTAGCTAAAGCATTTAGGAAAGCTACTGAATCTTTTTCAAATTGTGTTTTGGTGGGACTATACACCAACAAATCATCCACATACTGCAATATTGTGCTATCCATATCTAGGTGTTGTAAATCTTGTGTCAACACTCTGTTAAACAAAGATGGGCTTTATACATACCATTGTGGCAGCCTGGTGTAAGTGTACTGCTCTCCTCTGTATGTAAAAGCAAATAGATGTTGTGAGTCTGGGTGGATAGGAACACTGAAATAGGCTGAGCATAGATCAATTACTGTAAACCATGCAGCCTCAGGTGGAATATTGGAGAGCAGAGTGTGAGGATCAGGGAAAATGTGAGTTTCTGCTTCAACAACAGTGTTAACAGCTCTTAGGTCATGCAACAGTCTGTAATCATCAGATTGTGGTTTTCTGACTGGAAAGATTAGAGTGTTACATCAAATTATAATTTATTCATAACAATCCCCCTTTTGACATGATTTTATCATGTCAATCAAATGAGGTTGGTCCTCTATCTCTGTATTGTATCACATCTGCCAGTGGTGACCATCCTAGCAGACCCCCAAACTGCAGGTGACCACAACACCGTAGGATGCAACACAATCAGACATGAGGTCTCAAAACTTTAACCAATAAGCCATAATAACCAGAATCTCTAAATCATTCATCAAAAGCAGTTTTTTCACTGCAGGTAGCATCCTATATGTGAGCGACTATGTGTAAGCTGTTCTTCATTGCATTTATCAGCAGCAAGCAATTCTTCTTTGCACAAGCATGTGGAAATCTCTAAACATTCATTTGATTGGACAATAAAACATTCTCTTAAAACATTGATTAAATATTCATTAATAAAATATCAAATAACTTTTCATTCAATAACCATTTAATAACTAAGAACAGAATACTATAAGTATCACACCTCTACGTGAATGCAAGAACTATATGTAGAAATGTATTAGAAGAAGAAGAAGAATCTTTATTGTCATTGTGCAACAACGAAATTTCGTTTGGCAGCATCTCTTGTAGCAGCACCAAGAAAAAAAGAAAGAAATAAAATAGTAATAAAATAAAAAAGAAATAAATAAAAAGAAAATTTGCATAAATAGTAAAAAACAGTAAAAACAGTAAAGTGCAGGTAAAGTTAACTGTAAATGAATGGTTGTGTTTAAAGTGCAAGACCTTAGCAGTTGTGTGTATGTAATGATTCAAGTGTACAAACAAGGGTTTTCTTCATCCTCCGTTTTGGGATCCACTTCAGTCTCATCCTCTCCGGGCTCAGAGAGGGAGACCCGGGAATGGTCCCTCCAGTATGCTGAACTAGCTGATAAGAAGGTGATGCAGCAAACTTATTATTGATGGCCGTAGTAATACATTTTAGACAGAGGTGCCTGATGCAGGGTATGCAGCAACAACCACATAGGGTTAACATCGTCACTGCTGCCACTAAGGAGAGAAGTACAGAGGTGATCAATGTCTTCCACTTACCAAAGACATTGTCTAACCAATCAGGTGATAGATTGTCTATCCCTGAGTTTTCAGCTAACTCCTCTGACAGGGTCTTAAGGCCGGTGAGGGCTTGGGTTATAGAGCCATCTGGAGCAGTATTATTAGGAATGAACACGCAACAGTCTTGGCCAAACATAGAGCATACACCACCTCTCTCAGCAAGCAAAAAATCTACAGCCAGTCTATTTTGATAAGTCATCAGTGTGGTAGCAGATAATTGTCCATGGAGGCCAACTACGGCATCTCTAGTCATGTTGTTAAGTCTCTGGATATTAAAGTGGACATAATTAATTCTATCCACATTTTTGTTGATAGTTACCCACCAAAACAGGGATGATTCAAATCCGGCTGCAACTTGGTTCACTAACTTGTATTCATCAGGTACACCTCTGGGAACCCCAATTGCATCTATGTAAGTTGGTGAATGTTGGTATAAATCAAATGCAGCCCTTTTACGTTTATCTGAGTGAGAAGATGTTCGTGAGTTATGATACCATGCTGAGCGCCACGAGGCTATTTCCGATGCCGATGCCTTAATTACCTTTATCGGCGCGATTGATGAGACCATAGTGCATGTTCCAGACCAGTTATTAGGCAGTGTATTTCTCAGTCGTTTTCCACCACAATACCAGTAAACATCCGATCGAGCATAGGTGAGTTTTGTGACATTTGTCCAAGTAGTTACGTCGATAGTATTTGTACACCAGTCGTCTGGAATGTCACCTATGCTGGATCCAGAAGTATCAATTCTAGTTATACACGTATGTTCATTTTTAACCGATGTGAAAACTGGGGGCAACGCTTCTGGTGAGGATAACGGGTAGGGGGTCTCCAAGTATCTACACGCTTCCTCAGGATTTTCAGTCATATGCAGATGCATCATGCAGTAGGTTTCATTGTAAGAGAACAGTGATGGTACAGTTAAAAGGGCTGGTCTGGAGGCCGAACACACTATACAGTCTTCTTTGCTAGTTACTTTGGCCGCGTTTTCTACCCAATTTAACCAGTAATTTTCTTGTGTAAAACCTGTCTCTATGGCTAAGGTTTCTTTAATGGTTAGGTCAGAGACTTTTTTCGCTGCAATACCGGAGGGGGTCAATTTGTTGTTACCAGTTGCCGGAGAAGAGGGTCGTGAGATAACTTCAATCACTACAAAACCTAGAGGATCCACCAGAGGATCGTCAACGCCGATAATGTAATGACCGGCATCCGATGGTTGGGGGTTTTTAAGTGTAAGAATGAGCGGATTACAGGTCCCCTTTTTACAAGGGTATGTTAATATGCCTTTAACTAAAGTTAACCGGGACTTCAAAGGGTTTTCAGGTTGGTAACCCCAATCATCGGATCCAGTGTTTGCTATTACGTGTTCCCAGGGACATTTTGGACGGTAGGGATATTTCTGGTCCGGAGCGATACACACGTAACTTTCAGGCTGTCGGTGATAGAACTCGTATGCTTTACAATATACAACCGCGCATAGATCGAATTTTGCAACACCATCCACGTTTTCGGTAAATCGCCATAACAGGGGTTGCCCACGTCTCCATGATCTCTTTACCAGTTGATGCTCAGCTGTCTCAGGAGAGGGTGGACGGTGGGTCTCTCTTCCCATAAGGGGTATGACAGCGAGCAGGGTGATTATGGTTAGGATTGCTATTGTGACTTTGGTCCTAAGACTTAGTGTCTGTGGTAGTTTTGTTGTCGTCAGTTGCATCGTCAGGTGTCTGGTCAATGTCTGTTTTAGTCTCTGAGGGTACGATGGAGTCATTGTCAGTGGATAAAGTTTTTAGGTCAGTTCGAACCTCAGTCAGGGTTCTTTCGTTAGGGTCCTGGGTGAGAGTACAGTGGGTTTTATGTATCCAATTACTCAGTCTGTCGTCTGTCAACCATACCTTTACACAATGGGATGTAGCCTCTGCTACTTTGTATGGCCCCTTCCACCGAGGGACAGACCAGTTGAGTTTGTTGACTTTTCTTAAGACCCAGTCTCCTACTTCAACAGGTGAAGTATCCTGGCCTTGCTCCTTGGTGAGTATCTCTTTTACTCCTTGAGCAGTATGCCTGTGTCATGCAGTTTAGCTTGGGTTTGTTCCAAACTTCCGGCTGCTAGTTTAAGAAACATGTTGCAGTCACTTAATTTTGGTGGAGCACTTTCATAGTCTCCAAACATTCCTTTTTCTTGCATTTCTTTTGTCCAGTCGGCAAATCTATCTAGCCCCTTCTTCTCGTCATCATTTGGGACTTTCTTTTGCCATCTGGTTATTGTTTCATATAATACCAGCCCCAGAGAGCCGGGTTTACATTCTTTCCACTTATCCACAGTTTTCTGTGACATCTTTAAGTGGTTCAACACGCGTCGTCGGATGAAGGTGAATGTCACAATGACTGAGTGAGGACCCGGTCAAGAAGCTTCTACACAGGGTCTAGTACTCTGTGCGCTTGACCGCTGGGGGTATTCCTAGTCTTAATCACTCGTTTTAATTCACCAGGTTCCGCAACACTCTAGCTAATAATCCCTTTATATTCTATACCAACCCCCGTTTTACAGAACTACTTGAGATCTGTGTGGGTGCAGGAATTCTCGATCAGTCTCAACTGCTCGATACACATACACCAGCACAGTGAAAATATCAATCAAGTAGGAAACCACCCCACATTTGTATGAAAAATAACAAACTTGTCCCTGTGTCCTCATGAAGAGTTTTTTTTTTTTTCTTTTTCTTCGATGACTTTATTTGGCCGAATTCAAAACAGACTAAGACACTTATTCTCTTTCCCTCACGTGAGACTATGTGTTTTTATACTTTACATGTGACCATTCAGTATTAAAAAACAAGCAATTCACTTCTTGGTAGAAATTTAGTATAATTTTAACAATTTTAACATCAGCTGCTGCTCCTTGAGGCCCAATGTAGATGTCTTGGCTTATAAACCACCATCGTCTGTGATTTATCAGTTCATCCCAAGAGTTTTCATTGTCTTGGTGTGTTTAAAGTTCATCATACATGAGTGGCCCTGTTTGCATCTCTACCCATGTTCTCCATGTCCAAGCTGTGAGAAGATTTGATTCTGTTGTCAGTCTTAGCCAGTAGACTTTTGGCTGTACATCAGACTTAATGGTCTGTTGCTCCATGACTGGCATCATTCTTCCTGGATTGTCTTCAGGGAAATCAACATAAAGCCCATCTTGTGTGCACATGATATTGGCTTTCGTGGGGCATATGTGACGGGTCAGTTTTTGAGTTGAGTTGCATGTTTTCCCTGATCTTATCTGATTATGAAGCATTAGGTGTGGTGTCTTGATATTTTGCATGTTGTGTTGCTTTTGCTTGGGTTGTGCTATTTTGTTTGTACAGCTTTAGGTTACGTTGGACTGCATGTTTTCCCATGTTTTCCTGAACTATACACACACTGTGTGGACTAATCAACACGATGAGCTGCAGCTGAGAAAAGACGCCGGTGCAACGCGTCTCAGGAGAGAAGCAAGGGGACAAAAGGAGAGGGTTTGAGCACAGAGAGAGATCTCCCGCAGCATAGAGAAGACGGCCACCAGCAGCACAGAGTACTCTGACGCCTGAAGTCCAGCAGCCTATGTCTGCCTGGTCTATTAACTCCAGCCTGGGTGAATAACGGAAGGGAAGTCTGGGGGTCCCTGCTCAGGCTGTTGCCCCCGCGACCCGGCCCCGGATAAGCTGAAGTGTGCCACCAGAGGAGCCAACACATTGGATAAAGTCTTCACAAACATTAAGCAGGGCTACAGGGCTAAGCCTTTACCACACCTTGGCCAGTCTGACCATGTATCACTCTTCCTGATTCCAGCATATACCCCACTTAGAAAATCTGCTCCCATCACCACAAAGACAGTTAAAACCTGGCCAGAGGGTGCCTCCCAGCAACTACAGGACTGTTTCAGGACAACCGACTGGGGTATTTTCGCACACCCAGACCTGAATGTGTTCAGTGACAGTGTGCTGAGCTACATTCAACACTGCACAGACACTGTTACAGTTGAGAAACACATCCGGGTTTACCCCAATTGGAAACCCTGGATGACCAGCGACGTCCAGAAGCTGCTGAAGCAGAGAAACACAGCCTTCAGGTCTGGTGACGTGGCCCTCTACAGCTCAGCCCACGCCAGCCTGAAGAGGGGCATCTGGGAGGCCAAGTTGGACTATAAGAGGAAGATTGAGGACCACCTGCAGTGCAACAAAAACAGGCAGGTGTGGTTGGGCATCCAGCACATCACTAACTACAGGACCAATACAGGTCCTGTGGCAGGTGACGCATCACTGGCAGAGGAGCTTAACCACGGTTTGAGGTGGAAACGTCAGAGGCCTCCGGACCTCACACTGAGAGCGACAACTCCACCTTCAGGGTGGGGGAGCATGAGGTGAGGTGAACACTGCGGTCCGTCAACCCACGGAAGGCAGCCGGCCCTGATGGCATCTCAGGGCGGGTACTGAAGGACTGTGCTGATCAGTTGACCGGAGTCCTCACCAGGATTTTTAATCAGTCTTTGTGCCAGTCCACCGTCCCGTCCTGTCTTAAATCCTCCATCATAGTACCTCTCCCCAAAAAGCAATCGATTGTCAGCCTCAATGACTACAGGCCAGTAGCATTGACTTCCGTGGTAATGAAGTGCTTCGAGAAGCTCATCAGGAACCACATCATGACTTTCATCCCCCCTTTGTTCGACACACACCAGTTTGCCTACAGAGCTAACAGATCTACAGAGGACGCCGTGACCACTGCTCTACACACTGTCTTGTCCCACCTAGAACAGCGGGGGAGCTATGCACGGATGCTTTAGACTTTAGCTCGGCATTTAATACCATCCTTCCCCACAGATTGGTGAACAAGTTGTCGGACATTGGACTACCACACCCCACCTGCCTCTGGATTAAGAGCTTCCTTACAGAACGCACCCAGAGGGTCAGAGTGGGCCCACACCTCTCCACAGCCATCAGCCTCAGCGCCGGCTCTCCACAGGGCTGCATGCTGAGCCCCCTCCTTTACACACTCTATACCCACGACTGCACCCCCATCCACCACAGCAACACCATCGTTAAGTTCGCGGACAACACGACAGTGGTGGGGCTCATTACAGGGGAAGATGAGTCAGCCTACAGGGAGGAGGTGGAGAGACTGACAGTGTGGTGCTGTGACAACAACCTGCTCCTGAACACAAATAAGACCAAGGAGCTGGTTGTTGACTTCAGGAAAAAGAGGCACGACATCCAGCTACTCCACATCAATGGGGTCCGCGTGGAGAGGGTCTCGGACTTCTGCTTCCTTGGAGTCACCATCAGTGACAACCTGACCTGGGGACTGCACATTGCAGAGCTGGTGGGGAAGGCCCAGAAGAGACTCTACTTCCTGAGGGTCCTCAAGAAAAACAACATCACAGAGAAACTTCTGGCGTCCTTCTACCGCAGCACAGTGGAGAGCGTTGTGAGCTACTGCCTCTGTGCATGGTACTCCAGCTGCACAGTTGCACAGAGGAAAGAGCTACAGAGGATAATTCGCACTGCCCAGCAGATAGTCGGAGGCAGTCTCCTCCCTCTGGAGGACTTGTACAACTCCCGCTGCCTCAAGAGTGCTGCCAGGATCCTCCAAGACCCCACTCACCCCGGACACGGACTGTTCGAATGTCTGCCCTCTGGCAGACGTTTCAGATCCATAAAAACACACACAAACAGACTTAAGAACAATTTTTACCCATCAACCATATCACTACTTAACACTGCTAGATCCCACTGATGTGAATTTATTTATTTATTTATTCATATGTACATATATAGTTTTTTGTATTTTTTATATTTAGGTTTTATTTTTACTTTATGCCGGCACTGATTGTGGTCACTTTCTAATTTCGTTGTTCAACTTGTTGAATAATGACAAATAAAGTCTGATTCTGATTCTGATTCTTTGTCTCCACAAAAGCAACACCGATGTTTACTCTGGTTAGATCTCTGGCTTTATCCAGAGCCTTTTTGTTAGCAGTCTTGTGCGCACGCATCAGAGACAGGGATCGAGGGGGATACAGAACTAGACATGAAGGTATCTGATTGGTTTTTGCTCTTCGCACCGAAGAGCTTGGATTGGTCGGAGTTTTTTCAGTCCTGCAGCTGCCACAGAGGACTGATTATTTTTGTTCCTTTTTCTGAATACATAATGTATTGATTACTCAGAAGGTAGAAGGACCATTTCACCCAGTATAACAAAAAGTGTTTCTGAACAGGATTACCAACCCCAGCTTTAATTCTTCATTGGCTCTGTTGGAGTATTCTGTCCATAGGTTAATTATTTGTAGTATACTTTCCTCATAGCTTTTGAGAGATTCATCATTTGTTTCTCAAAGGTTTTATCACTTTTCATAGGTTAAGTTATTTATTAGGTTGCTTTTAGGATTCTTTCTAGCTTTTGGGAAATTTATAACAATTTCTCAAAGGTCTTATTTATATCCCTTTGGTATCTCTGTCTCTCAACCCAAAGTTTTTGTTTTTTTTATTTGTTTTCTGTCTTGTTTTTTGGGCAACTTATTCAAACCATGCAGAGCCATCCATATTAGTCCTCCTAACAACAATAACACCAACAATACACACAAGCCCCCACAGTCCTATCAACACTCTCGGGGCTGTTTCATTCATTCGCTCCACCATGTTTTTTTTTTCTCATGCTCTAGCTTATCTCTAACACAAGACACACAGACACAGGACACACAGACACAGGACTCACAGACACAGGATACACAGTAACAGGATACACAGACACAGGACACAGACACAGGACACAGACACAGGATACACAGACACAGGACAAACAGACATAGATTACTCAACAGTTAGACACAAATAAAGCTCTATTTTTAGTTTGACTATGTCAATAATTTTAGATTTCAGCTATGATTTTTAGGGGCAAACTTCTATCTGAGTTAGTCTTACCTGGGCGGAGACCTGTACCCAGTTACACAAAGTGAGCAGAAAGTAAACAGCTTACCTTCAATTTGTGGCCACACGTGTGCTGTGCAGCAGGTCAGTCCACCCAGGCAGATGTCCTCAGTTGCTCACAAACCCTCCTGGCTGGCTCGCCAATTATGTTGGGTCAAAAATAAAGGTCCAGAAATGGGCCAGTTGTGATTAGGGACCATTTATTTTCCAACATTAAATGATACAAAATCAGTGTCCCAAAAGATGTCCAACAGGTCACGAAAATGATCAGCAAAGTGTGGAGATACTAGGCCCCTGCCTCAAACAAGTGAGGCCCCTTTTGATTCTAATAGTGTCACATTTTTACTAGTTGTGCATTGTTTTTTCTAAGTTTACTCATTTGCGCTGACTCCATTATTTCCGAGCCAAGCTCAAGTTGTATTTTTTTTTAATTTAATATAAATGACAATTATTTGTACTACATTGCTTTACCTGAAAATTATTTTGATAAACTGGCTAATAAATTTGCTTTGGTATGTTTTAATGAGATGTTGGCACACTCCACCTGTCGCCCTGAAGTCTGCACCTGTTGTCTTGAAGTCTGGGTACTTTCCAAGTGGTGAACACTCACCCCTCCCTTCTCACTCTCTCTATCTGTACAGAGCTCAGTTTGTTTTTTTTCTCAACACTTTACTTTTTGTTAAAGCTGGGGTTGGTAATCCTGTTCAGAAACATGTTTTGTTATACTGGGTGAAATGGTCCTTCTACCTTCTGAGTAATCAATACATTATGTATTCAGAAAATGGAACGAAAATCATCAGTCCTCTGTGGCAGCTGCAGGACTGAAAAAACTCCGACCAATCCAAGCTCCTTGGTGCGAGGAGCAAAAACCAATCAGATGCCTTCATGTCTAGTTCTGTATCTGCCCCCCTCGATCCCTGTCTCCGACGCGTGTGCACAATCTTCATGTGTCGCTGTTGCCGGAAGAAATCAGTGTACAGAGTTACAGCAGAACGGATTTCATTCTCATTTATGAGCAATGGCTGAGAAAATGCAGCCCCAGTTACTACCTCCACCGTTACTTGTAACGGCTCGCCCCGAGAAAAAGGCATGGAAGAGAAAGCCGGAGGCTGAAAAGGCTGCTAACAAAAAGGCTCTGGATAAAGCCAGAGGTCAAACCAGAGTAAACATCGGTGTTGCTTTTGTGGAGACAACTGAGGGATTTGAAGTGATGCTGAGGTTGTTCTCTTTCTGTTGCACAGGTAATTATATGCTTTGCTTCGGGGAGGATTTGTTATTTTTATGAAATTCATGTGTTAGAATGGCCTAGTCAAAGTCCAGACCTAAATCCAATCAAGAAACTGTGGCAAGATCTGAAAACGCTTTCCATCTAATCTGACTGAGCTTGAGCTGTTTTGTAAAGAAGAATGGGCAAAGATTTCTGTCTCCAGATGTGCAAAGCTGGTAGAGACATACCCCAAAAGACTCGCAGCTGTAATTGCAGCAAAAGGTGGTTCCACAAAGTATTGACTCAGGGGGGCTGAATACTTTTGCACACCGCACTTTTCAGTTTTTTATTTGAAAAAATAAATTAAAATCATGTATAATTTTCTTTCTACTTCACAATTGTATGCCACATTGTGTTGGTTTTTCACAAAAAATTCCAATAAAATATATTTATGTTTGTGGTCATTACGTGACAAAATGTGGAAAAGTTCAAGGGGTATGAATACTTTTGCAAGCCACTGTACATCGAGGTCAAGGTTCAAAGGTCAGTGTTTCAAAACAGGAGCCATGTAGAATCTTCATACTGCCATGTTACTCTCCTGGTTGAGACCTTTTCAATTATGTATTTGGTTTAGCTCTGCGACAAAGTTTAAATTTTCTCATTTCATGGACATGAGCCATCCCAGGCTTAGTTTCAGAGAGTACTTTGAAGGCCCAGTATATAAAACAGCCTTTATTTACAAACTTTGTTTGTTGTTGTTTTTTTCTTTTTTGTGGAAATAGTGACTACAGTGAGTCACTGTCAGAGATAACAATTCTGCTGACAATCTAGGGCATTACTAAAGCCTTGAAAGAAGGCATGAAGTGCTTGGGTTAGGGTTAGGGCAGGGGTGGGCAACTATTCCACAAAGGGCTGGTGTGGCTGCAGGTTTTTGTTCCAACCAAGCAGCAGCACACCAGACTTGACTCATATAATCAGCTGATCTCAGTCTTCAGACAGCTGATTGGTCAAACTGTGTGCTCTTGTTAGGTTGGACCAAAAACCTGCAGCCTGCACTTCAGTAAAGGCTGTAAGTTGATAAGATTCATCCTCTGTGTCGCATGAATGTACTTTCAAAATTTCATGGCAAGCCACCTGATTCATTTTGAGAAATAAAGTTTGACAATTTGCCTTGTGTATGGCACTCAAGAAAAGTTATATTCATGTCAAAAGTGTTTGTCCTGTAGGGACAAAAGTAATGCCAATCTGCCCAAAAGAGTTTTTGATGTGCTACTTCAGAGTGAAATGTTGAACATTATTTATTATGAAATGAAAAACACATCTGCCGCACATAGTCAACTGACACACAAAGTGGTAGAAAAACAATCAACAGCTTCATACAGCTTGACAGCTCACCAAGTTGCCTTTCTTCCCCAAGCTGATGGGCTAAGCTTGTGGGAGTTACCACCGCAAGAGGCTGATGTCAACTGCAGGCAGCACATGGCAATGGTAACAGTCTGTGAAACATCTGGTGTGGAGGGGAAACTTAATAACTGACCTGCTATTTGTAAAGTGAGTTTTGAAGAATCACATCAAAAAATATTTTGTCATGAATATGGACAGCAAAAAACATGAATAAATGTTATTCAAGTTACTGCGTTCATAACCTGGCTCTGCACCTGTGGTTGGGTACTAATCCAGAGTATCCACAAGACCATTGCTAAGAAATCTTGAAAAGGACAACAAAAGCAGCAGGAAGCCTCGATCAAGGCAGGAGCGCCACAACGGCACAGGTTGATAACCAGCTAAGCCACTGCAACAGTCACAACACAGGGGGATCATGGAGAGGATGGCATGAGGAGGACAAGGAAGATTCACGGGATGAAGTGGAATGGGGGAGTGGACACGGATGGGGGTCACATCTGGGAGGAAGACAGTCGAATTCCCATAAGGCTTTCAGACTCCAGCATATCAAGAAAGAATAAAGTAAAGCTAATGTGGAAGGTGCAGGAGGTGCAGGGCCATATAGGACAAAGAGTGTCAGTTATACAATTGATTATCACACAAGAATGTTGTCAATGTACTTCGAAGAATTGCATAAAATACTGTACCATCAGTAGCCCATTGTCTGACATCATGCCCCCACTGATGCACCATGTTGTCAGGACAGCAAAGTTCCCTGCTCAAATCTTTCAGTCTCTGAGACTCAGCCTTAGCCTTTTTGGAAGTCTACAGTGCAAAAAGAAAACAAGATTTTAGCCTTTGCCATCGTATTGTCATCTTAAAAAAAAAAAAAAGAAATCATGAAAAGCTTTGCATACAGTCATGGAAAAAATTATTAGACCACCCTTGTTTTCTTCAATTTCTTGTTAATTTTAATGCCTGGCTCAACTAAAGGTACATTTGTTTGGACAATTATAATGATAACAACAAAAATAGCTCATGAGAGTTTAATTCAAGAACTAAGAACTATTCATTTTCCATGGTTTTCTTGATAATAACCAAAATTACTGAAATTCTTACATCAATAGCTATGGCATTGTACCGCCAAAAACACTACTTTTAAGCATTCTATGTTTTCTTTTCTGTTTGCTTTAAACACATGATACACACAAGAGTTAATACTTGATTGCATAACCATTGTTTTTGATGACTGCAGCCATGCGTCTTGGCATGCTCTCCACCAGCTTCTGACATTGTTCTGCTGTCACAGCAGCCCATTCCTGTTGGACAAATTCAAACAAATTTTCTTTGTTTTTGGGCTTGTGGTTCTCCATCTTGAGTTTGATGATTTTCCACAGGTTTTCAATTGGATTAAGATCTGGTGATTGAGCAGGCCAAGGCATGGTGCGAATGTTGTGGTTCTCCATCCAGGCTTTAACTGACCTTGCCGTGTGGCAAGGGGCATTGTCTTGTTGGAAAATCCAGTCATTCGAGGCAGGAAAGAGTTTTCCAGCTGATGGAAGAAGACTGTTTTCAAGGGTAGTCCTGTACATGACCTGGTTCATTCGGCCTTCACACAATTGCATTTGCCCTGTTCCACTCAGACTGAAACAACCCCAGATCATGACTGATCCACCCCCATGTTTTACTGTAGGGGCAAGACAGTCTGGGTTGTAAGCTTCTCCAGGCTTCCTCCTAACCAGTAAGTTGGCTGGAGTGGGCATCAATTCAAAATTGGATTCATCACTGAAGAGAACCTTAGCCCAATCATCAACAGTCCAATCCTTGTGGTCTCGAGCAAAGAGTAACCGGGCCTTCCTCTGCCTTTCATTGATGAAGGGCTTCTTGCGTGCTCTGTGTGACTTCAAACCAGCTTCAACAAGTCGGTTTCGAACTGTCCTTGCCGAACAGGTCACATTTCTCGACAGTGCTCACTCATTTTTAAGGTCCCTGGAGGTCTGACGACGATTCCTGACACAGGAATGGATGAGTGCACGGTCATCTCGTGGGGTAGAAAGACGTTTCCTGCCACGGCCAGGTAGCACTTTGGTAGTGCCATGTTCAGCTTGTTTTTTTTTGTTGTAATGAACGGCTGTCTTGGAGATCTTTGGTTTTGGTTTTTTTTTTGGTTTTTTTTTTGATCTCTGGTTTTTTCGCTACCTGTCTCTCACTCATGCCAATTTCCAGCAGTGCCAAGATGGCTGCCTTTGTGGCTTCACATAATTCTTTTGTTTTAGGCATTATGTGAGAGCTGACAACTTCTGAGTTGTGCTACAGATTGAATGTAAGCAGGAAACCACTCTAGGCCTTTGCATGTGCAGTGCTGCTTGTGACATGAAATGGCCTCTTATATACCCTGGGAATCAATTAAGCTTAAGAATGTCAAATAGGACATAAAGTATTATGTGACCAGCTGCATTTTTTGTTGTGTTCATTGTATTATACGTTTAGTGGTACCAGATATTAGAATGAACAAGAAATTGAAGAAAACAAGGGTGGTCTAATAATTTTTTCCATGACTGTATATCTGAGACAAAGAGGCCAAACAGGACATTAGTTCCATATGAATGCATTTTTTAAACCTGATCGTGCCTCATGTTATCTGGTCAATACATTGACATATCTGCTTGACAATGCAAGATGAAGGCCATCTTGCTTCCGTCTGTTCTGTCCAAAAGCATGGACAGTTAGCATGTCATTCCTGGCTTTTTAACAACATAAATTATGTGTTGGAGGAAAGTGCCATTAATGGTCATGGTATTTAAATTCATCACCGCATTGACAATTGAGCTTTAATTAAAGACAAATGCAGTGCAGTTATATTAATGTATTGTCATATAAGGAGAATATTAAGAACTTTCTCTTATGCAGTCCCATACAAAGTATGACAGAAGGACTGAAAGATTGGTTTCCAAATATAATCAGGGTTCTAAATTAACTTTTTTCTTCACCAGCCAGAATTTCCACAAGCCAAATTTTTTCCGGTGAAAAAAGGAGAGATTTTGATTGCCACTGAATGCATTTGATCATTTTAATAACATTGTTTGCATGAAAAATGCACAGAAAGTACAATACATACAACAAAATATACCCAGAAAGTGCAAACATTTCATTTCTTTTTCACTCGTGCCCCTGGTACACCGGAGAGGGTGGAGGGAGACTGCAGACCGGGAGGGCCCACACCATCAGGCCAACAAAAGCTTGGACCAAGGGCTGACTTTCATTAGGTCGAGCGATTGATATACACAGAGTGGTGACACTCCCATAGGACTCGGTTGTAAAAAATGGCGGTCAGAATTCTGGCCAACTTCTGGGTTATGGAGCCCTCAATAGTTCCAAACATTCCTCCCATGGCTTTGGATCACGTTTATTTCTATGGCTGCATGGCGAGAAACTCCTTGAGGTAAGCTGATAAAATATCAACCAATTTTAAGTAATTAAGGGTGTTTATTATATCGGAAGTCCTTTATTATGTAGATATCGAAATTTTTTGGTATGTTCACCATGTAATTATATTTTTTTGGCCAGGAGTTATGTTTGATTTTCAGCCATTGCCTGCTAGTTTGTAAGCTTGACTTAACCAGCTGTGGAGGTTTAGTCCACATTTGTTGTAGGTGGCTGGTGGTCGTGGATGCTGCTGGGAGCTGGATGCAGCTGCTGGAATAAGAGACCACTGGAGACTGCTAGTGATCGACAAGGAGTGGAATGACCCTAACCCTGATCTCAGGCAGTGGAATTTGCACTTAAAGAGTTCTGTACATGACGGTTTGATTTTCATTGGAGAACCAACATTGATGTATATACAGTAATTCAATAACAGCTGTAAATGTATGTGTACACTTTATTTTAATATTTACCGTCAAAAGCAAGTTCACTGCTGTATGACTGTAGAAGAATGTGACAGCACATGCTGTGTTTGCAACTATTGATGCTTACATGAACCACGTGACTGCTCTGGCGGCAACATCAAAAGCTATCGCAACTCTTATCTCTCTATGGCACTGCCACAAACATGCAGTGTGAGATAGGAGACCCGACCCTGTCACGAACGGCTCTACTCACTAACCGAAGCCGTGGCTCCAGCGCTTTGATCGGACTGTATTGGCATGATCGATCGATAGGTAGATGGATAGCCAGATTGATAGCTTGATAAGAAGTTAGCTAGTGTTAGGGATAATTCTTCATCTCATACACCATCAATGAACTATTAGAGACAAAACCTCACTTTAGCTACTGATTAGTTTCGATTGATATACACAGAGTGGTGACACTCCCATAGGACTCGGTTGTAAAAAATGGCGGTCAGAATTCTGGCCAACTTCTGGGTTATGGAGCCCTCAATAGTTCCAAACATTCCTCCCATGGCTTTGGATCACGTTTATTTCTATGGCTGCATGGCGAGAAACTCCTTGAGGTAAGCTGATAAAATATCAACCAATTTTAAGTAATTAAGGGTGTTTATTATATCGGAAGTCCTTTATTATGTAGATATCGAAATTTTTTGGTATGTTCACCATGTAATTATATTTTTTTGGGCCAGGAGTTATGTTTGATTTTCAGCCATTGCCTGCTAGTTTGTAAGCTTGACTTAACCAGCTGTGGAGGTTTAGTCCACATTTGTTGTAGGTGGCTGGTGGTCGTGGATGCTGCTGGGAGCTGGATGCAGCTGCTGGAATAAGAGACCACTGGAGACTGCTAGTGATCGACAAGGAGTGGAATGACCCTAACCCTGATCTCAGGCAGTGGAATTTGCACTTAAAGAGTTCTGTACATGACGGTTTGATTTTCATTGGAGAACCAACATTGATGTATATACAGTAATTCAATAACAGCTGTAAATGTATGTGTACACTTTATTTTAATATTTACCGTCAAAAGCAAGTTCACTGCTGTATGACTGTAGAAGAATGTGACAGCACATGCTGTGTTTGCAACTATTGATGCTTACATGAACCACGTGACTGCTCTGGCGGCAACATCAAAAGCTATCGCAACTCTTATCTCTCTATGGCACTGCCACAAACATGCAGTGTGAGATAGGAGACCCGACCCTGTCACGAACGGCTCTACTCACTAACCGAAGCCGTGGCTCCAGCGCTTTGATCGGACTGTATTGGCATGATCGATCGATAGGTAGATGGATAGCCAGATTGATAGCTTGATAAGAAGTTAGCTAGTGTTAGGGATAATTCTTCATCTCATACACCATCAATGAACTATTAGAGACAAAACCTCACTTTAGCTACTGATTAGTTTCGTAGAAAATAATTCTACACATATATACTCCATTTTATATTTTCTTTCTTAGATAACTTTACACATTTTATATTTTGTTTCTTAAGATAACTCTACACATATATTCCATATTATGTTTTTGATAAGTTTTAGATGATTCTCCATTTATACACTACTGATAATTACTAGTGATGATTGTCTGTTTGAACACTTATGAAAGACTCTCTTCCTCCATAAATTACCTCTAAATACTCCTTCTTCCATGACAGTGAAGACTCATTCTCTCTCCATAATAAATACCTCTGAAAACTCTTCTTCTTCTGGTGATGTAAATAAATTGTGTGTATTACTGAATAAATAAACAATGATGATTTTGAAGTATTGCTAATAATTGATACTGAGTTGTAGTGATCTGATGATAATGAGAAGGAATCAAGCATTAGTCATGTGGTACGAAGGACTAATACATGTGAGGAACAGGTCAGATCACTAGAAGGCCTCAAATGATTAACACTGGCTAAGCTAAAGAAAATGTTTAGCACTCATCCTGAACTCTGTGATATTATCTTTCTGCACATAACTTGAACACTACGGTATTGTGTGAATTTGTGATTTACTGAGCCATGGGAGGGGAGGTTATGAGTACATCTTGTAAAAACAACCTGAGTGAAAGTAGCAAGTGGGGAACATGTCAAGGTCTATGAAGAGCATCACTGAAGTCAGGGATTAGGAGACTTAGAGACCAAAGTAGTATTTCCAAATAAAGCATTTAGTTATGCAGGGAGGTTTCTTTTCAGGGTGCTGTCTCTCGTGGTTGGATGGACCAAGTGCCAAGAGGCTGGTGTTGTGTAAAAAAAAAAAAGGAAAATGCACCGAGCTCCGAGAAGTAGAGGGAGCGGGGGGGGGGGGGGGGGGGGTGAGTGTAGGTAGGAGGAACCAGGGCTTAGCTCTAGGCAAACTAGTGAGAGAGAGTGGGGGAGGAGTGAAAGTAGGAGGAGGAGCCTAAAACTTAACCCTGTGTGAAGGAGAGAGAGAGAGAGGGAGGAGTGAAAGTAGGGGGGAAGGATTTAAAAACTTAACCCTGTGCAGAAGGAGAGAGAATAAGGGGGAGGGGTGAGTGACCACTGCGGGGAAAGTTCTAGAAAGCCCAAGACCACAGGTGCGAACACCAGGTGCAGGGGTGAAGTGTGCCAACTATGACAACGTAAGAGTGGGAAAAACCCGGCACGAGTAAAGAAAACGTGATAATAAGAGATAGCCGCGCCTGTTTAGGGCAGGGGCTAAGGTGTAAAAAGTGACACCATGATTGTTTGGACAAATAAAATTAGGTTTAAGGAAAACAAAGGTGGAAACCTCTCTAAATTTAAATAAAAAGGTTGTGCATTTTGGGGGGTATAAAAAATGAGTGCAAAGCCCTCTGGGTCAGTCTGATCCGGATCTGACTCGGGTTCTAACCTCGCCGTCGCGTGGGTTAAACTCTACTGCACCAAGCTCTGTCGGACTTTTTTTTCAAAGGGAGCACCTCCACACTTTGTTGATTTTTTGTGACCTTGGTGGACTCCCTTCAAGACTTAGATTTTTGTATCATTAAATGTTGGAGAAAATAAACGGTCTTTGTTCACAACTGGCCCATTTTCAGACGTTTATTTTTCACCCGACACTGGGACCAGCCTGTGCACCATCGAAGGGAGAGCTAAGCCTAAACCACAGCTCCTCCCCACCTGTTTAGCCAATGGATGCTAATTACACACGCAAAAATATATTATGCGTTTGTAACAGAGTTTTTTTTTTTATCCTTTTCTGGAATGGTGGTTACAGCTAACTGCTTGCAGACTGTGATTTCCTGAACAGAGAAGGTCTGTAAGAATCGGTTCTTTTATTGGAAGCCCAAGAACAAACCGGAGAAATCTTCAGTTCCCAGATGAAGAATTTATTCAGGTCACAGGTAAAGTACAGCAGCGCTGGGTGCGTAGTGACAGAGCTCAGTCAGGATCTCAGCCAAAACGAACACAGCTTTGAGAAAACAATTCACATTTATAATTCACAGTATCTTCTTGGGCCGGTCCTGCCCGATGCAGAGGTTGGACTTTATGATAGAGTGTGATGAGTCAGATGATGCTGTCCACTCTTGGTTTATGATGTGTGTGCAGAATATGTGTTAAGTATGTGTGTGTGAATCTGCTGTGAGTCAGGCGTGTATCTATTGCAACAGACCTAGCTGACAGAGAGAGAAGACACTACAGTTACATCTTGTACTTGCTTATCAGGTGAGAGTCACCGCTATCTGGTGTCGTAGGGACACTCATCAGGTTATGTGCGTTCAAGCACAGGACAGAGCACACAGTGTCAGATCATCTATTTGTAACAGAACAGTGCATACATCATGTCAAATCACAGTCAATTGAAACATTACTAAATAATGCATATAGTATCAAATCATAGCTTAAATATAGCATCAAATTATAACTTATTCATAACAGGTCCTTGTACAAGATTCTTTTTAATGATCCAATTTGAATAAATAGTTAACCGGAACGTCGTTGTTTGTCCTCTCTCAAATTAACGAACACGCCTCTACACTAACTAGCTAAGCAATACATCACTCCAGGCCGTGGTATGCGCTCATTATAACACGCAACCACTGCTCGGAGTGGTGTATTGCTTTTATTAAACGGCTGCTAATAATGAAATATGAAATAACAATACACAATAAATCTCAAGACTTGTTTATTTGAGCGGAAATAAAATAATTGCAACGTGGGGACAACATGAAAAGCACAGGGACTACTCTGTTGTTGCGATTTACGTTTCTGGGCTGGAGTCGCTGTTTTCTCTCCAGCCAGACAGACCGCAGGTGAGGTTGGGTGTGCAGCACGACTAGGCCCCGCCAGCTCCGCTACCCGCCACCACTAGCACCACACAGGTTCTAGCGGTAGAACTATAGAACACAGGTCACAGGTATAACACAGAATCTAGAAGGTTTTCCCCATTTGTTTATCTCACATTACACACTCCAGCCCAGGTGGTGGCGGTAATGCACCTCCTAAGTTGGTCTGTCAACCGCCATTAACCCTCACAGAAGAACAAGAGTCCTCAGGCGTTGTAACGGAAGCTGGACAGCGTCGCATACCGTCTTGCTGTCCGATCGACACCGAATGAACGCGCCGTGATTTCGACTTCAAGATGATGAAATTTCTACCCAAAGTGTTGCTACTAGCGTTATTAGCCTTCCCGGCGACTGTCCTCATCAAAGGTAAGGCTATGATACGGCTATTCACGGTGACGAAGGAAAAAGAACAGTGTTTATAATTAGGTAGTTGGCGTTAACGTCCTAATGTTAGCAGGTAACTAGCCGCTGTGAGGAAAAAGGCCGTTCCTGTGTTTGACATGTGCCAGCTGAAAGTAACTGGACATAAAAATGAGACACCTCTTAATCAATTACCTAAAGCTATTTCACTGAAGCGTTTAATCAGTGTGGATAGCTGATTCGTCATATGTAGCTAATGTTAGCGTCGTGTGTGCGGTTTGTCTGTCTGCTTAGAATGACGTGTCCTAATGTCTCTCTGTGAGCTGATAGCCGGGAAGCTTAGTGGCTTTGCTAACATTCAACTATCACTCAGCAGATTCCTTGGATATATAACGAGTTGAAATTTATAATAATGTGGAGCGAACGCCTGTCATATTATCGACAATAGTCAAATCGCCCTTACTGAGGGTTTGTAAATTTAATGATGCCACTTTTATCATATTGTCTCAGAGAACTACTACAAAAGTCCCACTGAGTGGGTTATATTAAGTCTTATTTAAGTATTATTTAAACAGTCAAGCTTCTCTATTGAAAATTATCACACATTCTGACCTGATTTTCTTTGTAAATATTTGTGAAGGACATGGTGATATGTGGCTGAAGTGGAAACCTACATTTAACTATTGAAATGTGTTAAAAGCACTGATGTGCACTTTGTTCTCCACAAAAATTAGACAAAACCTAGTTTACAAAGTCCCGAATGTCATTATTCAAGCACCATCACCAGTCTTTTCTGGCAAAGATTGGTAGATCACATTGATCTGTAGAAGGAAGCGATTGTTATTTATTATTTGTCCTCATATTGGAATTCTAGATTTTCCTGAAGCAAATCCATTTAAATATTTTCTTCAAATTTACATTTCTGAAAAGTCATCACCAAATCACATCTAAAGAACAAAAATATATATTTCAAATGATGTATAATTTATTTAGTTGATGAACCATGCATTAAGAATGGGCATAGTATGGATAAAGTGTTCTATTGTGGTGTCTGTAACTGCACACATTTCATGCAAAATTGAAATGTTGGGATAAGATTGAGTCAGCACTTTTCCTATATTTAACTATGAGGGAGATAAAGAAGAGGTGAGGGACTTGATGTTCTTTTCATTCTGATGTTCTATTCAAATCCTTTTTGCTCTGTATGAACCTGAAGCATGTGTAAACATGTTAAACCACAGAAGAAAGTTACAGGCTTGCTGTTTAGTGACTTTTAGGTTTACTTCCTTTCTCTTTGGCTCTTGTTTGGTGAGTGAAGGAGAAAATTACAGGTGTATTTTGATAACCAGAGGTTGGTTATGTTCTTGGATCTAGGGCCAAGGGTGAATGCCCAGGATCTGACAGAAGATGAGGAGGCTGAGGCTGTCGATGAAGATGTTGTGGATGACATGACAGCTGAGGATGAAGACGATGAGGCAGAGGTGGAAGATGATGAGAATGCTGAACTTGTGAGTCACTGACAGATTACACCTTGGCTAAAATAACCACGTAATGAGTAAATGTTTAATTTCAACACACTATGTAGGTAATTTGCTCTTTCTTTTTTATTTTTGCTCTAAAAAACAAGCAAACAAACAAACCAAACATCATAATTCCTGTTTTAAGCTATTAGGACTACATCTGACATTTATTTTCAGTAATTAACATGTATCTCATTTTCTCATTTAATCATTTGGTCTGTAAAATGTGAGAAAACAGTCAAAACTGTCCCCCATGAAAGCTTTTCTTAAAAGTTCAAGTTCCCTGACTTAGCTGTCTTATTTTATGTGACCAACAAATATAATTCATTGTTGCAGAGGTCAAAAAGAGTATCCACATTGCAAAACTAAAACCTGTCAAATCTCTGCTTCAGAATGATTACAATTAATAATAAATGCAATGTGTCTGTCAGGGCTGGGTTTAAAAAAATGATTTTCTGAGTCATATTGACCCATTTCCTGTTTGTAAACATTGACAACGAACGTGAGCTGCACACACATTCTGGTAGCGGAAGTATGGCACAGAACAATAGTTTGTCAAGCTAAGGGCTTTATCCGTCAAAGATCGAGAATGCTACCTCAATAAACTTAATTTATCAAAGGGCAACTGGCTTCCAGATCCGTATACCATTTGTGAGTGGGAAGACACATTACCAAATGGCCAAATATTCAGTGGGTTGGTACGAATTTGGTGGAGAACCCTAGCGTGTATGAGCATACAAATCACCAATCTGCGGTCACATACAGAATGTCAGATACCATAATACATAGGCGCCAAACCCATGGGTGCTACGGTGCTCGAGCACGATCACCCACTGAGCAGGTTGAGCATCCACTGGGGGCAGGGCTTAATTTGTTGATCGGAAACGGTACCAATTTGATTGTATCCGGGACCTCCTCTGTCAGTTAAAATCTGTAAATAAACTGTGACTAATATCACATTTTATTTGTGCTCAGTCTCTGTTTTATTTTGCTTTGAAGTTACTCATAGATTGCCTGTTTTGGAGACTTTTTAATGTGAGAAGAACGAAATGGGGGGGGGGCAATGACAGACATCAATCATCAGGTAAGGCAATGATGCAACCAGTGAGTTTTGGGCACAAATAAGGAGGAAAGCGGGAAAAAAGACAAACAGAAGGGCACTATAGAACTATAAGAGGGAAGTAGGAATACAGGAATATGGAGGCTGAGGGTTCTGAGTGTGAATGGTTTGTGGGAGATCTTCAAAGTTAAGCATACTTTTTTGTTGATATTCTCTGTTGTGCAGTAGGCTATTATTATGAGCAATGAGTCCCATCACTGTGTGGTGTGATATGCGCATCAGTGGTTGTAGAGCTGGTTCTGGGGTCGAGTGTGACTGCAGCATGGACAGTGCTGTTTTTATGTGTGGTGGGTATGCATGTGTAGCTATCCAGGTGCCAATTTTGACAACCTTACAACAATATGACATTTTGATGCTGTTGATGGTATTATTTACCATTAAAAGCTTGTCCTGCTTGCTTCCTTGTTTGAGTGGCCGGGGCAAAATAGTAGCCTACTGCACATGCAGCTTTTCGATGACGTAAGCTGTAAATGGGTCTATCGATCTTCATTTTAAAGCCCCTACAAAGAATTTTCAACTGGATATGCAAAAGTCTCTCGTTTCTGAATCAGAATTTATTATTGTCATTGCATAGCAGTACAACGAGATTAAAAGCTAAACCTTTGAAGTGCAACCACATAGCAAACGAGACATTAAACAATAACAGTAAACAATAAACAGTCAGCGCCAGCATTCAGAATTCAACAGTTTATACATGATCCTGAGTATGCGTATGGATGTATAAGTAAAAGTGTAAGTGCATTTGATAGGCTAGCAGGGTAATAAATACAACCATAGGCAGTCAGTGCATATTTGCAATCAATAGGGTAATGGTTCTGGGATAAAAGCTGTTTTTCAGTCTGTTTGTTTTGGACTTGATGCACCTATAGCGCCGCCCAGAGGGCAGCAGGTTGAACAGGTGATGGCCTGGGTGCAGACTGTCCCGGACCATGTTACTGGCGGGTGGCTGATAATCCTCTGTGCGGTTTTGACCACCCTCTGCAGCCTCTTCTTGTCTGCCTCAGTGCAGATAGCATACCGCACTGCACAGGTATTTAAAAGTGTGGACTCTCTCCACACAGGCACCATTGATGTGCAGTGGAGTGAGGTCAGTTTTTTCTTCCAGAAGTCAATGATGATTTCTTTTGTTTTTGTAATGCTTAGTTCCAGGTTGTTTAAGGAGCACAAAGCTGTCAGTTTCAGGACTTCGTTCCTGTAGTTTAATTTGTCTCCCTCAGAGATCAAGTCCAACACAGTTGTGTCATTGGCAAATTTAATGATGATGTTTCCTGGGTGGGCGGGGGTGCAGTCATGTGTAGAGTGAGTAGAGGAGGGGGCTCAGCACACAACCCTGAGGAGAGCCGGTGCTGAGTGTACGGGAGGAGGAGAGGGAGGAGCCGAGTTTCACTGTCTAGGGGCGATTTGTCAGGAAGTTCTTTATCCAGGAACAGGTGAGTGGAGGGAGGCCCAAGTCAGAGATGGGGACTCGAGTTTGCGACTTGGACTCGAGTCGCACTTAAGTCGCACACACAGAGACTTCAGACTTGACTTGGACTCGTGCTCGTGCTCAAAAGACTTCAGACTCGACTCGGACTCATGTTTTGGGACTCGTGAACAATCATTGTGTTTTCTCTTTTTTTGGCGTATTAACATTGGGGAAACTCTGAAACGTCTGACGAGCTTAATGCCATTCCTTCCTTTTTGACACGGTAACCATGGTAACTATATATACATGCATATATACACACACACATATACACATATATACTATACATTCCAGAACATGCGCTTCAGCTGGGAGCAGCAAAGTCTGGTAGCTCAACCTTTTACTCAACCTTTGCTTTATTTTTGTTGTGTTTTTGTATTTTTTTCTCGAATTTTATTAACTACTGATGGATACTTCTGTGGGGAGAGGAGATTCTTCAGGAGAGGAGCTTCTGTCATTGAAAATGGAGCAAGTCTGGAGGATGCCACCCTGTTCCAGCTGGATGAGGAGGTGCTTTCGTGGTTGCTGTGCTGGTGGTGCAGAGGTCAAAGGCTTGGAGGTGGAGATGTACTGTGGGTCCTTTCTGCTGTCAGTCATCATGCAAAATATCAACTCTCTGCTCAACAAGAGTGATGAGGAGCTGCAGATATAGATGAAGACTCAGGAAGCAGACATTTTTTCAAATCAAAACAATACTTGTGTTCATCCCACCAACAGCTACTGCTGAAGATCCATGTGAAGGTCTCCATGAAGTCGTTGCTAGGATACAGACTAAACATCCTGAGACACTTGACTTCAGAGAGATCAGAGACACACGCTGGTGGAGGCCATTCTGAACAACTCAGATCATCCTCTTCTTGACACCTTGATGGACCAAGAAAAGAGCGGTGGTGGACGGCTCCTCTCTCTTCACTGCAGGACGGGGAAATATAGAAGATCCTTTGTACCTTCAGCCATCAGGCTTCTTCATTCTTCTGCAAATGGTTGATGAGCTGACAGACAAATGAATTTCCCTTTGGGGATTAATAAAGTAATTCGTATTCGTATTCGTATATGCCATGGGTGCGAGCCTTGTGGCCTCACACACTAGTACCTCAGATGATACTGTGGTGACCGACACACCTGCAGCTGCTGCTGTACCCTTTGTAATTAAGTTTGGTTTTAAAAACTTCATACAGGACGGCACCAACAAAAGAGGCACTGACTGCAAAGTCTGCAATACCAAGATAAAGGACGCTGGATCAACCACATCAAATTTTATCAGGCACCTGTAAACTCACCCGGATAGGTCAGTCACATTAGCACATATGGACGGTTAGCAAAGATGTTTAGCTCAGCTACCACCTTTCTAACTCAATATTTTAATAGATTAGTGAATGTTAGTTTGCTTGTCACACGTGTTTGCATGGAGTGGCGTTAACATTTGTTTAAAAAAAAAAAAGTTGGGTAACGTTATTCATCTACATTCCGTTGCCACCATCTACTGGCTAACGTTAAACGTAAAAAAATACACAGTTATACTGTCAGCTTACAGGCAGGTTAATGTTACAGGTTAATTGTTGACCACGTAACGTTAATGTTACAGGTTTATCAGGTTACCATTACTCTGGGTTTGAGTGAGAGGATAGAGGAATGTTTTAATTTATAGTAGACTTAAAAGATGTCATTGGAGACCCAGTGTAATTAAACGATATGGTTGCAGAGTGCACATTTTTAACTTTTTCCCCCCACTTTTCCACTAGCATAGTGAATGTTGAAATTTTACCAGCCACTGAATAGATTACCATTGTTATTGTCATTGTGTCTTCATATTGCATTGCAATAGCCTGTTTAAAGTGATCATATAACAAACAACTGATCAGTGCCGATACTTCATGTTGCTAATACAGTAGATAAAGGAGCGATAATAATACAGTAAATGCTTTGATAGATATAGCTGTGCAGTATTCTTAGTTGACCAAATAGCAGCAGATGATAGAAGGCTTATTACAACAAGAGACGTGAGACTTTTATTTTTTAGAGACTTGAGACTTGACTTGGACTTGTGACCAAAGACTTGAGACTTGACTTGGACTTGCAAAAAAAGACTTGTGAACAACACTGGCCCAAGTGTGATAGCTTGGTGATCAGGATGTCCGGTATGGTTTTAAACGCCGAGCTGCAATCCACGAAGAACATTCTCACATAGATCCCCTTCTGCTCCAGGTGGCTTAGTGCAGCATGGAGAGCGGTGGCTATGGCATCTTCAGTGGATCTGTTTGTCCTGTAGGCATACCAATGTGGGTTGAGGGTTGGGGGGAAGAAGGGCCTTAATGTGATGTTGGAGCCCTCTCAAGGCACTTTATAACAACCAGTGTTAGGGCTACTGGGTGGTAGTCTTTGAGGCTGTCTATGGAGGGTTTTTTTAGAACAGGGATCATTATGGATAATTTGAGGCAGGATGGGACCAGAGACTGTGACATGGAGAGGTTGAAGATGGACGTGAAGACTGCAGCAAATGAGGTCATCGGTGGGAAGCTATTTCTAAATAGTGTAACTGTTTACCTTCGGGGGGCAGTGGACGGGTCGGTCCACTGGACGAAATGATGTATGGCACTCAGACCGGAGGAGATGACTGCATTTGACAAGGCTATAAATTAGCCTAGCAAGTAAAAACCAAGCTCAATTTCATTGCTATATTTTCTGATATTGGGACAGGATCCACAAAGGGAAACCTGCTTTTGTCCACAGCGGTTGCCAAAATCAACAAAAAATGAAAGTAGTCATTGTAGGGGCTTTAAAGATCGACTATTATCATTCACGCTGCTGTAAACATTTTGTTGTGTCCATTCACTGCTGAATTTGGGGGGAGGGGGTGAAGGCAATTGTGGGTAATTTGAAACAGTGTACAAATAGCGCGATTTAGGGCCTGATTTACTAAAGGTTTGTGCATGTAAAAAAGTGTGCAAACACGTGTTGAAGCTGATCTACTAACCGGGTGCACGGAGGATTGCGTGTCCCAAATGGGCGTGATTGCAGGTGCAATCCATTTAGTGTGTTTGCCTTAAAGCTGGGGTTGGTAATCCTGGAGAGCTAGCAAGATTTGAAAATTGCACCTCCTCTGAGTTCCACCCCCCTCCTCCCCCTCCTGTCAGTGTGTACGTCCAAGCCATGCCCCCACAAACTGGAACGCGCACCGCACGAAAATGAGAAGCGGCAGGAGGAGTACTATATATATATATATATATATATATATATATATATATATATATAGTGGTGGGCATAGATTAATTTTTTTAATCTAGATTAATCTCACTGTAATCATGTAATTAATCTAGATTAATCTAGATTAAAATGGCTCATTCAGAATATGTGTGCTACCTAAGTAATTACTAAAAGTAAGTCTTTGAGAATGGGTTTCTTAAGCCAGGTGACGCATTAGACCAGGGGCTCATCTCCTGTTTCCAAAATGCATCACTGATTGCTTGAGAAAGCTGTTCTACTTTGATATTTGGTGATGAAAATAAATCATGTTCGATAAGATGTACTTGTGTTTACAAACTGTTTATTCAGTTAAACATGAATTTTGAACTGTAAGCCTACATAAGAGGTCGTGATGAACTGTTTACAGTCAGTTTAGTAGTTTTATGACGATTCTTCCCCTGCGTTACATCAGTGCTTGACCCGGCATCTGCAGCATTAGCTAAGGGATGCTTTGCGTTTAGGTGGTACTTGAGACTGGAAGAACTCCTACAGTAAACTAATTCCGCATTGCACAAGGTGCAAACAACCTTAGTCTTGTCCAGGTTTCCATTGGGAAGCTTCTTAAAAATGAATTTTCCCTGAAGCAAACCCGGCGGCTTCGTAGCTGCATCCATGTTAGCACGTCACGTTTGATGTGGTAATTCACAGTAGGCATACAGGTTCGAAGACTCGTTCTCGCCCCCTACAGTGCAATTCGGCTAGGTATACATCCACGCTAAAATATCAAGGTGAAAGTCATCATAGTTTGTGTAGTATAGACCCAGCTCCCAACCCAACTTTGAGAATAGATTAATGGCAATATTTTCTTTATCGCCTGATAAGAGTCTCACGTTAACACAGCACGTTAACGCCGATAACGGCCCACCACTAATATATATATATATATATATATATATATATATATATATATATATTCAATACTAGTGTCACCGACCCTTAAACCTACAGAGACGCTAATATTAGCATTAGGCTAATACAAGCTACAAAAGTAGCTACGTTAGCAAAAGTTACATATTTCATAAAAATAACAAATCCTCCCTGAAGCAAAACATATAATTACCTTTCCAACAGAAAGAGAGCAACCTCAGTATCGCTTCAAATCCCTCAGTTGTCTCCACAAAAGCAACACCGATGTTTACTCTGGTTTGACGTCTGGTTTTATCCATAGTCTTTTTGTTAGCAGCCTTTTCAGCCTCCGGCTTTCTCTTCCTGGCCTTTTTCTTGGGGCGAGCCGTTACAAGTAATGGTGGAAGTAGTAACTGGGGCTGCATTTTCTCAGCCACTGATCATCATAAATGAGCATGAAATCCGATCTGCTGTAACTCTGTACACTGATTTCTTCCGGCAACAGCGACACGTGAAGATTGTGCACACGCGTCGGAGACAGGGATCGAGGGGGGCAGATACAGAACTAGACATGAAGGCATCTGATTGGTCAGTGGAAGCCATTCAAAAGTTGGGAACTTTTGAATGGCTTCCACTGTACAAGCTGAAAGCCAGCTGAATTGCAGCCAACTTCCAGCCAACTCCCAGCCAAGTTCCAGCTGAGTTCCAGCAGCTGGAATAACCCCCTCCTTCTCCTGGGCGTGTCTATTTTTTACTGTAACTCCTCCTATTCAGTGAATTACAGGGTATGACCAGGAGATGGCGCTTCTCTTACAGAATACACATAGCCCCCAATCATTCTGATGTTCTGTGAATTTCCACTGACCACCAGAGGCGGTGCTCAAAGCACCAACTCTGGCAGTCAGTAGAAATTCATAGAACCGCGATTACAGAAGTGAAATTATAACAGGCCTTGCTACTGGAGATGCACTTTCCACTGTTTAATCTGGACTCTGTGCGTACTTATCACCAAACAAGCTAACATGTAGCCTACATTAATAGAGGGCTGGGTCAGGTAGAGTAAATAAGAATTAGCCTAATAAATAATAATTGAATATTTGATCACAGTTTACACCTTGTGAATCTACATTTAAAGAGGAAGAATTATGGGTGGTTAACATCCTTAGGCAAGCCCCTCCAATCACCTCATTCAACCTTTTGTTTGCGCTTAATGGGCTTTTTGGTCTCCCGTTGTCACACAAATCAAGTATAGAGCCAAAAATGCAGCTGGTGTGACTCTAGCGCAGGGCTATTCAACTTTGAGGGGAGCAGTTCTGTTGGAAGGCTGTGGCCTGTGGGCCACACATTCTCCTGAGGACAGCAACAGTGATGCGCAAAGTAATCACGTTACTGTTCTGATTACTTAATTTCAAAAGTAATTTGTTAGATTACAAGTTACAGTACTAGTTCCTCGCGAACAGCCAATCATCCAATGGACAGTCCCACGTGTGCTTCCTGCCTGGCTCATTGAAACAGCCTATCATATCTTTGGACGCTATGAGTGATAGGCAAACACCCAATCATTTAACAGCTGTGTAGTTCTGTTACAGCGTCATCGCCTTGTGTGTTTGTTGACAACAGAACAGCCTGTAGTGAGAACATGGGGACAGTTGTTGGTATGGTAACAGTAACTGAGACTGTGGTTGTACATCTGCCCCAGTTCTGAATCAGCAGCAATAATGAAGCAGAGGCGGTTCGCTCTGCATCACCATCAGTGAAACGCTTGATGGAAACGCAGATTAAAAACACTGAACCACGACCATTGTGTACCTGGAGCCAGGCACCCTATTAACTGGAGAGACTAGAGGCTGTAGTCCTCTCTGTAGCAACACTGGTTTTGATTCCACCCCTACAGCCCCTTTCATTTAAAAATATATTAAATTTCATTTTTAGAATGAACAATCAATCAGTTCATTAACATACTGCTTTTTTCTGCTCTTTTCTTTAAATTAGCTACCGTGTGAATTGTTGATAAATATAATTTATTAACTTTTTTTTTTTTTTTTTTTTTAAACTACATTGACTCCCTTGGGACTCGGGCCAAAACAGATCTCTCTCGCCCTCCTATGCTAAAGGACGGTTCTCCTGGTCCACCGTGATCCACTGGTCTTTGCCCTCCTCATGCACTATCTACATGTATATACAGTCACATTGTTTACGTTGTGTGTTTTAATCAGTCCTGTAACACACACAGTGTGACCGCGGTACCAGCAGGGTGACAGAAATGCTTATTGTTCATGTGTAGAGGGACAAAATGACAGTTGTTACTTTCATCCTGACAGTAACTCCCGGCACTTAAACCTGAGTTGTTTCTATACTGAAAAACTGTGTGTCAAACTGTAGGATGTGTTAGAGGACCAATTCATCTGTCTAACCATCACATCTATGACACCTGAAACGGTAAACACAGCCGAGTGATCAAAAAAATTACTGCTCGAGTGTATTTACTTTCTGTTATTGAAAACAGGTTCTTGAATGTAACTCCGTCAAAGTTGTTAGGGAGAAATTCTGTGGTGATGCAGGAAGAAGAAGCACCGGAGACTTAGATGTCTTACACTGAAGAAGTTTAAGAGACTTGATCAAGGAGAACAAACGAGTCATCGACACAACATGAGTGCGTGATGCCACCTCAATTCTGAGGGCCTAGCTGCAAAGTTCAGATACATATACTAGGAAGGTGGACCGAGCCCACAAAGGGAGATGCTAACATTCCATTGGCTATTGGGCATAAACATTAAGATAAAGACTCACACCATCTAGGTCAGGGGTGTCAAACTCAATTGCACAGGGGGCCAAAACTCAAACCACACTTTAGGTCGCGGGCCGAACAGGATAAACATTTATTGAATACACTAAAACTGAACGTTTTTTGAACATAAATATGAATAAAAACAGACAGGAATATTATTACAGAATAAATAAACTTAAACTTTAAATAACTTAAAATACTTTGCTCTCCATAAAAATATCTCCTGTCAAAATTATACAAATTCAAAATATGAAAAAAATGGAAATATAAAATTTGTGCTTTTCACCAAAAATAACAACAAATCAAAACATTCAGTTTTCTTTGCTCTTATGCCATTTTGTCAGAGCTGGATGCTTGGCATCTTTTTTTGGCAACAAGTTCGTTTAGGTTTGGTGTGAGGTCCTGTGTTGTGGAGATTCTCAGGATGGACTGCAGGTGTTCATCAGTGAGACGACTTCTGTGTGCTGTTTTGTTAATCTTCATCACTGAGAACAGCTTCTCACATAGATATGTGCTACCAACCATGCACAAGGTTCGAGCCGCATGTAGACGGAGCTGGGGCATTGCTTCAGGAATGGAGCGAAAAAACTGTGCGGGCCCTGCAGTGTCATATTTTGCATTTAGTGTCCCATTACACTGCAGCTCAATCAGCTCCATCTGTATCTGTACAGGTGCAGTTTCCACATCGACGGCAAATGGGTTGCGAAGCAGCTCAAAATTAGTTTTTTGTGCTTCAAAGTCACCAAAGCGCCGTGCGAATTCAGTGCGCTCAGTTTATCAGCAAAGTGCGCATTTGGGAACACCGTTGTGCCGACTTGGTTCAACATTACTTGGCAACAGGGAAAGTGAGGCAAGTTGCACCAGTGCATTTGTGTCTCTCATAAGAGCAGCTTCACTTGAAATACCTTCACCGCATCATACATGTCAGTGATCATGCGGTCACGTCCCTGGAGCTGCAGGTTTAAGACGTTGAGATGAGCTGTTATGTCAGCCAGAAACGCCAATTCACATTTCCACTTTTCGTCCCGCAAAACTGTGGAGTCTTTTCCTTTACTGTCCATGAACTGACAGATTTCCTTACTGAGCTCAAAAACTCTGTTGAGAACTTTTCCCCGACTCAGCCAATGCACCTCTGTATGATAAGGAATGTCGACAAATTCTGAATCTATTTCGCACAGAAAAGATTGAAATTGCTCGTGATTTAATCCCTTGGCTCGGATAAAGTTTACGGTCTGCGTTACAGTGCTCATCACATGCTCCATTTTTAGGACTTTACCACACAGCGTTTCTTGGTGAATGATGCAGTGATATGCGGTTAACTCACCAGCACAGTTTTCCTCCTGCATCTTTACTCGCATCCTTCCCACTAGTCCACTTTTTTCACCACACATCGCCGGTGCTCCATCTGTTGTAAGTCCAACAAGTTTGTCCCAGGGCAGTTTCATGTCGGTTACACTTTGACACACGTTTTCAAAAATGTCTTTTCCCGTCTTTGTTCCGTGCATCGATTTAATGTCCAATATTTCCTCTGTAACGTGCAAATTGGAGTCCACTCCACGGAGGAAGATCGCCAGCTGTGCAGTGTCCATTATGTCAGTGCTTTCATCTACAGCAAGAGAGTATGCAACAAAATCTCTCCTTCTTTCACTCAACTGTGTTCTCAAATCAGTGGCCATCTCACAAACCCGATCAGCAACCGTATTTCTACTCAGGCTTACATTTGCCAACATCTGCTTTTTGTCTGGACACAAGACGTCGCACACCTTCATCATGCAGCTCTTCAGAAACTCTCCCTCAGTAAATGGCCGGCCTGATTTGGCGATCTCCTCTGCCACAATGAAACTTGCTTTCACAGTGGCTTCACTTTGGGATTTTGCTCTGGTGAAAAACGTCTGCTGGAACGTCATATTCTTCTTTAATTCTTCTACTTTCTGTATCTTCTGCTCTGCATTCAGGTTTTTCAGCTTATCCTGATGTTTTGTCTCGTAGTGCCGTTTTACATTATATTCCTTAATTACGGCCACATTAGCCCCACAAAGAAGACACTCGGGTTTACCGGCAATGTCAGTAAACATATACTCAGCCTCCCATCGGTTTTGAAAGGCTCTGTTTTCAGAATCAACTTTTCTCTTGGCCATTGTGAGGGGCTAGTATCGCGTAGCGTACAGCAACAGACACTTAGCTAACTTGATTGACGCGGGAATGTTTCAAGGTAGCCTTGCGTCCGACAAGGCAGCTGAACCACTGCATTGTGGGATCTGAAGTTTGAGTGTTATCAGCGCTTCATATAGCCGGGCCATTATAGTAAATCTATATGAAATGATTTCGCGGGCTGGATAAAATTGTACGCCGGGCCGGATGTGGCCCGCGGGCCTTGGGTTTGACACATATGATCTAGGTGATGCGAGAACAACAATAGTCTCTCTCTCACTTAGAGTGTTATCTGGCGAAGGCGCCAGGGGAATGAACATGGCCTTGGCATGCCCTAGGAGAGAGTATAGGTCAGATAAACTGTCTCTAGCAATATATCTAAAAGAAAACATCTAATTTCTACTTTCACCTATAAACAAAGAGGGATTGACCTTTAACTACACAAACTATACGGAGAAGTGAAATTCTTCCCTAACAATCCCATCTTATTAATCATAAGATCAATAGTCTACATTTTAGCACCGTAAGGGTGAGTTAAAGTCAAGCCGTCAGAATCAAAGAACATCACGCAATACAAGAGCATCAAAGAGATCAAATGTGAAAATGTAAATCACAATATATGTAAACGTAACAAGTAAATGCTTCAGTAGCAATCAAGATAGTGTTGTAAAATAAATCACATTTAAACAAACAGAATCATTTGAGTCAAACAGTGAGTCACACCCCTCTTATATAGCATGTCCGCCTATCTAACATGTGACCCCGGGATCTGACCTTCCCATCAACAAGGACCGCTAGAAGCAAACCCTCAATGGGATACAGAACCCCTAAACACTGGAGTGTTCAAAGGGCTCACGGTGGAAACCACAGTCACATGGGCCTACTCATAGGAGCCAAAAACCCCCCCTGTCATGGGCGAGAGGAGGGAAAAAGACACCTGCGCTAACTACACTAAGCATGGAGACAGACCTACCTCAATGTCAGGGAGGAGAACCCAAATAAGTCATGTCTCATCCAGATGATGTCATGGGGCGATCAATCACTTACTACAACACATGAACCAACAATAATAATAAAGTGTATGAAGATTATATAAGATGCATCTTAACTTACAGTTAATCAATGTCAGACTAAATTAATTAGAGGGAAAATGAAACTTTCAAATGAAAACACAACAGTACAATCACTGATAAACTCATCATGTGAGAGTAACATGGATCATTTATCTTCAACCCATGTGCTACGCGCACAGTAGAGGGCCACCACCATGGAGAGGTTACTAGCACATACGATGCATGGTGGTATGGAATCCATCTCGGTGATTACAGATTTTCTTCATCAAACCATATATATGGCAATACTTTATTACTCCAAATGAGTGATTAAAACTACTGTGTGATTAACTGAGATGATATGTGTAGAGTGCTTTAAATAAGTAATTCATTTTGATAACTTGCCTGCTGGATCCAAAAGCTTTCCCTGTGGAATGAACTGCAGGTTTAGCAACATAACAACTACCAAAAAGACATCTCTCAATCAGGCATTGAAACACAACAGTGGTTGGGGATCGTCTGGATCGAAGATGAACAACAGTCTTTCTTTCTGTGTAATCTGTGGACGTCTCAGCATAGTAATTTGTGTCAAATGCAACGTCTTTATTCAGATTTATGTCAGTGCGGAGTGCTGGAGGGTTCATCAGTTCATTCTCACCACAAGAGGTCCCTGCATCGTCCGCAGGATCTCTCAGCTGGGAGCTTCCCCTCTCACTCAGCTCTGAATCAGTGTCATTGGAGTATGGACTAGGGATCGACCAATATGGACTTTTTAGGCCGATACCGATACAAATTATTAGTTATCAAGGAAACCGATAACTGATAATTAGAATCAGTATTCATTTGCAGTAAAAATGAAAAATTTGATGTCAAAATTTAGAATAACACACCTGCAATTAAACTGAATTAAGTATACTCTTTGTTTTTATACATAGACCGTAACCTTTTGTAGAATAAAACAAACTCAAACATCTTGGTTGAAATGCCAAGTTTAACTATTGAATGGGGTTTCAAGAAGGAGAGACACAAAGAAAGAGTGAGAATTAAAAAAAGAGGGAAAATGTTAAAAATATATATAATCATTTACATAATATTACATAATAATACTACATAATAATCTTATGATGGCCTATAACATTACATATAAACAGCGTAAAGAGTTTGTAAATAAAGATTAAACTTTAAGTTTCAGTGGTTCCCAGTGTTTTTCACTCATAGTTCCTTATTTATTATTATATTTATTATATATGTAGAGAAATAAAGGTGTGTTCTGAATCTCAGAACAGTATGTGAACTCTTGTGCTTAGAACTGTATGTCATATTACATAAATAAGAACAAGGCACTTAGCAAAAGTAAACAGTAAAGGCTATGTTACACACGAGTTGTAGCCTAGATGTAACGGTAAATTTATTGATGAAAATAACACTGAGAATAACCTCCTCAACGTGTGCTCTCTGCCTGGCTCATTGAAACGGCCTGTAATATCCCTGGACGCTACGAGTGACCGGTGAAAAGGCGATCATTTAACGTCTGTGTGTTCAGTCGCAGCAGCACCATAGCCACGTGTGTTCCTTTACAACAGAACAGCGTGTAGTGAGAGCATGACCGCTGAAGGAGAGGAGATTATAAACAAAAAAGGACACGTTAGCGTGTGGTGTTAAACTTAAATGCTATAATCACCTCAGGTGTTGTTTATTGATAAACAGGGAGCCACCCTGCGGGTTGAGACACGTTGGGATATTTACAAAGTAATGGTAACCGTAAGGGCTCATATTATTATTATTCATCTGTTGCGAGCTCTAAAGTGGTGGCGGCATGCGATGCGGCATGTAAGTTATCACCAAAAATGATCATAAAGTTGTGGTGTTTTTAAACTTCATCATAGAGGGTTTTTATCGCAACTTTGTGTCGACTGATTATTGCCTTACCTACTCCGCTGGCTCACCAGACCAATCTGCTTCTCCTCCTCGTCTATGGCACTGCATAGATGCTTCACTGTTGACTGGCTACCAGTTAGTTAGGGCTGTGGGTGGGACTTAGTTACATGGTCAAGAGTGGTGGGTTCAGGCAGGGAGACGGTGCATCGACGCCAAATGAGCACATTTTAAAATAAATTTATCGGTGGAAAAAACAGCCGATGCCGATCATCGTAAAAATGCCGAATATCGGCCTATAGTATCGGCCATGCCGATAATTGGTCGATCCCTAGTACGGACTGCCTTTCACCTTACTCTGATGGCTTGCCATCTGTAACCAGATCAAAAGAGATCCACACAAGAGAACAAAGAGAATTGTTCCCCCAATCACTAGTCATGGCTCGCTGCTGCTGCGATCTCTGCTCGTGGAGCAAATCTGCACCTTGTAGTGTGCACCCATTCTGGTTTGCCCTCAACTTTTAGGGCCGTTCTCGTCCACAGCAACACCTGGTATGGTCCCTTCCACCTAAGAGACAAAGACACTTTTTTTTCACACCAGAGATCTTATTAGTACAAAATCCCCTTCTCTAAAGGGGTGAATGGGCTCATCTGAAGGTCTCGGGAGTCTGTCAGCCACCTGTAAGTGATATTTTCTCAAAATTTCTGTTAGCTTTTTTACATAGTCAGACATGTACTCATCTGTCCAAATCAGAGTGGTTTTGCTTGGTGTCAAAGGAGGACTTACACCTGTGGACATGGGTCTGCCCATCAACACTTGATGTGGGCTCAGCCCTGTTGTTGCATTCAGTGTACTCCTGATGGAGTACAACACCAAAGGCAATGCGTCGGACCATTTCAAACCCGTTGCCATCATTGTTTTTGTCAGTCTGTCTTTGATGGTTGAGTTCATTCTTTCCACTTGACCTGAACTTTGTGGATGATATGGAATATGTAGCTGCCAAGTGAAGAGCTTTTGAGAGAGCCGATGTGATCTGTTAAATAAAGGCTGCCCCTCTATCACTGTCAGTTGCACTTGGCACTCCAAATCTTGGAATCAGTTCCTTCAACAAACATTTTACAACAGTTTGTGCATCTTCTTTTCGTGTTGGATAGCATTCTACCCATTTAGAAAAACGGTCAGTGATCACAAGCAAGTGTTCGTAACCTTGACAGTTTGGCATATGTACAAAGTCTATTTGCATATTTACAAAGGGACCTGATAGAGGTTCTAAATGGTCATGTCTTACAGTGTTGTTCATTCTCCTGTTCTGTTGGCATATCATACAGCCATCTACAAATGTTTGAGATACCTGTGTGATACCTGGAGTGAACCACTGCGAGCGTATGACATCATTCATCATCCCTCTTCCTACATGTGATGGGCAACACGTGCAAGCACATGTAGGAGAGCACAAGGACAAACAGGTTGGCCATCAGGGTGGAGCCACAAGCCAGACTCCTTGCCAATAGCACAACCCTTAGCTAACCAAAGACTACGTTCTCTGTCATCGGCCTGACCCTGTAGGGCCACAATGTCATTAGTGAGAGGCAGTGAGATAGGTTCGGAAGGTTGAGCGGAAACACATTGGTGAACCAAAGAGGAAGAGGAAAGTGCAGATTGTTTAGCTGAAGCATCAGCCCGTGCATTTCCTTGTGAGACAGGATCATTACTGTTCGTGTGTGCAGCACATTTGACAATAGCGAGTTTAGAGGGAAGCAAAATCGCATTCAGGAGGTCATTGATCAACATGTGATGTTGTAACGGTTTACTGGAAGATGTGACAAGACCGCACATTTTCCAAATTTGGCCAAAGTCATGAGCGACACTGAAAGCGTATCTGGAATCGGTGTAAACAGTTGCCACCTTCCCGCTGGCGAGTACACATGCTCTCATAAGTGCGATCAGTTCCGCTGCTTGAGCAGAGGTGTGCTGTGGCGATGCATCAGCTTCCAGAACATCAAAATCAGTGACAACAGCATAGCCGGCCAAATGAATGTTATCAGATGGTCGGCTAGCAGAGCCGTTAGTGTAAAGAACCATGTCAGAATTTGGAATCAGAGTCTGCAGCAGATCTGGTCTGGAGGTGCAATCACTGATCACAGCGTGACAATCATGATCAGAAATGTCGTCAATCATCGGAAGAAAAGTGGCGGGGTTAAAGGGTGGTGAGTGTCGCAAAGTGATGTTTGTGCTTGCAAGAATGATAGCTTCATAGCCAGAACGATGTGCAGCTGACAAATGTTGTGTTGCAGAAGTGGTCGAGATTGATACAACAGCATGAGATGCATAGACAACACAGTCATGAGCCAGAACAATGGAAGCAGATTTGTCAATCATTGCTGCAACCGCAGCCACTGATCTAAGGCAGGCAGGCATACCACGGACCACGGCATCCAAGCGACACAAGTAATATGCAACGGGGCGGTAATGAGAACCATGCTTTTGCACAAGGGTGGCTGTGTCCACGTTCATTCACGTGGAGATGGAAAGGCTGCTGATAGTCAGGCAGTCCCAAAGCTGGAGCCGTGGTGAGGGCCTGTTTTAGGCTGTTAAAGGCGTGAAGCATTTCATCAGTCCAATGAATGCATGTGGGTGCAGTTTGCAGCGTAGCAGCTCTCAAAGTAGAGTCCAAAGATGCATACTCAAAAATCCAATGTCTGCAGTAATTCGTCATGCCCAGGAAAGAAAGCATCTGCTTCTTTGTGGTGGGAGGAGGCATGTTTCTCAACAACTTAACATGCTCAGGTGACAAGTCTTTCAACATTTCTCAGAACATGACCCAAGTAGGTGACCTCAGGTTTATAAAACTGCAGCTTAGCCAAGGAGGCTTGATGTCCACATTCAGCAAGTCTCCTCAAAAGCAAGATGGAGTCAGTGTGACACACCTCCTCAGATGGTGGACGACAAGAAGATCATCAGCATACTGCAAAAGTGTTGAGCCCCCGGCAATGTAAGGTCATCCAGATCTCTTTTCACCGCTGCCGCATAAACTGTGGGGCTTGAAACGAAACCCTGAGGTAATCGTTTCCATGTATACTGCCTGTCTTTGAACATGAACGTGAACAGATACTGGCTGTCTGGATGCAAAGGAATTGAGAAAAAGGCTGAGCACAAATCAATGACTGTGTAGCGTGTGGAATTGCATGGGAATGATGTCAAAATGGAAACTGTGTCAGAAACTACAACAGCAGGAGGAATCACTATGTTATTGATAGCTTGAAGGTCTTGCACAAAACGCCACTCACCAGGACGATAAGGTTTTGGGATGGGCAGCATAGGTGTGTTACATGGACTGGTGGTGGAAGTTAACACATCCTGATCCAAAAGAGACTGAATGACATGTTCAATACCTGCAATGGCTTGTGGTGGTAACTTGTACTGTCTAATACGTGGCAATGATGCATTAGGTTTGAGTGTGACATGATGTGGCGGGGCAGAAAGTACCAAACCAACATGATTTTTATGCTTAGTCCACAAAATGGATGGAACCTCAGCGAGCTCTGAGGGAGGACCATAGATTGGTGGAGGTGGTGGTTTATGCAAAACAAAAACACTGTGTGTCAGGTCAACGTGTTCAGTCAGTGTTATCATGTACAATTCATCACCCAAATATGTGATTGTTTGGGCTGGCAGAGTAGATACGGCTCGCCTCAAGGCCTGACACTCCGCCACCATGGCTCCAAGATGTTTTGGTTCACAGCCAGAGGATACTGCAACTGTGACATGGGGAGAAGAGAATTCAACATCAAACAATGCACTTTGACTACTAGAAAGTTGAATTGGAATTGCACATCCTTGTGGACCAACAAACAGACACTGGTCACTCACCAAACCCTGTTGTTGATTTATTAGCGTGTCAGCTACCTGTTTATACTGTGCCGAAGGATTGAAGGCTGCTCTGCAGTGACACTGTAGCATAGGCTTCATGCCGGACATTAAAGCAGCACACGGAGGAGAGGTTTTAGCAATAGTTTGGATACTGGGCACTGTGAACATAGAAAGCAAATTGAAATTTGGCAGGTCCCAACAATACAAACAATCAGCTGCAGTTTTTAGAAATTAAAATGCATGTGGAGCTTTTTCATCAGGGAGACTCAGAAACTAACCATCAGGTGTACAGTGGATGGATGCATGCAACTTGCTATATCATTACCTTCAACGGTGACATTTGTACATTTGGACTTTGGCTCTTTCTGCGGAACACCTGAAACACCGACAGTTTTGACAAAGTTATTTGTGGGAGTTCATTGGATTTTATGGTATTTTATGATTTTATCGGATTTTATGGATTTTATGGTAGAAATAGTTGCACCACTATCAATCATAATTTCAACAGTATTGCCATTAACCTGGACAGGCAAAAACGGGTCATCTTGTGGATTAGTAGAAATTTGAATAGCAGCTGCTTGCCACAGACAAGGTTGTTCAGACTGTGTTCCTCTTTGGCACCCCTATGTACGTTGATAAGGGGCACTGTATGCACTGTCTGCAGGAGGAAAGCCTATTCCCCTGTGGGGGACCCCAGCTTTGGCCATTCTGATTTTGATATGGAGGATAACCCCAGGTCTGGGCTTGGTATCGGTTTTGATTTCTACGGCGTTTGTTTCTACATTCATAGGCCCAATGCCCTGATTTTCCACAGTTTCGGCAGTTACCCTTCACAAAATTTCTCCTTTCTCTCCCTTGGTCATTCAGCTGAGTTTGCTGAACCATCTGCTTTGACGGAGGCTTCGTCATAACAAACACACCATTCCTCTGCATTCCAATCAAGTTAGCGACGGTTGTTTTCCAATCAAATGTGGACCAAGCCACTTTGTAAGACGCAGCAAACTGTGGTTTCATGTTGTCCATCAGAATGGAGATGCAAAATTGTTGCATCTCTTCTCGCGGTATCGAAAAGTTCAAATCCCATTGTTTTGTGAATCTTTTATTGTAGTCAGCCACTAATTCATCATCTCCCTGAATACAATGTACCACTGCTGAGAAATCAAGCTTCTGACGCGCACATTTATCAATTGCAATTTTTGCAGACTCATTTTAAACCATGCGCTCAGTGGTCTGGCCTCAGGCCACATTCCTCCAGGGGCAGGAGGTGGAAAAACAAACTCGTCCGCACACATCGACCAATTTTCACCATATCAATATGCCAACAGCTCTTGAACATCAGGTATCAGACAATCATACATATTGCACACTTGTTTCAGCCACAAGATATGGGCCAGGTTGTGAGATTGGGTTGGGGGCAGCATTGATCACATCCAAAATTTCACGAGGAGTCCATGGTTTGCAAATAGGGGTGTCACCTAGCATTATTTTAGGGGCACTGAAGTGTGTGTTCGAGGCACGTCCGTGTCCCCGTGCAACAACTTTCCCTTTTCTGTTTGCTTCCTTCGACTGTGACCATGTACACCTAGATTTGTCTGTGTTCGTGAGGGAGCTCACCCCTTTTGGTCTGACATCTTTTTCAGTCAACGTGGAGTCAGTTGGGTCAAAGTCTTCGTTGGAGTCATCTGATTCGTCTCCTGAGCAACTACTACTACCCTCTGTTGCGTTTCTCAAGTTCCGTTTATACCTTGTGAAGTGAAATTTGTGCTCCCCTGACTGTTTGGAGCCAGTTGGGTGTGTGTCAGATAGGTCCTCTTTATTATCTGTGCCTGCTGATGGTCTGTGTGCAGTCTGTGTTGATATTTTGCTTTTCTTCTCATCCCGTGTGTGCCTGCTCTGGCATGAGCATCTGTGTGTGTGTTGTAGGGGAGGAAATATTTAGAGACATTTATCTATTATCTCCCCAATACGTATTCTGTCTTTCCGGTGTTAAGATGAGGTTTTATTAAAGTAAAGTAATTAATTTATTCAATCTGACTCCATTTGATTAAAGACAACTTAAACATTAAATATTATTTAGTATCAATAGTTAACCAGTAATTAAGAATATAAGCCTTTTAAGGATTGAACTCTACTGTTAAGAAATCTGACATCAGTCTTAGTTCAGGGATGGCAGATATAGGTTAACAAATCACTCAGTGACCTTCTTAACATGGAAGAATATCCCTGATGCCTGGGTTGAAGTATTCAGAGGTATTAGAACATGATACTCAATCTTGTCTGTCCAACTCAGACGTTAAGGGTGTGAACAGTGTCCAGTGAAACTTACCATATAACTAAGGTCTTTGGGATACAGTATTTAACTAGTCCCTATCTCAGTTCAGGGATGGCAGATATAGACTCAAACTATTCAGTGACCTTCTTAACATAGAAGAACAGCCCTGACACCTGGGTTGAGATATTCAGAGGTTATAGAACATATCTAAATAATTTACAAAACATGATACTCAATCTTTTCTATTCGACTCAGAGGTTAAGGGTGTGAGTGTTACCCAGTGAAACTTACCATATAACTAAAGACCTACTAGGTATCTGATAACAGATCCTTCACTACAAGAGTAAAATCTCAACAAGGCAATATTAGAAATGAATGGTATAATGGTAATAAACATTCCAGTTTATTGTGATGCACAATAAGTGAACAAACTATAGCCAATAGCAACAATACTTGAGAAACAGTTATTGCAACACACTCGACATGTGGGAGCTCTGGTAAACAGATCAACTCAAAGGTTGGGTCCTTGCTCTTTCCCTTAAATATCCAACCAGAACAAAGACACTTTTAAATCACATGTCAATAGGAATTTGCATAGAGAAACCACTCATATCTGGAGACCTTTGATCATCAGGGTGTATGTCACAGGACAATAACTTCACACTGAGACCATCAGACATGTAACATTTCAAGGGGAAGTCAGGTAGATAGGAGGTGTTAAGGAGACACTAATCAAAAGGTATAATACACAAAGTAGTTTCTTCCAGTCTGGGGGAAACTTCCATTGTTTCAGGGATGAGAGTTCAGAGTGATGTTGAACTGTCTTACAGTGTCTCTGCTGAGCTGCCTCTTGCTGCCAGTTCTCTCTGTCTAAGTGAATCAACGCAGCAGCATGCAAAATCGGATCATGATTGTTATTTCAATAGGTTGTGGGAGCTCCGTGGAGACCCCCAGCTTAGGGCAGTTCACAACAGCACACTTCTGTTCAGACATTCCGCACTCATTCAGCACTTTTCGAAAATCTTGAGGTGAAACCGGTTGTCTAGCCTGTCGTTTCACCCATCTATATAACATCGCTTTCGCACATGCTTTCACATCATCTGCATGTTTCTCTTTGATTCTTGTCATTTCAGCCGCTCTTGTTTGTAAACCAACTTCCAGTCCAGGCATCATAGACACATTCACACGTTCAACTGCTCAATCACACTTCTCAGTTCATCTGAAATTTTCTCTTCCTTACACACATCCATTCCATTCCTCTGATTTGCCACACTCACCCACATCTGTACACATTCTTTCATGTATGGATAACTCCATACTGAATTGCCCACAGCAGGATCCATGTTGATTTTGATCACTTTCAATTTATCTGCTTCAAACGAACCAATCATGGGCCACCCTCCATTTGTCTGTGTCCAGTCTTGCATGAGGTTAGTAAATGGATACACGTATTTCCAACCTTTTAAATGACCAACTACGCCAGCTGGTGTTCTCGAGGAGAATATTCTCTGGAGGTGTTCTGGTTGCATACTACCTACACCATGTGCCTCTACATCAGTTTGATTAGAGTTGGAGTGTGTATTTGTGTCATTCTGTTTATTATTGGTGTGAGAATTTGTTTCACTCCCTGTTTTGGACAGATGACCTCCCATTGTTACTTCAAACAAATACACTCAAATAAACATACAAGAACAACTTCAGAAGCATACAGGTCTCCGGGCTTACACAAATTTACAGTGATGTTGGTGTGAAGGGATTGACGGTTTCTCCGTTCTGTGTATACACTTTTTATTGGCACCTCTTGCCTCCGGGCTTATCCTCCGGGGCTATTTTGTTTCCCGTCGGACACAGAGTGGGTGGTCCTGGATTTTGATCTCAGGCGAAGTAGACCTCTTTCATTCTACCCCGAAAAATTTCTTTCTCTATAGCCAGAGATCGCACCTAGGTCCCTCTGTGTCGGACCTGGTTTTTCAACCGCACCCAGAAACAGTCGCAGTAACCACTCAGTGGCTCTGCTGGTGATATAGCTCACCTCACGCTTTTCCTCACACCCCACATGCACTTGTGAAATTGATCTAATTTCACTCTAGATTAAAGCATTTCTCTTACACAGAATTAATAATAATTAATACGTCATTTCAATAGAATGACAAATGTTTTGTCTCCTATTTTAACATTATAGTTCATGATCTCGTCAAACTCAGACAAGTTAAGGCATGATATATAAAATTATACATATGCACTTACCGAGTCGTTGTTCTGTTGATATCCTGTTCGTGACGCCAATTGTTAGGGAGAAATTCTGTGGTGATGCAGGAAGAAGAAGCACTGGAGTCATGGATGTCTTATACTGAAGAAGTTTAATAGACTTGATCAAGGAGAACAAAAGAGTCATCGACAAAACATGAGTGCGTGATGCCACCTCAATTCTGAGGGCCTAGCTGCAAAGTTCAGATTCATATACTAGGAAGGTGGACCGAGCCCACAAAGGGAGATGTGCTAACATTCCATTGGCTATTGGGCATGAACATTGAGATAAAGACTCACACCATCTAGGTGACACGAGAACAACAATAGTCTCTCTCTCACTCAGAGTGTTATCCGGTGAAGGCGCCAGGGGAATGAGCATGGCCTTGGCATGCCCTATCACATTGATTGCTTCATATAAATAGCTGTTATAGACCACTGTGACCAGCTGTAGTTACAGGAATTATAACAATGTTTCTATGTCATGGTTTTCATGTGTCTATTTTTTTTCCTTTCTAGTTATTATTTTCATATAGCATTAATTTGTTGTCTATATGCACCGAGAGCGAGAGAGAGGCAGGTCTCATAGAAGAGAAACACACTTTTCCTTTTTGGTTATAAAAATTCCAAATGACCGTCAGCTTTTTACAGCTTAGTAAATATAAAAACTGAGGGTCATCATGACGTTTAGACCTTTGTTCATACAGTCCATGGTTGCTCTCACTGAGAGCAGAACATAATCACTGCTCCTCCCCGTGGACAAATGAGGCATTGCAGCTGGTTTTCCTGCAGGCTGTTTAGAGTCATTTCGAGTCAGGGCCTCATTTACTATGTCATCAGCGGGCGATCACATTACCCCTGAGGACTCAGCATGATTCCATTATTGGCCATCCAAGAGCCAGCCAAGGATCAGCCAGATACCAGCCAAGGCCAAGCCATCACTGAAACAAGGGAACTTTTGATTGGCTCCATCTGTAAGGTTAAAGTTAAACATTTTATTTAGAATTTTATTTTATATTATGCATTGCTGGAATGTCAGTGCTAAATAAATATTTTTTTCATAATGTTGTAATTGATTTCTGTGAAGCATGAATATTCATTTATGCAATTACAATGCCTTGATTTTAGTGAGGTCAGTACACAGTCATAGCTATAAGCACAATGGTACTAAAAATTTACATAATTTATTTCAGTTTTAGGTAGGGCTGGGCGATAAATCAATTTTATCAATTAATTCCAATTTGTACTTTATGTCAATTTGTTTTAATGAAAATCGATTTTCTCTTCAACATCTGCCACCAACGCTCCTTGCTGAGCTCCCATAGTTCAGAGTGATGCTCCCCCCGCGCACTTGATATACAAACAACATGGCGGTGAGCGGTGAAGATCTCATTCCTAAGAAAGGAAACATATCTTCAGTTGTTTGGAATTGGTTCGGGTTTGTGGTGTCAGAAACAGAACAAACAGCAGCACCTCACTGCAAAGTTTATTTAAAGGCTGTTGCTACCAAAGGTCGCAGTACTACTAATTTACTGCAGCACCTCAAACAGAGGCATGCTGCCGAGTGAGAGGTGTTAACCCCTACGAAAAGAACAAGACCACGGCAGCCCAAGCACCGCCATCACAAAACAACATAGCATCTTGGAAACATTCTCAAACTGTATCCTGTATGATAAGAAAGGGGCCGGGTGGAAAGCGGTTACGGATGCAGTCGCGATGTATATTGCAAAAGATATGGTGCCCATATACACAGTGGAAAGGCCGGGGTTTATTCACCTGCTAAAAGCTTTGGACCCCAGGTACGTGCTACCAGGCCGCAAACATTTTTCTGAAGTTGTCTTGCCTCAACTGTACAACAGTACATGCCAAAGGATCTCTACAGAGCTGGAAGGGGTGTCGTTCTACTCCACAACAACCGATCTGTGGTCCAGTGATGCAGCCCTACCTAAGTTTAATGGTGCATTTCATTAGCGACAATTGGGCTCTGCGAAGCATCTGCCTCCAAACAGCTTACTTTCCCGATGAGCACAAAGGTGAAATAATTGCCCAGGGGCTAAAAGGCACTTGAGCTTGTGAAATCTTGCTGAGGATCGACTCACCTGTATGACTACAGACAGCGGCACCAACATGATCAAAGCTCTGAAAGACAATGGGATTAGACAATTGGACACAGATTGAACCGTGCTATAGGTAAGAATCAAGTGATATCTATTTCCCCGTTTGAAAAAGACATCAACAGCTGCATGATGTAACTGATACATTATATCAAACCAACATATCTTTCCACAAAATATGCATGATGGATCATAATTGTATACAGTATATGCTCCATACTGTGCGTGTGTGTGTGCATAATAAAAATACTAAAACTAATCTTTTTTAAACAATAAAAACTAAACTGAAACAAGGAAATAGACTTCTGAAACTAAACTGAATTGAAAACAAAAAATAAAAACTCAAATAAAATGAAAACTAATGGAAAAATACAAAACTATAATAACTCTTGTCTGCATGCTCTTTGTGTGCATTAATAAAATGCAGGTCATGTTCCACTAAAATTTGTTTTACTTGTGTATTCTTTATCTATCACAGAGAATGGTGTGAAGGACCCACGGGTCGATCGTGCCGTTGGGGTTTGCAAAAAGACTGTGTTTGCCTTTTCTTACAGCTGGAAAAAAAGAAATGAGATGGGTGAAGTACAGGCTGAGCTTGGTCTACCCACTCATCAGCTAGTAACAGAGTTCCTGACCCGATTGGGCTCATGCCAGAAGATGATTGAGAGGTTTTTCGAACAGGAGAAGGCCATAGTCCGTGTCCTGGGTTCGGATAAGAAAGTCGCCATCTTGTGCCCATATGGCAAGATCTTGATGTCTTAGAATCTGTAAATAAAGCTGTCAAACTACACCAAGGCTTGTCTTCCTGGCTAAAAATGTTTAGAAAGAGCAAAGAAGCACTGCTATTTGATGCAATTGATTATGCTGTGAATGCAGATGTTAAATTTCTTTTACAGGCACTTTTTTACTATGCAAAATATCTTAAGGTAACTACTGCTACTGAGTAGCAAGATGTTAAACTTTTGTAAATGTAAATGTTTTATCAAAAATGTCACATTTTATTTCATGTTATGTTTGCGTCACTGTCAGTTGGAAAAGCCTACTGAAAAGTTACATTTCACAGTTGTTTACAATGGAAGGCTACTATTTAATGCTGTTGTTTAAATTTTGTTTACATGATTCAGGGAATCAAAATAGTGACCAAATACTTTTTGTAAAGGCAGGGGCCCTTTTTTATTATGCAAAACATGTTCAGGTAAAATTTTGTTTGCACTTTATTTTATCAACCTAAAAAAAGGTCTTATAATTTCATCTTTTGCTCATTTTTTTTAAGTTAGTTTGACGGTGTCATGTGTCAGTTTGATACCAGATAAAGCTTTTTTGTCACATTTTACAATGGCAGGCAGAGCTTGCCATCTCTCTTTTTTTTTTTTTTTGGCTTGTTTATGATTTCCCTTTAACCCCAGAAGGAAAAATCTAAACAAAATAAAATTAAAATTTGTTTTGAACAATTTCTTTGTCTTCTGCAAATTGAGTTTAAGTTGGGGGGGGGGGAGCCGATTTAAATCGTAAATCAGATTTGTTGTAAAAAAAAAAAAAAAAAAAAAAAGGAGTTTTTTTTCTTAGGCCATGTCGCCCAGCCCTAGTTTTGGGCCAAGTGTTTGCTCATTTTTGGTTTTCAGTTTCGGCAAAAAAAAACTTACTTCGGTACATCCTTAGAAATAAGGCTAGATTGTGGCCAGCAAAGCTAAACAAGATAGAGGCAGCTGTCTTCTTAGCTTATCAGCGGGCTGTTCTTGTAACCTGACAGACAGCAGATTAACATATCTCCTACTACATGTTCATAGTGATGCAGGTTGAACACGTGTATTGATACAATTTGGGCTTTTTACATGCAAAGATGTTATCGCAGCTTGCAGTGCTTATTTAGCACCCAGACAACTTAAAGGGATATTCCGACGTAAATGTAACCCATGGTCTAACACAGTGGTTCTCAATTGGGGTACAGGTACTCCTGGGGGTACTTGAAGGCACTCCAGGGGATACGTGAGACTTTTAAAAAATATATATACTTAAAAAATAGTATGAATTCAAAAACCCTTTAAAAATATTATTAGTAAGTATTTCAATGAAATATAAGTGTAAGTTCCTAAAAACCTATCCTATCCTAAAAAACCCAGAGTCTTCTCCATACCACGATGGTTTGACCCAACCTGGCACATGCCACATGGCATCACCTGTCAATCACTGCCACCTTGACAACTCAAACAATGAAGTCGTAGTTGAAGCATACCTGAAATGCTACTGAAAACACAAAAGAACAAGTGCCAAAGAAGGCAAAATCATAGCCAGCAAGATTCTGACAGTATTTCAAAGAATTTGTTTCAATTGGGTTTCTGTCCACGAGCTGCTCTTGTGAGTTCATGAATTTGTTTTAAAAACAGATCTTTATTGTAATCCTAAAAGAGGACACTTTAAGTTGATAATTATTTTTATGTGCAAAACTATTTGTCACTAAGTTAATTTTCAACAAGTTTTACAAAATTTGATAAATCAGACACTGATCACACAGTGTTTTACATCTTTTTTCCAACCAATAATGCTTTGCGCTAGTTACAGAATACTTGGCTAAAAAAAACATTTCACAGGGGGTACAGCACTGAAATGAGATGAAAACAGAACTTACCCACTTGCCTCCAGCTGCTTGCGAGTTGTAGGAAAGCCCTGACAAGTCGATTACTGAATGCAGTAGAAAAGTAAGGGGTCCAGAGACGTTTAGTTCCAAAAATTCACATATGCTTTGCTGACTGTGATAGAGCAACTCGACTCCGTTCGTTTCGCTATCAACACACGCTAATTATTGGTAAAATAGGGAAGACGGACAGGAAAACAGACAGTTTCTCTATGTTTTTAACCCTGTAAAACTCACCGCACAGTAGTGGTCTCCCCTGTGCCTCTTCTAATCCTGTGGCTCCACAGTTTTATTTTTTACTGTCCCTGTGCATAGCTATCCTGAACTTTCACTGTCTGTTGCTGTCTGCCGGCAGAGGCAACCAATCCAGAGACGTCACAGGCGGTCGAACAACAACGCACCTTAGCTAAAAAACGCCAAATTAAACTTTTATTTTCTCCTAAATGTTTACGTTTCATGTATTAGTTTGACAATTTTTAAGTACTCTGGAAATCCATTTAATGAATTCTGTTAAAGGTAGAGTCTGGAGGTTTTTGCTCAAAAATATACACTATAGACTTATGCAAGTAAAATCCGGCTTTATCACCACCTATGTGCTTCTAGTCCTGTGTGGTGGCTCTGCAGAGCGCCCTCCACCCGCCTGTATTTTGGTCTTTTGCTTTGTTTTGTTGTGAGCGTGGATGTTTCTGGGCAGAGAGTCTGAGTTTTCTCTCCAGCCAATGACAGAGTAGATGAAGTTCTATGCAGCACAAGTAGGAGGGCTGCTAGCCCCACTAGCTGTCCCAGATGCAAGCGAGTGGTAGCAGCAAATGCTATCTGCCGCTGCTGCAGGAGGTATGCAGAGCTGAGCCCGAGAGGAGGGGCCCAGTTTGAATGTTTTGTTTACATACGGCAACGAACAAACCTCCAGACTCTACCTTTAAGTTATCTGAGTGTTTCATGTCCTCTTTAAAACTGCCATGAATAATGATGGCACCCTAACTTGAAGGTGAAGAGAAACTAAACCTTCATTTGCCTCTGTCTAGATGGAGGAAAAAGAGGATGAAGAGGAGGAAGCTCTGGTTGGAGATGTGAAGGCTTCCCCCAATGCTGACACCACTATTCTGTTTGTCAAAGGAGAGGGTAACTGCCTATTTGACATTTCTAATATAATGATGATATCTGCATTTTGTGCAGCAGAGTTAATTCATGTTGCTCTGTGGCAGTGCTGTAGAGAAAACCCCATGTGTTTCACATCGCTGTTTCTCTTCAGACTTCCCAGCTAACAACATTGTCAAGTTCCTGCTGGGCTTCACCAACAAAGGATCAGAGAACTTTATTGTTGAGTCTCTGGATGCTTCTTTCCGTTACCCACAGGTACAAAAACAATTTTACTGCCCCTCCAATAACATGAATCATCACAGATTTCTTGGTCTACATCCACTGATAATTAAGCACGTTATGGTTTACAGTTCTGTTTTTTTTTCTCTTTGTCTTGGTCAGGATTACCAGTTCTACATCCAGAACTTCACAGCTCTTCAGCTAGGCACTGTAGTTCCTCCCAGTAGGCAGGCCACATTTGAATACTCCTTCATCCCTGCTGAGCCAATGGGAGGGCGACCATTTGGGCTCGTCATCAATCTCAACTACAAGGACAGCATTGTAAGGAGGGTGGGGGGTGACAGGAGACGCCTTTTGTCTTTGTGTGCTCTGGAAGACTTTTGGTGTAACATCACAAGATACAGTATGTAATTTACATACATCAGCATACAAGTACAAAATGGAAGATAAAAAGGGAGATTCTAAATATTACTGCTGAAAGTCAGAAAATCACAGCACTGCATTTCAACATATATTGTTATTACTTTTGTAATCAGCATTGTTTGTTCCAGTCTGTATATTGATGAACTCTGTTGCTGTGGTTCATCAGAAATTGACTATTTTTATTTAGTATGTTTCATGTTTTGAGAAAAGTCTTTAACCTGTGAGTGAAAATTAGTACACAAACTGTGCATTTATCTCATCACTTTCACATTTAAACTGCTGACCTCTGACTTCTGTCTGTACTTTCAGCGTGTTGTTCTTTCTCTTCCTCTTGATAGGGAAACATTTTCCAGGATGCAGTGTTCAATCAGACAGTTACCATCACTGAAAAAGAGGACGGATTAGATGGAGAGACGTGAGTGATGTTCCACTTCTTGGTCAATTTATTTGTGTGGAGTTGTCCTCCTCACTCTTAATTACTGTTCGTCTCCTTTCCTCAGGATCTTCATGTATGTCTTCCTGTCTGGTCTTGGGCTGCTGGTCATTGTAGGCCTTCACCAGCTGTTGGAGTCCAGGAAGGTACAGTTGTAGTCGGTAATGTTCTGCTTTTTGTTCAGCAAGAGACAGCTGTCATGTCAAGGCAAGGCAATTTTATTTGTATAGCCCATTTTTTACAAACAGTTTGTCTCAAAGGGCTTTAAACAGCATTATGACAACATCCTCTGCCCTTAGACCTTACATCGACTGAGGAAAAACTCCCACTACCAGACTCCACTGACAAAACCAATAACTTTACTCATTTACTTTTTTAATCTCACAGAACATGACAGCTGCTAGAATACAGCTTAATACTTACATAAAAAAAGGATCTGAATACCTTTTCAACACAGTAACAATCTCACTCACATACAGAATTTCACCATCACGAGGTGAGCAGTGAGTGGAACCTGCTACGGCGTCCCAGCACCATGATTCATTGGTGTCATGGATGTAGGTATACATAGCCAGCACCCTCCAGGGTTCCACAGTGCAAGCATTTCACTCACATTTGCTCCCCCCAAAAAAGACGCGCGAACTGGGAAAATGATTTAGTATGTAAGTAAAATAGACCTATTTTATCTGCAATCATTCAAAAACTACAAATCCCACAATCCTGTGGTTGCAATGCACTAATCACAGTAGGTAAATGCAAGGCAGAGAGGAGCCGCCGGTGAAAAGAGGCAACACTGCCACGCTGTTACTCATTTATATTGCCCTCGGGCTGAATGTATCACTACGGACATTTGAATGTCAGAGAGTAGTACGTCACTGTGGAACTATTCCGGTGTAAAAAAGAAGATGCAGAGAGCCTTGGGTGAGGCTGTTATTACATATCCTGATAATTATCCACCAAGTGACGCACTGTAACACCAGTGACACAATGTGAAGGAAATGGCACAAAAGAAGATGTTTCAAACAGATGTTAAAAATTTATTAGTATTTCACCTCATAATTTCACATTTAATGACTTGTTTTATTCAAATTTAGGCTGGGATGTCACTGGTGTTACTAACTGAAACGATAACACCAGTGACAGTAACACCAGTGATGCATCGACAGACAATATGGCCTATTCAAGACCACACTTCTTAAAGCTATGGTTTACAATGAGAAAGAGAATTAGAAAGATTTGAAAAAAGCACCCCCCCCCATACACACCCCTCCCCTCCAAGCTCGTATCGCCCTTCCCTCGGAGCCTCCTAACGACGCATCCCCTCCCACAGAGCAACAAGCCAGCGGCAGAAACCAAACACAGCGCCAGTTTTGAATGTGGAGTAACAGAGACAAAAATTGTTTTCGACACCATCCACCGACACAGAAAAAACTAATGGCAGCTTTCACAGTCATAAGCCAGCACTGGCATAATTAAAGTTATCAGTCCTTGACTATGCTCGTTCTGAATGACACACAAGGAAGCTCTGCACTCTGTAAAGTCCCCAAAACTTACGTCTCTCTAGCTCTCTCCCTTGTCTCTCTCTGTGACAACTTGCACAATAAAAACAAAAGATTACCTGTTTAACAAAAACTCTGCTGTATCCCCTTCGTCTCTGCCTTTTCAAGAACTATGCAGGATTTTCCCATGGGTATCAGGGCTTGATGCTAAGGTTTTTTCCAAGTAGGACTGTGCTACTGTGCTGAAAAATTTAGTAGCTCAATGAGAATTAAACAATTTTGGTAAAGAGGGCATTTCAAACAATTAAAACACTTATTTAGCCTAATCCTAACCCTGTAGACTAACTTTTAATGTTATACCTGCCTTAACAAAAATCAGGACAAGACAAAACAATGCAAATGTGTGTGAGAAAATAGAATATTTATTACAACCAACCTATAGCAGAGACATCCCATAATCATAATAATAATTAAAGCCGCAAGCGGCGTTGACGGGCCCTCGCGGTACCGACGCTTGATCGCACCCACGCCCCGCCTACCCACTGCCCATTGCGTAACAGCCCCTGTGGCCCCAGAGTCACCTGCAGGTGCGTTCAGGGGCCAACCCTCATCACACATGTCAACTTTCAACCAAATCTGCCAATGCACGATGGAGTAACGACAAGGTGAATAATCATCCACCAGGTGGCGCTAAGAGCACAACCAAATGTGTGCAGTTACATTCAGGGGTTGTCCGTGATCACACACGTCAAGTTTGGGCTGAATCGGGCAATGCACGTTAAAGTTATGACAAGGTGAAGGCTGATCCACAAGGTGGCGCTAGAAGCGCAACCAGACATGGGCAGTTGTGTTCAGGGGCTAACCCTCATCACACATGGGAAGTTTCAAGGAAATCAGACAATGCATGATGGATTTATGAGGAGTTGATGCTCTGTGGCGAGGGATCCAAAGCTGTCACTGCTTCCACAGGCAGCCTGTCACATGACACAAGGCTTGTGTCACTGTGGTGATTCATCAACCTGATAATCACATGGCCACAAAATACAGAAGACCAGGTCAGGAGGTTGGGGTTGGTGTTTGTCAATTTAGAATATGGCATTTCCTGTTTCCACAAGGTGGCGCCATGAGTGAGGTCACCTATGAGCACGTGGAGGCGGGCAGGGTGAGGCTCTTATCATATCCATAAATTTTGAAGCAGTTTGGACCAAGTATGTGGGAGAGAGAGCTGCTGGAATCTGCATAGCGAGGCATCAGAAATGGCGGCATCGTAGTGGCCACGCCCCTTGACATAGAGAAAAGCTTTCCATAACTGTTGATCACAAAGGTCTTGAGATGATGATCACACAATATGAAGTCAATAAGATGGAATCCCTAGGAGAGAGTTGTTAAATATGTCGTGTACAAATCACCAAAACTTGACCTTTGAGGTCAAATGGCTGACTTCCTGTTGAGTTTACAGCTTGGACCCCCGACCTTTTTTGTGCGTCTTGATGAGTTCTATCAGCCTACCGATTTTCATGCTCGTAGGTGAAACACACGCAAAGTTATTCAAGTTTCAATCATGATGAAATGGCTAAAAAAACTAGACCATTGAAATCAAGATGGCGGACTTCCTGTTTGGGTTTGACCATTGGTGCAAGAGACTTTTTTGTGCGTCTAGACACGTTACACACGTGTACCAATTTTCATGTTGCTACTCCAAAAAAACCCCTATGGGGAGGGGTTTTTGAAAAATTTCAAGGTGGCGCTGTGGAGGAATTTGGTCCCGCCCATGGGCGACCTGCCTATCAGTTGAAAGAGCTCGCCAGTCTTGACCTGTGTATCAATTTTCAAGAGGGTTCAAGCTTGTTAAAGCCATTTAAAGGCCAAACGTAATTGGTGGCGAGGGATCGTTATTCGTCACAACGCCATTAGTCGTAGCTTCACAACATCCATAACGTAGCTTCACCAAGTTGTTCTGCATGTACTAGGAGTGGAACAAAGTTGTTGGGGTCAATTGTGTAGGATTTATACGTGTTGAATGAAGCTGGACACTTCCTGTTACCATTGGGGGGCGCTATGAGTAAGGTGGGAAGTTAATATATCGAGCCATTCAGGGCGGAGCCGTCATCATGTTCAGCAAGTTTGAAGCTGCTAGGATCAAGTATGTGGGCATGAGAACCGTTCGAACTTTGTGGCGTCGCAAGGACACATCATCGCACTTTGTACGATGCCACGGGGACGCCGTTACAGGAAACTTCACAGCGGTCGTCCTGCAGCTCCACCAACCTGTTGAGCATCTATTAGAGCAGAAATGAAGTGAATAGGGCCATCTCTGTCACATTGGCTGCAGGCAAAGTAACAAAGGGTCATTTCCTGTTACCAGTGGGGGCGCTATGAGTAAGGTGGGAAGTTAATATATCGGGGCGTTCAGGGCGCAGCCATCATCATGTCCAGCAAGTCTGAAGCTGCTCGGATAAAGTATTTGGGCGTGAGAGCCGTTCAAACAACAGGATAATTCACCAACATCTGGCACACCCTTACAGCCACGCCCTTTGACCTACAGACATGCTTTTGATAACTTTTCATCAGCATGGTCTCTGGATGACCTGTACCGAAATTGAAGCCGGTCGGGCGAAATCCCTAGGAGGAGTTCGTTCAAATACCAATGGTGGAAATCGACAAAACGTGACCAATGAAATCAAAATGGCAGACTTCCTGTTTGGTTCTGACCATTGGTGCAAGAGACTTTTTTGTGCGTCTGGACACGTTACACAAGTGTACCAATTTTCATGTTGCTACTCCAAAAAAACCCCTATGGGGAGGGGTTTTTGAAAATTTCAAGGTGGCGCTGTTGAGGCATTTGGCCCTGCCCATGGGCGACCTGTCGATCAGATGAAAGAGCTCCCCAGTTTCGACATGTGTATCAAATGTCATGTGGATACGAGTTCGTTAAAGCCATCAAAATGCCAAACGTAATTTCATGACGAAGGGTCGATGGTCGTCGCATCGCCACACGGACGCCATTGGTCGTAGGTTCGCGCCATTCATAATGTAGCTTCACCAACTTGTTCTGCATGTACTGGAAGTGGAATGGAGTTGATGGGGTTAACTATGTAGTATTTATACATGTTGGAGTAAAAGCTGGTCATTTCCTTTCGTGAACAGGGGGCGCTATGAGTAAGGTAGGAAGTTAATATATCAAGACGTTCAGAGCGAAGCCCTCATCATGTCCAGCAAGTGTGAAGCTGCTAGGATCAAGTATGTGCGCGTGAGAGCCGTTTGAAGTTTGACAGTGAGAAATCGAAATTCGCCAAATTTTGTCGCCCCCTAGCAGCCATGCCCTTTGACCTATCGACATTCTTTTAATACCTCTTCATTAGGATGGAGAGTAGATGATCTGTAGCAAATTTGAAGTCAATCAAGCGAAATCTCTAGGAGTAGGACTTCAAATACGAAAAAAATTCAATTCAAAATGGCGGACTTCCTGTTGACATTTCACCATGACATAGGCTGACTTTTTTGTGCGTCTCACTCATGTACACATGTGTACAAAGTTTGAAGCTGCTAGGATCAAGTATGTGCGTGTGAGAGCAAAAGGAAATTTTAAAGCTAGCATAAAAACTTTGTCGCCCCCTAGCAGCCACGTTCTTTCACCTACCGAAATCCTTTTGATAACGTTTGGCATCGGCATCGTCTCTACATGATCTGTGCCAAATTTGAAGTCGATTGGGCGATATCCCTAGGAGGAGCGCGTTCGCAGCGTAAAAATTTCAAATCAAAATGGCGGACTTCCTGTTGAGATTTGGGGGGTCTTTCTATGGACTTTTTTGCTCATCTGAGTATAATACACTTGTGTACCGATTTTCGTCCGCTTTTGCGATCTCACCTATGGACTTTTTCGAAATTTTCAAGGGGGCGCTGTTTCACCATTTTGTCCTGCCCATGTGCAACGACCATAAAATATCAAATTTTTCGTGTGAGCGCAATGTTTTCCAGAATTCTGTGAGTTTTTGAGCACGGGAAAGGCTCCAAAACTGCGATTGTTTAGGCGTTAATAATAATAATAAACATAGCGATTACAATAGGTCCCTCGGGACGACTTCGTCGTACCGCTCGGGCCCTAATAATAGTAATAAAATAGGGTCCCAGCACATAAAAGGAGACATCAAACATCTGCTAGCTTTACCTGATTTCTATTGAAAAGAGAAGAAATCAGAACTCACCCACTCGCCTCCAGCTGCTTGCTAGTTGTAGGAAAGCCCTGACAAGTCGAATATTGAATGCATCAGGTTCCTATCTGTCTTCCTTATCTGTTTCTAACTATAACTAGTGAGTGTTGACAGGGAAATAAACGGAATCAAGTCGCTCAGACTATCGCAGTCAGCAAAACGTGCATGCATTTTTGAAATTAAGCCTCACTGGATTCCTTACTTTTCCACTACATTCGGACTTGTTATGGGGCGTTCACACCCAACATGATAGACGTGAATGGAGTGGCAACTCTATATTGAAAATCAATGCAAATGGAGTGATGACATACGATTCAGGTGGTGGCGGCGCGAATGGAGTGTCTGGTGCGACGAGACGCGTCATGCAGGCCGGATAGCTGTGATTCGTCAATTTATTTGCAGGCCTGCATCCGCTACAGAGAATGGATTTTTTGGGTTCCTTTTGCTCTAAACATTGTTTCTTTCTCTATGTCAACCCTAGCTTTAAAAATAAATATGTCAGCTAATCATACAGTTTGATCAATTATTTAATCAAATTTCCTTTCCTTCTTACTATAAACTCTGTAACATCAGTGACACATCTTAAGTCCGCACATGAAATTACTACTTAAATCTTATAATTCTCAACATATGAAGAGAAGGTGCTGACTTGCCATGTGCTCTTCAAAATGGACACGACTCCAATGAGGACAGGAAAGAAACCATTTCCATAGAATGACCCAGGGGGGACTGCCAGCACACTGGTCTGTTTGTGGCTGCCTGATGCGGGTCTTCACAGCAGATTTGACTTTAGTGGTTTACTCCCGTAGCCTAGCACACACAGTGTGCCCAGTAGGCACTTGGGCAACCTATGACCACCTTCACTGCTGTTGTGACAACAGTTCTGCTGTAGAGGTCTTTGGATCACACTCTCTCTGGACCCTTTGACCTTGCCACCATGGATGACCCTGCCAGGAGCTAAGCTCCAGTTAGCATTTCTCTTAGGTTCATTGGAATACGCAAGGCTCTTCACAGCAAGGTGGCAAAGCTTGGTGGCAAAACCGATACTTTGGTACCAATTTGATGCCAACACCATGATATGATATACAACTTTGCCCTCGGCTGGCCATGCCGATTCCTGTTGGGCCTGATGCGAGCAGTATACATGCGTGAGTCACAGCATGCGTGGTCTTGGTGCGTGGCTACTGTCGAACTCATTGTCCATTCGTTATGTGAATGCAGCTGGACCTTGATCTGCGTCACGTAAACACTCTCTAGGCAATTGAATCAGATCAACTGGACTTAGTTTTTGTCTTTGAAGATGCTTCGCCCCTTATCCAAGTGGTTTCATCAGTGCTAGTCTTCATCAGGCTAGCCATTAGGCTAGCCAGTCTAGTCTACACAAACTGAAAAGACCTGGTCATTGTCCCTCTACCACTTTCCTTCTGATGAGAAGGAGAAGAAACAGTGGCTGCAGTTGATAATATTTAAAAAAAATTAACGATAAACATTGTTACACACACCGTTAAAAGTAACGTTGGCTTCCATCAAAAGTAATGTAACCACTTGCCCCACACTTTTTCTTTTTCAAAAGCCAAACCGTTCCTTTGTTGATACCCCTGCCCTGATAGAGATTCACTGGTTCCAAGTGGTTGACTGTGCATACATATTACGGATTAATGAATGATTTCAGGATCAGATAGAATGCATGAAGTACATCGTTGTTTATTATCTGAAGTCAGATTTCGAAAATATTTCAAGCAATTTCGTAATTGTTTAACAGTTTTATTTGTCATACTAGTACTAGTTAATCACATTGTCCATGTTACAATTAGCAAATTTTATCATTGTGTCACCTATTATAGCCTCCCTTATCTCATTATTTGAAAGTACATGTTGCCCTCTGTTAGATTGTTAGTTGAAGCCATTTATGGGTATCTGCAAGACATTTTAAAACAAAAAATACTACACAAACCATGTTAATCTACAACAAAATGGCAGAGGAGCTACATTTACTGATGAATGTGATACAACTGAAATATACGTTATACCTTGTTTACAACAGACAGACAACAGATGCTATGATTAACTCTACAACAACAGCAAATGGCAGAAACACTGAATTTGTGTGTGTGTGTGTGTGTGTGAGCAGAGGAGGCGTCCAGCTGCAAAGGTGGAAATGGGAACTTCAAGCCACAATGACGTTGACCTGAGCTGGATCCCACAGGAAACACTTAACCAGATCAGTATGTATACTTTATGTTCTCCATCTCCACAACTTTCACAGTTTTGCTTCCAGGCTTTGTTTGTGTTTTCAACACAAACCAGATGCTCCACTTTTGTGTACATTTATTATGTGTTGGAATCTTAACTGTTCCCAGTCTCATACTGTGGATTTCATGTTGGGTTGTGCAAACCCCATTTCCAGAAAAGTTACGAAACTTTCTAAAAATGTAATTAAGACTAAAATCTGTAATTTGGAAATATACTTGAACATTTATCAAAATGGCAAATTCTATTTGTAAAACAGACACATTTAGAAATGAATGCTTTTATTCCAAAATTCTTACTGCATCCAAGACTTGAGCTGTTTAACAATCTACAGTTGCAGTTGTCTGATTCTCTTCGTGATGCACCAAACATTTTTAGAGACAGATCTGGTTTTGCAGACAGACTGTATGTCTACAGGGATGAAAGTTCTTTGTCGCTACGACAGATTTCTGTCATTTTGAGTCCATAGAAATTATTTATCAGATGAGTGAAGATCCAAGGAGGGGGTTTTATGAACCAGAAACGACTACCTCACAGGCAAAAATGACTTAATACATTTGCTTTTGTGAATTAACTGATGCATGTTGTCATTCATTTGTAGAAGATTGTTGTGAGCAATATATAGTGCCTTGCAAAAGTATTCATACCCCTTGAACTTTTCCCACATTTTGTCATGTTACAATCACAAACTTAAATGCATTTTAAGTTTTTAAACGCGCTCCATAATGCCAGGTTTACACTGGCCGTGGAAGCGCTGCGAGGCACCATGCAACGAAAATCGCACACGAGCCGGAGCCCTTCCGTTCACACCAGATGCGCCGGGTCGACAGTGCTTCTGCCTCTCGTGCTTCTGCCTCTCGTGTGTGTGTGTGTGTGCGCATGCTTTGCGGCTATTCGCGGTGCTTCCGCTTCCAGTGTGAACCTAGCGTACCTCGTAGTCTTTTCCTTATGACAGTTAAAACTACACAAATGTACACGTCGTAACATTGTGTATGTGTAAGTTATCCACCACTCCATCGATTGCTTTTTCACCAGCTTTTTTAAAAACAAATGCACATGGCCCAGAGTAGGGTAAGCACAACAGTAGAAAAGCAGCCAGACTTGGAAAATTGGAGAAACCTCAGGGTGAGCAACATAGGAGGAATTCCTCACCTAGGACAGGCAAGACTTGCAATAGAATTTGTATACAGACAAGGAAGACAGTTTACAACATGGAACATGGGAAAACGTGGAAATGGGATCAGTCATTAAGCAAGAGCTGATGAAGGCAGGCACTAAAAGCTTTGTCGTAGATGAAGGTTTTAAGCCTGGACTTGAATGTAGAGAGAGTGACTGCCTCTCTGACCCACAGTAGAGGAGACCAGTAGCTGAAGGCTCTACCTCCCACTCTGTTTTTGGAGATATGGTACCTATACTCGGTTCCTGGGAACCAGTACTGGTATGCAACAGTACCTGTTTTCAGTACTTTTTGTGTGAATGTGTGGTAATTAAAATTTAAATTAAATTAAAGTTAAATTGATGTCATTAGATCCAGTCTTTTACTTCAACAGAACGCAGTGTGTAACACATCTGCACCGTTGTTTTTACCTGAGGAAACACTGGAGCGTTTTGTCCTGGTTGGTGCAGGGATGCTTGGTAGTTTTCTCCCAAGTCAACCCAACAACCTGACTTTTAGATCCCATTCCCACATCACTTTTAAAAACATTTTATGGATTCTTTGAGGATGAGTTGTTAACCATAGTGAACTGCTCTCTCCAGACAGGTGTCTTCCCTGCTGCCTTCAAAACAGCAGTGCTGAGGCCCTTTCTGAAGAAGAGTAACTTAGACCCCAACACTCTTAACAACTACAGACTGGTATCCAACTTACCTTTTTTAAGCAAAATTGTAGAAAAATTAGCTCTTATTCAACTAAATGAATTTTTAAACAAAAACAATATTTTAGAGAAGTATCAGTCAGGTTTTAGGATGAACCACAGCACAGAGACTGCTCTATTAAAGATCGTTAATGACATCAGGTGCAACATGGACACACAGAAACTTTCAGTCCTGGTACTACTGGATGTTAGTGCTGCCTTTGATACAGTAGATCACCACATTTTGATAAACAGGCTCAAAAACCTGGTGGGCCTCTCTGGTGCTGTTCTAAACTGGTTCAGCTCCTACCTTAATGACTGACAGTTTCTTGTAAGTATGGATACATGTTCCACAAGAACCTATAAAATCAACTGTGGGGTGCCTCAAGGCTCAATTTTAGGTCCAATACTTTTTCATTTATACATGCTTCAGCTTGGCAGTGTCATCAGGAGGCACAGTCTAAATTTTCATAGTTACGCTGATGACACACAGCTCTATATCGCTGTGTCTCCTGATGAGCCAAGGCCAGTAGATATTCTTCTTAACTTTATTTTAGATATAAAATCATGGATGGTAGAGAATTTCCTGCAACTCAACCAGGACAAAACAGAAGTTTTAATTATTGGTCCTGAAGCCAAGAGAGAGAAACTTTTACCAAAACTGCAAGATTTTAAACCTTCACAATGTGTCAAGAACCTGGGCATCATTTTCGACTCTGAGCTTGATTTTATTCCTCATGAAAAATATAACAAAAATTGGGTTCTACCATCTTAAGAACATAGCCAGAGTCCGCCCGTTTCTCTCTCGGTCAAACACAGAGGTGCTGATGCATGCTTTTATCTCAAGTCGTTTAGATTACTGCAATGCCCTGCTTTCTGGTTTTCCCAAAAAGAGCATTTCCAATCTTCAGTTGCTTCAAAATTCAGCTGCATGTGTGCTGATGAGGACCAGAAGGCAGGAGCACATTACACCTGTTTTAAAATCACTGCATTGGCTCCCTGTGCGATTCAGGATCGATTTTAAGGTTCTTTTATTCGTATTTAAGTGTCTTAATGGTCTTGGGCCTTCTTATATATCGGACCCGCTTTTAAACTACCAACCCTCACGAACCCTGAGATCCTCTGGCTCCAGCCTTTCAGTCATTCCAAGTGTTAGGACAAAAACCCACAGTGAGACATCTTTTTATTACTATGGCCCACATCTATGGAATGGCCTGCCAGAGAGCCTCAGGCCGCAGAGTCTGTTGATGCTTTTAAAAGTAGGCTCAAGACCCACCTTTTTAGCTTGGCTTTTAATTGATTTTCTCTTAATCCCTCTTAAATATCGATTTTTACTAGTTATTCATGGTGTTTCATTTAGATCTTATATTGCTTTTAGTAACTTATCTCCTTTAATTAGTTATTTATGGTGTTTAACTTAGATCTTAGGTAGCTTTTAGGAACTTTTAGGATACAGTCTTTTAAAATTTCTTTTAGTGTTGATTCCAGTTACTTTTAACTACTTTTATGGTTGATTTTACATTGCTATTCTTTTACCTTCTAGCTCCATTGTCTTCCTCATAGGGGGCCCTCCACGCCGGGGGCTGAGTCCGGGCTGCCCACAGGGGTGTTGCCCTGGGGAATGCCCTGCCTTGGATAGATGGGGGGGACTACACTGCGATGTGGGCTCCTCCATCTGTGGTCCCTCTGGTGGCACCCCTGTGGCAGTGGCTCTGCAACACTTCCCGGCGTGGACGGCCTCCCCAATAATGCTTTCCTCACCAGGATCCTCAGTGCCCAGCCATACCAGCAATATCCTATACCCTATTTTAATGAGCGCACACTTGCGTTTGTGTGTGCATGCCTGAGTGGGTGAGTGTTTGTGCATGTTTGTGTGTGTGTGCGCATGTGTGTATGTGTGTGTGGGAGGGGTCGGGTCTTCTTTTTTCTTTCCTTCTTTTAACTTGTAAAGCACTTTGTGTTGCATTTTATATGTATGAAAGGTGCTATATAAATAAACAAAGTTTAAGTTTAAAGTCTGTAAAGAAAAAAAAAATTGTCCAAACTTCTGAAATTTGAATATTTATTTCTCAACAACATCACAACTCCTCAACCTTTCAGAGTATTTTATGTTTTACGAATGGGCAATTATTTCTTAATCAATTAATCATTCATGAAAAAACTAAAACAAATTAAAGCCGCAAGCGGCTGTGATCGGGCCCTCGCTTCCCCGGGCCACCACGGGGCCCCTGCAGCACTCTAAGGCTCTGGCGTGAACCAAAAAGAGAGGGAAAACCTGGAAAAAGTGAAAAAATGCAATGTTCAGTTTTTCCGCCAGGTGGCGCTAAAAGCGTTACCAGATGTGGGCGGATGTGTTCAGGGGCAGACCTTCATCACACGTGAAGTTTCAAACAAATCGGACAATGCATGATGGAATTATAAAGACTTGATAATCCATGGCGAGGGTCATCAGAAATGGCGGCGCCCTGCGGCCACACCCCTTGAGATAGAGAAAAGCTTTTAATAAGTTTTGATCACAAAGGTCTTGAAATGATGTTAATCAAATTTGAAGTTGATTGAAAAATATCTATAGCAGGAGTTCATTGAAATAGAAGGTGTGGAAATCAGTAAATGGCCACTAAAATGGAAATTTAAAATCAAAATGGCGGACATCTTGTTTGGTTCTGACCATTGGTGCAAGAGACTTTTTGTGCATCTAGACTACTTAGACATGTGTACCAATTTTCATCTTGCTACTCCAAAAAAACCCCTATGGGGAAGGGTTTTTGAAAATTTCAAGGTGGCGCTATTGAGGCATTTGGCCCTGCCCACGGGAGACGCCCCTGTCAGATGTAAGAGTTTGTCACTCTTGACTTGTGTATCAAATTTCATGTCGATATGACTTAAAGCCATCTAAAAGCCAAACGTAATTTCATGATGATGGATCGATAGTCGCCGTGCAGCCACACGGACGCCATTAGTCATAGCTTTACAGCATTAATAATGTAGCTTCACCAACTTGTTCAGCATGTATTATAAGTGGAATGAAGTTGATGGGGTCAACTATGTAGGGTTTAAACGTGTTAGAGCCAAAGCGGAATACTTCCTCTTACCACCAGGTGGTGCTATGAGTAAGGTGGAAAGTTAATATATCAGGATGTTCAGGGTGGAGCCATCATCAAGTATGTGGGAGTGAGAGCTGTTCGAAACACGATGGCGAGAAAACGAAAAATTGCCAAATTTTGTCATGCCCTAGCAGCCATGCCCTTTGACCTACCAACATTCTTTCAATGACTTTTGATCAGCATCATCTCTAGATCTGTACCAATTTTGAAGTGGACTGGACAAAATCCCTAGGAGGAGTTCGTTCAAATACGAAAGAACTACAAATCAAAATGGTGGACTTTCGGTTGACATTTCACCATGACATTAAGAGACTTTTTTTGTGTGTCTTGGCATGATACATGAGTGTTTCGTTCACCTACAACAAACTAACCCCAATGTGGAGGGCTTTTAGAAAATGTATAGGGGGCGCTGCTGTTGAGCCATTTGGCCCCGCCCACATGCAACACTGCCAAAACATCACATTTTTGGCCAGACCGGTCACATATGCCAAATTTGGTGACTTTTTGAGTTTGGGAAAGGGGCCAAATTGGGGATTAAATACGCAGAATGATAAAAAATTAAAGCTGCAAGCAGCTGTACCGGGTCCTCACAACCCCACGGCTGTGGCCCACGACCCGCCACGCAACAGCTCCCATGAGCCCTGGGGCCGTGGAATGGGGAAAAAAATGGGGAAAAAAGCCGGGTAAAGACTTACTTCCTGTTTTCAGTAGATCATGTATGAGTGTGCACAGACAGGCTCATGCACTGTTCAGGGGAGACTATTATCACATGTAGAATTTGGGCCAATTCAGATTATGCTTGAAGGAGTTATGACATGTTGATGCTTCATCCACCAGGGGGCAGTATGAGCATAACCAGATGTGGGCAGGTGCATTCAGGGGCTGGTCCTCATCACAAATGTGAAGTTGCAAGTAAATCACACAATGCATGATGAAGTAATGAAAAGGTGAAGGTTCATCCACCAGGTGGCGCTAGGAGCATGACCAAACGTAGGCAGGTGCGTTCAGGGGCCAACCCTCATTACACACGTCAAGTTTCAGCCAAATCAGGCAATGCATGATGAAGTAACGACAAGGTGAAGTTCCATCCACAAGGTGGCACTAGGAGCATGACCAAATGTAGGCAGGTGCGTTCAGGGGCCATCCCTCATCACACACGTCAACTTTCAGCCAAATCAGGCAATGCATGATGGAGTAACGACAAGGTGAAGGTCCATCCACCAGGTGGTGCTAGGAGCATGACCAAATTTAGGCAGGGGCGTTCAGGGGCCATCCCTCATCACACACGTCAACTTTCAGCCAAATCGGGCAATGCACGATGGAGTACCGACAACGTGAAGGGCCATCCACTAGGTGGGGCTAGGAGCATGACCAAACATAGGCAGGTGTGTTCAGGGGCCGTCCCTCATCACACATGTCAAATTTCAGCCAAATCAGGTAATGCACGATAGAGTAATGACGAGGTTAAGGTTCATTCACCAGGTGGCCCGAGGAGCGCAACCAGATGTGGGCAGTTGCGTTCAGGGGTCGACCCTCATCACGCATGTGAAGTTTCAAGCAAAGTGAACAATGCATGATGGATTTATAAGGAGTTGATGTTCCATGCCGAGGGATCCAAAGCCGCCACTGCTGCCATGGGCAGCCTGTCACATGACACGACGCTTGCGTCACTGTGGTGATTCATCAACCTGATTGTCACATGACCACAAAATACAGAAGATCAGGTCAGGAGTTTGGGGTTGGTGTTTGTCAATTTAAAATATGGCATTTCCTGTTTCCACAAGGTGGCACCATGAGTGAGATGGCCTATGAGCACGTGGAGGCATCCAGGTCGAAGCTCTTATCATGTCTAGAAATTTTGAAGCAGTTTGGATCAAGTATGTGGCAGAGACAGCTGCTGGAATATGCATGGCAAGGCATCAGAATTTGTGGCGCCACACTGGCCAAAAACTTTTAATAACTTTTGATCACAAAAGTCTTGAAGTGATAGTCATACAAGATGAAGTCAGATTAAATCCTTAGGAGGAGATCGTTCAAATACCAACGGTGGAAATCGCCAAAACTTGACCATTGAAATCAAAATGGCCGACTTCCTGTTGAGTTTAGAGCTTGGCACCCTTGACCTTTTTTGTGCATCTTGAGTTCTATCAGCCTACCAATTTTCATGCTTGTACTTGAAACACAGGCAAAATTATCCACGTTTTAAGCAAATTGGACAATGCATGGGTTGCATGGCAAGGCATCAGAAATGGCAGCACCATAGTGGCCACACCCCTTGACCTACAGAAAAGCTTTTAATAACTTTTGATCACCATGGTGTCTTAATGCCGCGTCCCAAATTTGAAATTGACCAGATTAAACTCCTAGGAGGGGTTCGTCCAAATACGAATTATGAACAATTGCCAAAACTTGAACATTGAAATCAAAATGGTGGACTTCCTGTTTGCTTCTGACCATTGGTGCAAGAGACTTTTTTGTGTGTCTGGACAAGTTACACGTGTGTACCAACTTTCATCATGCTACTCCAAAAAACTCATATGGGGAGGGGTTTTTGAACATTTCAAGGTGGCGCTATTGAGGTATTTGGCCCCGCCCATGGGAGACGCCCCTATCAGATGTAAGAGTTTGCCATTCTTAATCTGTGTATCAAATTTCATGTGGATACGACTTTTTTAAAACCATCAAAAAGCCAAACGTAATCTCATGATGATGGATTGATAGTCGCTGCGCTGCCACACGGATGCCATTAGTTGTAGCTTCACAGGGTTAATAATGTAGCTTCACCAACTTGTTCTGCATGTACTAGATGTGGAATGAAGTTAATGGGGTCAATTGTGTAGTATTTATACGCAGAGAGTAAAAGCTGGACACTTCCTGTTACCAGTAGGGAGCACTATGAGTAAGGCGGGAAGTTAATATATCAAGCCATTCAGGGTGGAGTCATCATCATGTCCAGCAAGTTTGAAGCTGCTAGGATCAAGTATGGGCATGTGAGAGCCATTCGATATTTGATAGCGAGAAAACAAAATTCGCCAAATTTTGTTACCCCCTAGCAGCCACGCCCTTTGACCTACCGCCATGCTTTCAATAACTTCTCATCAGGATGGGCACTAGATGATCTGTGCCAAATTTGAAGTCAATTGGGCGAAATCCCTAGGAGGAGTTCGTTCACAGTGTACAACTTTCAAATCAAAATGGTGGACTTCCTGTTGGGTTTAGGGGGGTTTGTTCTATAAACTTTTTTGCTCATCTGAGAATGATAAACGTGTACCGATTTCCGTCCGCCTACACCAACTTGCCTATGGGCTTTCTGAAAATGTTCAAGGGGGCGCTGTTTCACCATTTTGCCTCGCCCATGTGCAGTGCCCCCAAAATATCAAATTTTTCAGGTGAGTCAATTAAGTTACAAAACAATTTCAATAGGTCCCACGGGATGACTTTGTCGTATCGCTTGGGCCCTGATAAACAGCGCAATTTTAATAGGGTCCTCATCAGATGACTTGCAGTTGTCGCTCAGGCCCTAATTAAAGCCGCAAGCACCCCGTAGCAGCCACGTCCTTTGACCTTTTCATCAAGATGGACAAAGCTTTTCATCAAGATGGGCACTAGATGATCTTTACCAAATTTGAATTCGATCGGGTGAAATCTTTAGGAGGAGGACTTCAAATACGAAAAAAATTAAAATCAAAATGGTGGACTTCCTGTTGATATTTCACCATGACATTATTAGGCTTTTTTGTGCATCTTGGGCTCATACATGTGTATTCCAAGTTTGGGCGTGAGAGCAGTTTGAAATTTTATAGCACGTAAACGAAGTTTGTCGCCCCCTAGCAGCCACACACCTAACAGGGACTGCGCCTCCTAGGGTCCTCAGTGACGCTTGCCGTTGCTCGGGCCCTAATAAACATTGCGATTACTATAGGTCCCTCAGTGACTTAGTCGTCGCTCAGGCCCTAATAAACATTACGATTACTATAGGTCCCTCGGTGACTTAGTCGTCGCTTGGGCCCTAATAAACAGCACGATTTCAATAGGGTCGTCGACGAGGACGGCGCTGTCATCCGCTTGGGCCCTAAAAATTGTTTTTTACTGTGCTGAAACATCAGAACAGATGAACACCATTTAAATCTTTTTTTTTTTTTTTTTTAACAATACACCTATACAATCAGGCATAAATGTACACAGAAAGGAACAATTAGCAAAAAAGGGCAACATGCATCAAAGTAAATAATTTACAAAAGTGCAATCACATCTAGTAGATACTAATGAGCTTACATATCTGTGCCAGTGGAGTGACTGCTACGGCCTCTTGTGATTGCTACGGCCTTCTCCCTCTGCCCCCTTCTAGGGCACAAAGTGCTTCAGGGGAGCAGGAGACCTCCATTTCCTTCTCAATATCATCAATACTGCACACAGAAGTTACATGGTGTGTTAGATGGATTTAGCATGGGAATGATATGATAATGATGTGTATTTGCTTGAAACTCTTTCAATCAAATGACAGAAATATTTTCAGTTTTTGTAAGTTATCTCTACCTTAAAAACAAATGAATATATACTTACATGTAGGGCGGGGCGATATGACCTAAAATTCATATCATGGTATAAATTAAATCCCTTCACGGTAATTTTATTTATCGGGATATAAACTTAAGCGTAAAAAGTATAATGGAAGTGTTTCTGAATGGGTTATATAGTCCCTTAGCAAAGCTAAATAGACAATGAATAAATAAATAAAAAAAAAAAACAGATATAATGTAATTTTGAGAACATTTATTGTGCAGATCTCAAAACTCAAAAAACCCAGCACTCTATGGTGCAAAATAATGCAAACAAACACAAATAACATTGTTGATATTTTAAATAAAAACAGTACAACAGGCTGTTTTCTATAATGCAGAATAGTGAAAATGTTGTCAACAACAATTGCTCACTTCTTGAAGAACACAAAAATAAAGTGAATACTGTAAACTCTACTTCAAGTAACATAGGTTTTCTATAACGTAAATGGCAAAAACAGTGAAAAGGTTGCCAATAATAATTTCTCACTTCAAGAACACAATAATAAACTAGATATTGTAACAGGTTGTTTTCTGTAATGCAAAAAAGTGCAAAAGTTATCAAACAATAATTTTTCTACATCTTGAAGAACAGAAAAATAAAATGGATACTAAAATAACACTACTTCAAGTACAACAAGCTTGTGTTCTATAGTGCAAAAGTGTTACTCAACACCAAATCTCTCAAGTTGCAGATATTTTTAAGAAAGAAATACTTAAAGTAAACTTAGCATATTTTCAGCTAAGAAAAAAAAAATGGATATTTCAAATTAAAATCAAGCTCCAAACACTAAACTTTGGTGTTTACTCCAGTTCACTTGCTTCCCATCCTCTTTTATAGATTGATAGCCAGGAACACAAGCTTGTCCACAGTCTCTGGCTTTGATGCAGATCGGTTGTATGTGACAATGTTGCCACCAGTTCTAAATGCCTTCTCTGATGGGGCACTGGTGGCAGGGATGCAAAGATATTTCTTTGCCAGGCTTGACACCCTTGGGAAATTAGTCTGGTGCAGCCTTCACCACTCTAGTGGGTTAGCTTCTCCATCAACCTCCACTGACTGCAGGTAACTTTTTATCTCCAATTTAATGGCATCTCTGTCAGAGAGAGCAGCTGTGCCAGGCTGATTGGATACTTTTTTGAAAAAACTGCCTAGACTTCGTTTCACTTTCTTAGGTTCTCTCTGCTCAACTCCACCAGCAGCTGTTGGCGGTGACTCTGTGGCAGATAAAGCTTGCATCTCAAGCAGTGCCTGAATTTCCACTGCTGCTCTGGTCTTGATGTACTCCCTTCTGTCATCAGCTACATATGTGTCTTTGAACCATGGATTGACAAAGGAGGCCATATCCAGCAGGTCATTGGTAGCAGGGTCAGAGTACTTCTCATTAAGATACTAGAGGATAGCCGTCTTCATGTGTTTTGTCAAGTCTGTGTCATCTTCAGAATGAGGAAGAGCTGTATTGTTTAACGGATAAAGCACAGGTTTGAGGTATGACACACTGACATTTTCTTCTCCAGACAGTGCATCTGTGAACTCCATAAGGGGGCTGAGGGTCTTGCTTACAGATTCCCAAACATCAGTGTCCTGCCAAGTAGGGACCAGATGTCTGGTCTTTTTATCTGCTCTCAGGACCTGTGATATGGCCTTCTCCTGTTCAAGAACCTGCCTTATCATCTGTTGGCATGACCCCCACCTTGTTGGTGTTTCAGTGATGAGCTGGTGAGGAGGCAGGTGTAGCTCAGCCTGGGCAGTGGTCAATTCTGTCTTCCTTTTTCCACGTATTTGAAAAAGCACGCACAATCCTTTTACACACCCCAATTCCGCGCTCCACACGAGGATCTTCTCTCTGTTTACAAAGTTAAACGTTGTTATTATACAGTTATTATTATATAGTTTCATCCACAGAGCATCAGACATCTCAAAAACACCAACAAAACATAAAAATATTATACAGTAATCTGATAACAGATTAAATAAGTGAATCAAAATTATTTTGCACCATGGAGGCGTAAAATTTAAAATGATCTTTATCAGTATCCGTATTATCAGGTTTTATTAATTGAAGTAGTCTTTTTTTTATTTATTTATTTGCACATCACTAAAAGCAGGTACAAAAAAATAGTTATGTAAGTAAGTTATGTGAAACAGGACATCCTAGGAGGCTGATGAGCTATTTTAGAGGGGCATGGACACACAAAATAAATAATACATCCAGCACACTTAACATAATACACAGCATAACAGCTGGTGGGCTATGCCAAGTTGCACTTATCCCATCTCTGTATACTCAACCTAGTGGAGTAAGTACATTAAAAGAGCTTATAATGTTACACTCTTACAAAGAAAAGTTTTAACCTACCAATGGCGAGATCAAGCCTGTGACTGAAGCACTGCAACCTTTTCCAGTTGTTCAGAGTCACTGCCTTCACCACGTTTGCACCGTTGTCAGTGGTCATCAGGGAAGTCTGTAAGCACTGGCTGGCCACTTCCCACTCATCAGTTATGAAATGAGGCTGAAATAAGGCTCCATGGTGCGACTTGACCACAAGTCCATAGTATTTATGAAATACTTTAATCCACGGAGGTGTTTTTCAACTTTCTCTCCGAGCTGGCCAAAAAGTTTGGGCATTTCTGTCTCATTAAAGTACTTTCAGCTCGGCACTACATATCGTGGATCAAGGGTTTTAATGGCTTTTGTAATGTCAGTCCAACACTTACTCTTTTTATCATAGGGAGTACTCTTCGAAAAAGCTTACGCAATAGAGGTCTGTGGTTGGGTAGTAGGGCAAACGTTTTTTTTCCCTCCTGTGTTCGGAGACTGACTGGGCGTTTGAGTTGAGCACATCCTCTGGCTCTCCTCATACTCAAGGACATGTTTTGTTTTTAGATGGTAGAACAAATTGCTCATGTTACCTTTGCTTGCAGGCACTGTCATTTGACACATCTTGCAAATGACATCTTTGTGCTCACCATCCGACTTTTTAAATCTGAACCAAGTCCAAATCTGACGTAGCACCGTTTTTTTTTAACCAGCTCCTCCTGCTCCATGGTCTTGTGCTTGAAGCCATTGTCACACTGAGGCACATACGATGATGTCATCAACAAGCATTATCGCAATTGGTTGGTAGAGTCCAAATCTCTACCATTGGCCAAATTTATATCATTTCTACTTCATATACCATGCACCCCTACTTTTACATGTCATGACAAGGATCTATTTTGTCGATGAAGTCGGCTTCATCTCCACTGTTGCCAGAATCTGGACCAGATGAGTGGACCAACTCTTTGTCTGATTCTGTTATGCTGATGACGTATTTTCCAAAGTATGAAGTGCTGTGAACACCCTGGATTAATGTGTTTGTTGTGTCCACTTTTTACTGGATTTCTACAAACACATTAACAAAAAGAATGATACAATGTTGGGATACAATGAATGCATAATATCTAAGAGAAACTTCACCGGTTTTATATGCAACAAGAATTATTGCTCTTATTATTATTATTGCTATCTTATTTCATTGCAATTCTACTGCCATCTAAAAATTCACCTCCAAAAAATTCTGTGTGTTGAGGCAATGCAGACCACAACAGCTGTGATTGGTCTGCAACGCCTAGCGTTATGGCGATGAATTGCACAGGAATGTGTTCCAGGGTTTTTCCTGCATAGAGAATTTGGTGGCGGCCGCCACCGCTAAATTTCTCACCTCCACCAGCTCACAAGTGTTTTTTTTTTTTTCTTTTCCCCCTCTGGCTTTTTATGCATTTATTTTAAAAGGACAGTTGGAGAGAGACGGGGAGGGGGAGAGAGAGAGTGAGAGGGGCAATTGACCATAGACTGTATATAAAGAGGAATTGATATGCAACAAAGGTGCTGCCAGATGGAAAACCCAGAGTCACTGCAGCGGGTGTGCTACGATGCTCGCGGCTCACTATATTTAATCAGAGATTCCATGGAGTGTTTCAGTTTTCAGTGACGGTGAGCAGCCTGCCACTACTTCATTATTACCGCCGCTGCTTCAGAGTTGGGGAAGATGCATGTAAGAGTCACCTGTTACCGTTACCATACTGACGAGCTGAGGTGTCCTTTTTAGTTTATAATCTCTTCTCCTTCAGCCTCACGTTCTCACTACATGCTGTTCTGTTGTCAATAAACACACATAGAGATGATGCTGCTGCAACGAAACTACACAGCGGTTAAATGATTCACTCATAGGGATGTTTCAATGTCCCACATCCTTGAGTTTTACACTGCTGACTTTTATCAGAACAGATATGTCCCATGCCCCCCAACCCCGTGCGTGCATGTGTGGGGGTCGTCGGGGTGTTCCAAGCGCCACCACAACCTCATTTTAATCCAGGAAAAACCCTGTGTTCCCTCAACGCAGAACTTCAAAAGGTGCATGACAGCATCAAGCACCGGCATGGTTATGGTGTGGAGTTGGCACAGACGCATAAACCGGGCTTAAGGCTAATGTAACTTAGGTAATTGCATTTTACGTAATCAACATAACCTGTGCAATAGTGTCACAACATCAAAAAAGTGGTTAAGGGCAACCACAAAAAACAGAAGAATCAATGAGTGACAATGAAAGAAGAGGTGAGGGAGAAATTACGCTCAGGAGACGACAGATTTATACATAAGGTCAAGCTGCTAAATCTCTTGTCTGGAACAAGTTCTGTGAGGTAGTGCCATTGTGGATAGTGAGGAGCCACTCCAAGTTCTATTTTCAAGCACTTTTTTGGGACCAAATAAAAGCTGTGTACAATATTTAATCCCAGTGGCAGCGGGCTGTGGCGTGTTATGAAAATAGATGTGGTGGTGAGTGGCAGGAAGGGGCAGTCAAATTATTTCATAAGTGTGGAACCCGTAAGTTGGAAAAAACCAGACCCGCACGTTATTAACTGTAGATGGTGACAGAATTAAATTATTGCCGTCTTGTGCTGAGAAACATTATTTTCAAACTGACAAATAATTCTCTTGCGAAGTTCAGCAAAAAAAGGTGAGCCATTGCCCATTGTTACTTGCAAAGGCTGAGTCTTTGGTAGTTCAGTTTTACACCCATTCTTGATATCCACACCTGTTTCCAGTTAACCTGCTTATTTAGGAGCTATCCAGAATGTTACTTGCATAACCTTTTCAGTCTTTGCCACTGTCCCAACTTTGGGTGGAGTGTGTTGCAGGCATCAATTTCTAAATATGTTTAACAAATAGAATTAAGTTTATCATTGTAAATGCTAAAAGTAGTCTGTTACATAAATGTTCAAGTGAATTGCCAAATTACAGATTTTAATTTTTATAGCATTTTCAAGTGTCCCAATTTTTTTGGAAATGTGTTTCAACTTTCTGCTGCTACTGGTGGTTTTCTACTGAACTGATTTAAAGAAAGTGAAGTCGCACACTCATAGCCACGATGTCAATGACTTTTAAAATATAAAGGTTCAGACATATCCGATGTTTCGACGCAGAGGTCTTCCTCCTTCCTATAAAACCTCTGTGTCGTGGCTATGAGTGTGCAACTTCACTTTCTTTAAGTCCATTTTGCTTCCATGGTCAGCACCTCACCAATGCTGGTGTGCACTCCCTCCCTGTGTCTTATGTTTCCAATGAACTGAAAAACAACTGCCTGTTTGTTAAGCAGAACAGGGTGTGTTTTTTTTTAGATAGTGGACAGAGAACTGGATTTTGAACTTTAACACTTGTTTTACAAATGGAATAAGGTTAAAACATGTTAATCTTCCCCAAACTACGGGTGGAAAAGATCAATGATTTGTTGGGTCTAAAAGTGAGGCTGTGCAGTGGCACAAAGAAGATTTAGATGTCGAAAATGCATCACAACTACTATCAAATTACAACAAAGTTTTTAAAGTCTTCAATTAAAGTGATCACAAGGGGATAATAACATATGGCAGGTGTATTGTTGGACCTGCCATGTGGCTTAGACATGAAATAGTGCAAATTTCATTGTTTCACATCCATTGTTACCCCTACCATGTCCTTCGGTGTATGTTTCCTCACTGAATCAGCTGATGTCTATGTGCAAGTATCACCACTCCTGCTTCACCTGTTTCTGAATGAACTATAACCTTCACTGTGCATGAGGATCATTCACCTTCTTTCTTTTTCTCTCGTCCTTCCTTGCTGTCACACTTTCCTGCATCTTCAGTGCAGAGTCGCAGAGGTGAGATCTGCTTTGTGTTGTTTGTGTCCTTAACACAGAGCTCTCTGCACTCTTACTGAAGTGTAAATGCAGTGTTGCTGTTTAGCTGTTTTCAGATGAATGATGGACTTAGTGCTAGGCTTGACTTTTGATCTATCAATTTACATAAGGAGAATCTATTTTTTACATAAAATGAGGGCTGTAAATTGTTTTTCTTGTCACATTGAAACCATTGTTCATTGTATATATGTGAATATTGTTTTAAGGTTGATAGATGCATTTGTGCTTTCAGGAAAGACGATAAGAATCAAGTCAAAAAGCAAAATACAATCAGAGCATCTCCACCTCAAATTACGATAAAATGAAGTGGTTTAAAGCTTTTAAAGTGTGGTCCACCCGCACTGATGATTTTCAATCAAGTTTTCAATCTTCTAATATTTGGACCAGAAAGTGGTTCAGTGAAACTTATCCTTGTGTCTTCACAGAATATTTGGTTGAGACATTTGGTCATATAGGTTGTCAAATTAGCCAACCAGAAACAGGCTAGTGCTAACCAGTCAAACAAGCTGCCTGCATATCCTGTTTTGGAATATTTTACATGGTTAATCTTCACCCTGCAATGAAACCACAAAGACAATAGCAGAATTTCTATAGGGAGGTTTGTAGAGTATTTTCTCAGGGTTTTCTAGATAAGAAGTTACCTATCTATAATCTTTTTCTAACAACTCAGATTTTCACGAAGAATTAACCTTTTCCTGTGAAAGTGAGACTGACTAAACTGTTCAACAGAATCTGGTCTTTACCTGTCAGTGGTCAGACATTTGTCATTGAAAATCTGTGACTTACACTGTGTTAAATTTCCCTATCCAGACAAAGCATCTCCAAGAAGATCTCCTCGCAAAAGGAGCCAGAAACGCTCTGCTGGCTCAGATGAGTGATTGGGCGCCTGTCGTCATGGCAACAAAACCTCGCCCACCCATCTATGTAAGAGGAGGAGAATGGCTGTGAGCGTCACATCAAATGCACTCTGCCCTCTCTATTGAGGAACTTTGACCAGTGCCAAAGTGTGCAATGGTTGGCTCTCTACTTTCAGCTTAAAAACTGGACACACCACAGTCCTTTTTTGTGTAATGATTTTTGTTTTGTGAAGCTGTCACATGAACAACAACAGTGAAAAGAATCTTCTTAAACAGGTCTTTTGAGTTTGAGATATAGTGAATTCTCCTGCAAGGTTGTTGGTTTTCTTTAAGGTTGCGTGTGACTGTTGAGCCATCCATATAAGAACTGCTTATTTCAGAGAAAGTGAATCAGTTTTGATTTAAATGTTTGTTTTGTTACTTCTTTCTGTGGCGTAGGGCTTAAACAATAGGTGAATTTAATGATTTCCAGAAATTATTCAGCAACAATCTGTCATTTTTCAAGAGCTGCCAATCATGACTCATTCTCAGGTTCTTTGACGTAATGGATTTCCATCATCTGCATTTTTGTTGACCATATTTGATTATCGGGCAGTGCATTTTTAAGAATAATGGATTATGAAATAACATGTTAGTTGTGACACTACCCTGGTGTGTAAAGTAGCCATGGTAATGGTAACTTATGCCGTTTTTGTTTTGCAGTTGTCTTTTTCAATGTAGTTTTGCATTTGTGGATTGTGTCTGCACATGTTGGATTTTGTAGAGTATCTGCTGTTTTCTAGCTTCTCAATCCCTACTCTTCTACCCTTCTTTTGCCTCATCATGGCACAAATCCTATGTGTTTCCAGTGTCACAAATTCACAAATTCTGTTAAATTGTAGCAGTGCTGATCTCTTGCTGACTGTTGAAGCTCTCTGCAAGTATATAATTGAGCAGAATGCTGAGAGGACCAACAGTATACATGTTGGATTTGGTGAGGTCTTGGGCAGAGATTATTTGGTTTTCAAACCAAGTAAAATGTGGTTTAAACACAGGAGCTTACTAGAATATAAACACATTTGGCCTCCATTTGTGTGATCTGTTGCTGTTATCATATTTGTCATCTAGCTGTGAAACCTCAGATCTCTAGATGTGAAATATAGTAAGTAAGCAGGAGTCGGCAGAGAGGAGCAAGGTGTGTCTGATATAATCACAAAATTTAAACTCCTTGTGTTCAGAAGTGTGATTAAGAGTATAAACTTTGTGTCAGTGCTCTCATTTATTGGATGAGCAGTAGATAACCATTGAAATTCACATTCACAAATTTAAAACTTTTGTCTTGTGTCTGACTACTTTTCTGTATCGTAAATTTGTTTACTTCTTGATTCTCTCCTCAAGCAGATGGCTTAAAGTTTGAAATCTAATTTACAGAATGGATCATTTGAGTTATTCTTCTTTGCTTTGTTTTTTTGTTTGATTGTGAAATTGTTGAACTGGCTGAAACACTGGTGTAAATATTGGATGATGGTGGATGATTATGAAACAGCACAATTACCAAGCTAATTTATGAGAGATCAACTGGGATTAAACAGGGGATTTTGTATACTGTCTCATTATTTTACCACTAGGGGGCATCACTGACTTACTCTGCAGGGCTCTAGTGTTTAGTTTACTGCCTCTGTACTGCAAAATTGTGTTATGTACAGTAAGCTTTATGGGTCTATGAGTAACCAACCACAGGGTTTTGACCAAATTCTGCCCTTAAATTTCTGCTGAAATGACAAAAACAAAACTGTAGGAATAGGAAACACGATGTAAATTTAAAGAACCTGTTGAGGCTTGTAGATCCCCTGTTTTTACAACAGAAAACGAATTATGATTTTATATATATATGTGTGTCTGTGTGTGTGTATATGTATATGTATATATATATATACATACATATATATGTGTGTGTACACACACACACACACACACACACACACACACACATATATATATATATATATGTGTGTGTGTGTAATTTTTTTTTTTTTTTTTTTTTTTCAATGAGGCTGACATGAATTCATAAATTCGAGCTTATACTTATATTTGGTTTTAAAGGTGCAGGAAAAATAAACTTTGATTTGCTATTGGCTTGCTGTTCATGAGACTTTATGTTGGTGATAGAAAGATAGGCCTAAATAAATGTCATTCTGGCATTTGAAAAACTGTATTAAGAACTGCAGGTAATTATAGTAAATGCACAAATCACAAATCAAGGCACTTTATGACTGGATGAAGATGATCTGCTGGAGCTGAAACTGAGCATTAGAATTGGGAATACATCACAAGCTGCTGAACTTCTGTTGGGTGGCACAGTGGTTAAGTCCCAGGCCTGGGGTCTTTCCTTGTGGAGTTTGCATGTTCTCCCTGTCTCCCCCTCACAGTGCAAAGACATGCACTCTTGGCAACCGTAATAGCTCATAGGACTGTCATTTTAGACAAGGCAATTTTATTTGTATAGCACATTTTTACAAACAGTTTGTCTCAAAGGGGATTACATAGCATCGTAACAACATCCTCTGCTCTTAGCCCAGGCATCTCAAACCGATTCCACAAAGGGGCGGTGTGGCTGCAGGTTTTTGTTTCAACCATCCAAGTCACAGTTTGACCAATTAACTGTCTGAAGACTGAGATCAGGGATTAACTGAGGCAAGTCTGGTGTGCTGCTGCTTGGTTGGAACAAAAACCTGCAGCCACGCCAGCCCTCTTAGGGCAGAGGATGTTGTCACAATGCTGTGTAAAGCCCTGTTTGTAAAAACAGGCTATACAAATAAAATTGCCTTGCCTGCCTTGCCTTGCTTTTGTGGAATCGGTTTGGGATGCCTGCCCTAGACCCTCACAATGACTGAGGAAATACTCCCAAGAAAACCCTTGACAGGGAAAAATTGGAGAAACCACAGGGTGAGCACCAGAGGAGGGATCCCTTACCCAGGATGGGCAGACATGCAATAGATGTTGTATACAGACAAGAAAACAATCTTTCTTTTATCAGAGATATGAAGGATTGTATTAATTACCTTGACATGTTTCAACTACCTGCTGTAGTCTTCCTCAGAGGGGTCAACTGATGTTTCTGATGTGTATTTATCAGCTGATGTTATGTGTAGGTGTGATTGGTGTGGAGTTTTTTTTTCTTTTCTTCTTTTTTCAAAACTTGCCCGGTCGCTCCTACTGCTGCCAGATGTTGGTTGGAGGAGAGAGTCCCTGGTGTGTGAGAGCATGCAGGCCCCCTTGTCCCTGTTCCTTTCCGAACAGAAAGCAAACAAAGATGTTGGATCAAAGAAGCCATCGAGATCAGGAAGCGGGCCCAGAGGACCATCAACAAGGACGAGGGGGGCCTATGTGCTCTCACACACCTGGGAGTCTCTCTCAACCAACATTTGGCAGCAGTAGGTTTAAAAAAAAACAGCTGCACTGATCACACCTACACATAAAATCAGCTGATAAAGACAATCCTTCATGTGTCTGATAAAAGAAAAAAACACTGATTATGTTCAGTGTGTCCTCAGTTTGACAAACTATAGACAAGAAAACAGTTTACAACACGGAATATGGGAAAACAAGGGAATGGTTAACAAGCTGATGAAGGCAGCTTCTGGTGGGCAGGAAATGCAGGGAGAGCAGGCCAGCTTAATGGGAGTACTAGATGGCAGAGTGGTTCATGAGCAGGGAGTGCAGGCTGGCTTAACAGCAGGGGAAAGGAGCTGATGTAGGCAGCAGTTGGTGCAGAGGGATAGAGCTTTGGAGAGATCTGTGGAAACAAAGAGAGAATGATAGACACCAAGGCCAAACAGTTCAAAATGTGCAAGTGGAGGGGAACCTGATGTGTAGAATATGGTGTTTGGAAAGAAAACCTAGAAGAATTGGGTTAAAAAAAACAACTCAAACGGGGACACTAGGAGAGCTGAAGGAGCATCCAGATACAGACACATACAAATATATATATATATATGTATATAGATAGATAGATAGATAGATAGAAAATACTTTATTGATCCCAAAGGGAAATTCATTTGTCTGATAGCTCATCGTAAATTTGCATCATGATTAAAGAGTCTGATGGCTGTTGGTATGAAAGATCTTCGGTATCTTTCTGTCCTGCACCGAAGAGAGAGGAGCCGTCCACCACTGCTGCTTCTTTGATCCATCAAGGTGTTATGAAGTGGATGATCCGTGTTGTTCAGTATGGCCTCCATCATTCTCATTGAGTATCTCTCCACCACCTCCTCCAAAGAGTCCATCTTTACTCCAATGACAGAGCCAGCCTTCTTGACAAGCTTATCCAGCCTCTTTGCCTGCTTTTTTCCTAAACTTCCTCCCCAGCAGACTGCAGCATAAAATAAAGCACTTGCCACCACAGACTGATAAAACATCTGCAGCATCTTATTACAGATGTTTAGAGATCGGAGCTTTCTTAGGAAAAAGAGGCGGCTCTGCCCTTTTTTGTAGAGTGCATCTGTGTTAACAGACCAGTCCAACTTGTTATCAAGGTGAACACCTAGATATTTATAGGTTGTCACCACCTCGATGTCCACTCCACAAGTGTTCACTGGCTGAAGTGGGGGCTTGGACCTACAGAAATCCATGATCATTTCCTTTGTCTTTGAGGTGTTCAGCATGAGGCAGTTTTTGTAACTCCAGTCACTGAAGGCTTTTATCAAATCCCTATATTCAGATTCCTGTCCATTCCTAATACATGCCACAATAGCAGTGTCATCTGAGTATTTCTGGATGTGGCAGGACTCAGAGTTGTATTTAACGTCTGCTGTATACAATGTGAACAGGAATGGAGCAAGAACAGTCCCCTGTGGAGCCCCCGTGCTACTCATTAATGTCCCAGAAAAACAGTTCCCCAACCTGACAAACTGTGGCCTGTCTGTCAGGTAATCTGTGATCCAGGAGACAAAGGAAGAATCCACTCCCATCTCTTTAAGCTTGTTTTTGAGTATGTTGGGTTGGATGGTATTAAATGCGCTTGAAAAATCAAAAAACATGATTCTTACATAAGCGCCAGATTCCTCCAGATGAGAGAGGGCACGGTGGAGCATGTAGAGGACTGCATCATTCACTCCAATGTGTTCTTTGTATGCAAACTGCAGGGGATCGAGTTTGTCTTTGACCTCAAGCCTCAGTAGACGTAGAATCAGCCGCTCCAAGGTCTTCATGATGTGTGAAGTCAGGGCCACCGGTCTGTAGTCATTTAGTTCAGCCAGACATTTTCTTTTTGGTACCGGCACTATGCAGGATGTTTTCCACAGAGCCGGCACCCGCCCCAACTGAAGACTCAGGTTGAAGATCTTGTGGAGAGGTTGACACAGTTGGGCAGCACAGTCTTTAAGCATCCTTGGACACACACCATCTGGGCCAGCTGCCTTCCCAGAGCAAAGTTTCCCAAGTTCCAGCCTCACCCCTGTCTCTGTGACAAACAGGGGTGGAGGAACAGGTGTGAGAAGGGGAGTAGCTGCAGCAGTGGAGATGCACTCAGGTGAAGGAGGCGGAGGAGGAGGAGGACATGGTGGAGAAACAGACTTGTGGAGGAGAGGAAGGAGCCGTCATGGAGATGTCCACATGTTGAGGAGGGGGAGAAGGAGGAGGAGAAGGAGGAGGAGAGGGAGGTGGATAAGGAGTTGAATCGGATGTGACCTCAGTGTCGAATCTGTTGAAGAACTGATTGAGTTCATCAGCTCTTTCCACATCACCCACTATTGGCTGTCTTTTCTTTTTATTGTAGCCAGCGATGGTGTTGATTCCTCTCCACACCTCACGGATGTTGTTGTGTTGTAAATTCTTCTCTATCTTATTTTTGTATTCCAACTTTGCCATCTTCAATCTCTTCTTCAACTCATGTTGCACCTGTTTGAGCCGTTCTTATATTATATATATATATATATATATACACACTTAAGCCCAAAATTATTCATATCCCTGTCAAATACAAGGGATTTCTTCATTTTTTTACTCACAAATGAGTATTTCACCTCAGCTTTTACATAAACAGGACACAAAAGAAAGTCTGAAGCCATAACCGATTTGTGTTTAGATTGATAGAATGTGTAAATAAACATCTTTAACAGGGTGAAAACAAAACATCACATTGTCCAAAATTATTCATACCCCAGTGATACAAAGACTGATAGCTACAGGATATTCAAACGAACCGTTGTCTCTGGGTCTAAAGTGTTTAATATTGTTCTCAATGTTGCTGAGTTGTTGTATTTTGTTTTTTAACCAGTTTTCAGACCATAAAAGTCGACTTGCTTCACATTTCAGTCATTTTCGAGTCAACACAAGACTTGCCATGGCAAAGACCAAAGAGCTCAGTGAGGACTTGAGAACACGCATAGTAAATGCCAAAAAGGAAGGGAAAGGGTACAAAAAAATTGCCAAACAATTTCAGGTGCCAGTAGCAACGGTGCAAAGCATCATCCAAAAGTACCAAAAATTTCACACGGTCAAAAACCTCAAGGGACGTGGCCGGAAGTCAATAGTGTCACCTCGGCTTGCCAGAAAGATCAAGCGGGATGTTGAAAACAATCCAAGGACTACTACCAAGGCTGTCCTGAAGGAACTGAGTTCAAGTGGTGTGACCTTATCAAGGCAGACACGGCGGATACTGCACCAAAATGGCCTCTGTGGACATCGACCAAGAAAGACCCCCCTGCTTCAACCAAAGCATGTAAAAGCTCGTCTGACCTTTGCAAAGACCTACTTAAAGACAGATGAAAGCTTCTGGTCGTCTGTTCTGTGGTCAGATGAAACAAAAATTGAGCTTTTTGGCCACAGAGATGTGGCTTTCATCTGGTGAAAGAAGGGTGAAGCCTTTAAACCAAAGAACACAGTACCTACTGTTAAATATGGAGGTGGAAGCATCATGCTGTGGGGCTGCTTTTCAGCAAATGAGCCTGGCAACTTGGTTAAAGTGGAAGGAATCATGAGGAAAGAGCAGTACATCAAGATTCTTGAAGAAAACCTCAAGCAGGCAGCAGAGAACCTGAACCTGGGGGAGTATTGGACCTATCAGCAGGACAATGATCCGAAGCATACAGCCAAGGTGGTGAAGAAATGGTTCCAGGACAATGATATTAACGTTATGAAATGGCCAAGTCAGAGTCCTGATTTAAACCCCATTGAAAACCTATGGATGGAGCTCAAGAAACGGGTGACAGCACGGAAACCCTCTAGCCTCAAAGATCTGGAAACATTTGCAAAGGAGGAATGGTCCAGAATTCCTGCCGATACTTGCAAGAAGCTTGTGAGCAATTATAAAAATCGTTTGGAGGCTGTAATAAAAAATAAGGGTTATGCAACTGATTATTCAGACAGGGTATGAATAATTTTGGACAGTGTGATTTTTTGTTTTCACCCTGTTAAACATGTTTATTTACACATTGTATCTAAACACATGGCTTCAGACTTTCTTTTGTGTCCTGTTTAAGTAAGAATTGAGGTGAAATACTAATTTGTGAGTGAAAAAATGAAGAAATCCCTTGTATTTGACAGGGGTATGAATAATTTTGGGCTTAAGTGTGTATATGTATGTGTGTATATATATATATATATATATATATATATATATATATATATACACGTATAAGCCTCTGGTGTTAGAGTCTTCTTCAGCGCCCCTAAGGCTGTCTACGGCCCAAGTCATCATGGCTTGAACCCACTACGCTCAAAGGATGGACAGGAGCTGCTGAAGGACGAGTCCATTAACAAGCAATGGAGAGAGCACTTCCAGGAACTCCTCAACTGTAACACTGCAACCCAATCACAGCTCATCTCTTACATCCCTCAGAGTCCCATCAGGGAAGACATGGGGGAACCTCCTACCCTTTTCGAGGTCCAAGATGCCATCAGGAGCCTGAAGAAGAACAAGGCCACCGGTCCAGATGGGATCCCAGCTGAGGTCCTAAAGGAAGGTGGACCAGAACTCCTGTGCCGCCTCCATGCCCTCCTTTTGAAGGTCTGGGAAGAGGAAGAACTCCCCTCAGAGCTCAGGGATGCTCTGATTGTAACCATATTTAAGAAGAGGGAGAAAGCTGACTGTGGGAACTACAGAGGCATCTCACTCCTATCGACAACTGGCAAAGTACTTGCTCATGTTCTTGCCAACCGTCTACTGCCACTTTCTGAGGAAATACTCCCAGAATCACAGTGTGGCTTTCGTCCATCTAGAGGCACAGCAGATATGATTTTCACAACCCGCCAGCTGCAGGAGAAATGCCGTGAGCACAAACTGCCTTTGTACATGGCCTGCATAGACCTGACAAAGGCCTTCGACACAGTAGATCGCCACACTCTATGGAGCATACTATCGAGGTATGGCTGCCCGGACAAATACATCAGAATTCTGAGGCTACTGCATGATGGAATGACAGCCACGGTGCTCAGCAACAGCGGTTCCATATCAGAGCCTTTCACTGTGGAGACAGGGGTCAAACAGGGATGCATCATTGCACCCACCCTGTTTTCTGTCTTTATTGCTGCCATACTTCACCTCAGACCTACCTCAGGGAATTCTGATCCGGTATAGAACTGATGGTAGGCTCTTTAACCTTGCCAGGTTCAAAGCCAAAAACAAGGTCAGGAGCACTACCATTATGGAGCTCCAGTATGCAGATGACAATGTCATAGTGGCACACTCCGCAGAAGACCTACAGGGCATCCTGAACACCTTTGCTAAGGCATACAGAGCCCTGGGTCTAGCCTTAAACATCAAGAAGACCCAGGTGCTACATCAACCTCCACCCAATCAGCCATTCATCCCACCCGTCATAACAGTGGACAGCACCCCTCTCGAAAATGTTGACCACTTCCCCTACCTTGGTAGTCTTCTCTCTTCCAAAGCCGACATTGACTCTGAGGTCAACCATCGCCTGAGCTGTGCCAATGGAGCATATACCAGACTCAGGATAAGGGTCTTTGAAGACCGAGATCTCAGGGCTGACACCAAGCTCCTGGTCTACAAGGCTGTGGTTCTCCCCACACTGCTGTACGGGGCAGAATCATGGACCATCTACAGCAGGCACATGAGAACTCTGGAGCAGCACCACCAAAGAACCTTGAGAAAAATACTAAGGATCAAATGGGAGGACAGACGCACACACATCAGCGTTCTAGAAGAGGCCAACATACCCAGCATCACCACTACAATAATGCATCACCAACTTCGATGGATCAGTCAACTCATCCGCTTGGCCGACACCCGTCTCCCAAAACAAATTCTCTACTCTGAACTGGAGGGAGGTCCGCGAGCCCCAGATGGGCAAAAGAAACGTTTCAAGGACAACATAAAGACTAACATCAAAAAATTCTGCATCACATCCCCTGACTGGGAGCACATGGCCCTGAACAGGCACCGATGGAGGGAAGCGGTGCAGGATAAGAACTATAACCAAGAATGCTGGTCACAAACTAAACACAAACGCACCAGGATGAAACCACCGATGGAGAACAAAGAATGCCGCAGCACTGGAGGGAACACGCCACAGGTAACGACAGGTAACAATGAACAAAAAACACCACCACTGATGGGAAAAGGAACACACCAACACAGTCCACAGTAGCCAGCTTTCACCACTTTGGTCCACCGTCTCTCTCTCTCTCTCCCTGGGCCGCCCCTCTCCTCCCACTATTTAGCTACGACCTGCTGATTACTGGAGTGGAAACGGATGCTGGCCAGAAGAGGAGCGATCACCTGGAGGAGTAACAGAGTGAGAGAGAGAGAGAGAAAGAGAGAGACCCACACACGCACCCACAGTGGCACTAGGGCCGTAACACCCCCACCCAGAAAACACCAACCCCCATTGGATTTCAAGGTGGGTATAAAAAAAAAAACATCATTACACAACCCAGCCCCCCACACCATACACAAAAGACAACAATTCCGTACCACTTCTTACACACACCCCCGGGACAGAGCATCAGCAACTACGTTATCTCTTCCTTTCTTATGCTTGATCTCACCCACAGTGGCACTAGGGCCGTAACATATACATATATTTACAAATATATATATTTATATATGTATATGACCATTTTCAAGACCATTAATGTGTTCAGTGCCAGTACTCATAATAATCATGTGGGTATTCAAATTCATAATCAAGTATCTTTGCACTGAACTTACAGATTATGCTTTCTCAAGCGCAACAGGTGAGGAAATCAGCAAACTCAGCACAGGAACAACATGTTTGGAGAACTCGGCTGCACTCTAGCTCACTACAAACTCACTTCCTGCTTTCTGCTTTACGCCACTAGATGGCAGTGATTGTCAACAAACTCAAAATCAGACTTCACTTAAAGGCACATTTACCAGATTAACCAAGACTGAAATAGATGGAATATGTCACAAAATAAACCTCAAGTGCAGAATACACTAACAAAACAAGACTGAGGGACAGAATACTCCCTGCCTGACATCAGTAGGATGTCACACCTAGTAACCCACACCCACTGTTCTCAAAGGATATGAGAAGTCTTTCAGGCATGGTCCTTCGGTACCAGCAGGATGACTTCATTGTAGATCTCAAATACAGTCTCTGTTCGCCGTTGCTGATTATCTTGACTCGGATCTTCCTTACTCTTTCATCCTGACTAGGAAATGTCTTTGCAACAATGCCAAGAGGCCAGTCGTTCCTGTTCTCTTGCCCATCTTTAAGCAGGACGACATCTCCTATTTGTAGGTTGGCTTTAGGTGTTCTCCACTTGTGACAAGATTGTGGTCCACTGAGGTATTCCCTCTTCCATCGTCCCCAGAAGACATTGGCCAGGTACTGTACACATCTCCATTGTGCTCTAAATAGGTCACGGTCATCAAAGTGGCCTGGGGTGACTGGAGGCATGCCAACTTTATGTGTGAGCAGCATGGCAGGAGTGAGAATCTTAGGATGCTCTGAGTCAGTGTAAACTGCTGTGAGTGGCCTTGCATTAACTATTGCAGAGACTCCTGACATGAATGTTACTAGCACCTGAAACTGAATGCTCTTTATTCTGTTTCTGTTGTCACAGTTTTTCAAGTAAGAAATGGTGTGTCAGTAAAACTCAGAAGAATGCTATAAGTGACTCACAAGTGGTTACTGAAGCCATTTATATTTAGCTCGCTGCATAAGCTAAAGCACTCAATTTAGCCGAGGGCAGAAGAGAGGGTTTTTTTGGGGGGGGGGGCTCTTTTTCGTTTATTATTTTGGGGCCATTAGGCATTCTTTGCATTTGCACCAGCATTACTGTTTTTTTTATATTGTGAATTTGTTTTTGTTGTTTTCAATTAATGGTATTACCACTTTTGATACAGAGAAAAGGAGATTCAGTCATTACTGAAATATTTCGTTTTATGCACTTAAAAGCAGCTCTTCTGCCAATAAAGAATATTTTTGTTATTGCCTTTTCAAACCTTTGTCTGTGTTCTGTCTATCCTTCTTGAGTATACCTATTTCTTCTGATCGGCCTAAGTTGAGAATACATGGACAAGTCATCTTAATTAAATGTACATTAGACAGTGTTAATGATGCTCCGATCAAGGTTTTTGGTTTTTTCACGGATCGCTGAAATCAGTATTGCCGATACCAATCACACAGCCTCTATTTGAATTTGAAGCTTGCTTTTTATAGTGTAGCATTAATTATTCACTTAAAGTTATTCTTGACACTGTATATTACGCATTATTAAATTAAAGAGATTAGAGAGTATCATGAATTAACAACTCTTATTTGCAGGAATATGCAACATTCCACATGGTTGAGGCTCAGCTCAAGACTCATCTTTAAATGTTATCTTCCTGTGGGAAAACAAATAACATTTTACACAAAATAAATTAAACAGCTTTATGTGCACCACCATGTGAAACACTATACTCTCTCTAGAACCTGTTAAGAGACACAAGAAGTTATCAATACATGTACGTTCTGTAGTGTATTGATGTGTTGATGAAAAAATAATCACTACTGACATGTCTTCTCTCGCCAATAAAAAGGCTTTATTACGGGAAAGGACAATGTCAAAAACTCTGGCCAAGTCTGCGGGAGTCTCTGGTGCCAATTGTAGGATTCCCCTCTTGTTCACATCCAGCACTCTCCTTATATATTGTTTCTTGGCGCATTCTTTAGACAGGGAGGCGACACTGTGCAGATGGTTGGTGACCTCTAACCTAACTTTTGACCTTCTAGGTTAAAGAAATACCTAGTTCATATGACAGTCCAGTTTTTGGGAAGAAAGGAGACCTTATAATGCACAGAAACGCATGTTATTCAAGCAGAGGAGAGAATCAGAAACACATGTTATACAAGCAGAGGAGGGGATCAGACACTACACGTCCTGCTGACAGTCTTCCTTTTGACAAGCTAACATGGTATACTCGTCAATGTGTCACGCTAATTGTGTCGCACATTTTGTGTCATACGATAAGCTTTTGATCGGCCTTAATGTCAAGTCCAATCAATTCCGATACTATGCAAATTGGCCGAAGCCAATCGGGTCGCTGATCGATCGGAGCACCCCTAGACAGAGTTACATTCTTCACATGGTGCATTTAGATGTATTGGGATCCCCCCCCCCAAAAAAAAAAAAAAAAAATCTCTGTATTACCTGTTCGAGGAAAAACAATCTCATGTTCTTATGAGAAGGACACATTTGGGGGATGATGTCCCAGGATTAAATTAAAGTTGGATGTACAGGAAGTCGATGTAGTTTGTGATTTATTTTCATGAGTAATAAATAATGTTTCTAAAAAATAAAAATCCATGTTGTTGCCATGGAGATGGACACAACAACATGATATGGCAGAGTAATATTTTTAGTGGTGAGTAAGGCCTGCTGTCATACTGATTTGAGCACGTTCTAAATTTCTTATTGACCAATCACATTGCTTGGTTGGAACTACTTGTATAATTCTGTATAACACACCTTTGCTGGGGATACCGCTCTGAACACTGGTCTGATCCGCCACTGAATCGTCCCAGGCACAGATTTATATAGACAAGGCCTAAGTGATGCAATTTATATATATATAATTTATTATATCAATAAACGTCGTATTTTGATCAACATTGTGTCTCTATTTATTTCACTGGTAAGTCGTGTAATAAGTGCAATAATGTATAGTGAGCATGATAGATGACACCCCGATGCGAAGCTTACTCGTGAAATTGATCAAAACCGATTTAGTGGCATCCCTAGCAACGGCATATTATACATAGCAATGGTTTGTTATGCAGAAATAACAGATCTTAGAATGCAGTGATTGGCCAATCAGAATACAGAATTAAATACAGCAGTGTAATAAGTTTTATTATTTACATCACAAATGACCTGTATGACGACATTTCATATAGGCCTATATACTCAACAAGATACGGTAAGTATAATACTGACAAACAAATTATGCACATACACAACGTGTTATGGAGGTGCAGACATAGGTGGAGTGAGAAGGGACAGGTGAGGTCAAGGTAGACTGATTCACAAATACACAACACAAAACATGTCACGAGATGGGAGGTAGCTCACTTGTCCTGTGGGAGGGTGGATTTGAAGGATTCATTTCATCTGGTCTGGGGCGGGGTGTTGGCCTGGGGTTTTCGGGGTTTCAAGGAGAGGAGTGGGACTTCACGAGGCGAGGAAAGGCGACGCACCCACACCACACCAAAATCCCACTAAATGAACTGAGAGCCAAGTTGCCGAGTCAAGCGAGCTGGCTGGCCGTGGAGCTGCTTTGCCGTTTAGTGATGGGGACGCCCTGAGACATGACCTCACCGAGTCTGGTCGTGCCGAGTCGTTCAGGGTCCGAAAGCAATACTGAAGAAGTGGGTAAGTGAAGCGACTCCCACTCTCAGGTAGTTACACACACGTACATTAAGGTACATAAACTCATGTTCTTTAGGTTTACAGCAGGTCAGACATATTTTGATGACAGAGCCAAACCATGTTTCATGCCGTGCCGATGTAGTCCATTGCTCCTTGTGCGTAAGGTTTGGTTTATGGTTCCACGTCATGTCAACAGTGTACCTACGTTGACGCAGACCCCTACGGAGTAGCCTGACATGCACCTCCAAAGAATCCTAACTACGCGTCGCGGTTACGTGAACCGCAAAGGCTGTGATTGGTCCGCTCAGAAAATTCTCAGCGTCACCGCCAGTCTCTGGGCGACATCAACAGGCATGCTTTGCGTTGTCTGTTGTAATATTAACGGCTGTATACGGCAAAGAAGATCGGCCCGTTGACATTTGAAAGTAGCGAAAGTGCATTTCTTCATCCAGGTTCCTCAGTGGGCAAACCAGTGTGGAAACAAGGATTAGATTGCTGGCACTCAGGGCTAAAGCTTCGGAAAACAGCGCGGCACTCAATGAGTTCAAAAAGGATGGCAGTGAGTGAGAGAGAGAGACAGAAAGACAGCAAATTCTCACCCTCATTTAACCTTAGGTGGACAAAGCCTTGGCTGCTTGTTTTGTTTCACATGGTTTGTTTTCAACGACAATATCTTAATGACAGAGGAAGTGATCGTTGTCATAGACCTGCATTACCTGGTGATTCAATGAGGTAGGAGTAAATGTCTGGGTATGTCACCTCTGGCCACTGAGTGGGGTCGTTTACTCTCTTCTCCTCCAGTAGGCTGTATGGACGAGTTTTCCAGGCCGGTTAATATTAGGCGAAATCGAGACAGACTATGGCGGGATTTGTATTTACCGCCAGTCAAAGCCGGCAGTTTGTTTTCACCGGAATGGGGGCGTGGCCTCACTTGCTACTGTCATCTATCGCAGAGCAATGCATTCCCTTGAGGCAGAACTTCGAATGCTCAACGATGGCGTCACGTTGACGGCATACCTACGCAGAACCATAAACCAGGTTTTAGGCACGGCCTCTCCCTTCCTCCGTCCAAGTGGAGGATCTAGGATTTTTCTATGTAGGGGGCCATCAAGGGGCCACATTTATCACAGGGGCCAAGTATTTGTCCAATATGCATGCAGTGCCAGCATTTCACTCACATTTGTCTCTACAAAAATAGTATAAAAGCACAAAAGCATAACTTAATAAAAACACAGTTCAAAATGACCCAGTGTCTCAGCACAGTGTCCAAGCTTTGATGAATGCACTAGCTGAAAACAGCATAGTTTTTCTCTACTACAACTGAACAGCTGACATGTGGTTAAAGCATAAAGCAAAGACCTGTATCAGTCTGTATTTCATTAATATAAACTTAAGCCTCAAAGCTTTCTGTCCTCAGAATGCCCTGACCTGTCCCTGAACATCACACAGGGAGAACATGGAGCTGTGTGACTGATTACTGACATTCATATCAATGTTTACATAAATCTGAATTGTCAGTGCTTTGTTATGCTGTCATGATAATTAATGCATACTAGGTAACAAGCCTGTAAGTTTAACAAATCAGTATTACACTGTGATCTGATCAGTTGACACAAATAATTAGAGTCACGGGGCAACGCACCGAGACACTGGTCCTACAGCTATGATAGCTAAGTGTAGCAAAGCCCCGAGACACTATTGTTATACTGCGTGTTTTTTCTTATTAGGGTGAATGCTGAAAGCATTCACACTATTGTTCTTCAAATCTTTATACTTATTATTATTAGGGTGAATGCTGGAAGCATTCACACTGTTGTTCTTCAAATCTTTATTATTATTATTATTATTATTAGGGTGAATGCTGAAAGCATTCACACTATTGTTCTTCAAATCTTCATTAGGGTGAATGCTGAAAGCATTCACACTATTGTTCTTCGAATCTTTATACTTAATAGGGTGAATGCTGAAAGCATTCACACTATTGTTCTTCAAATCTTTATACTTATTAGGGTGAATGCTGGAAGGCAAGGCAAGGAAATTTTATTTGTATAGCCCGTTTTTACAGTTTGTTTCAAAGGGCTTTACACAGCATTATGACAGTCCATGCAGCAAGATGCTGTGATCGACGGTATCAAATGCAGCACTGAGGTCCAGAAGTACAAGTGCAGAGACAAGACCTCTGTCGGAAGCTATAAGAAGATCGTTGGAAACTTTGACCAGTGCTGTTTCAGTGCTATGGTGTTCCCTAAATCAAGATTGGAAAGCTTCAAAGAGCTCGTTACTATGCAGATGTTCATGAAGCTGCACTAAGCATTCACACTATTGTTCTTCAAATCTTTATACTAATTATTATTAGGGTGAATGCTGGAAGCATTCACACTATTGTTCTTCAAATCTTTATTCTGGCATTCACACTATTGTTCTTCAAATCTTTATTCGGGTGAATGCTGAAAGCATTCACATTATTTTTCTTCAAATCTTTATTAATATTACTAGAAAAAGCAAGCATTTCCAGCAGGAAATGCAGGTGAATGCTGAAAGCAGCTGAACGCCATTGCTGAAGCAATGCTGAATGAGCTGAAGAAATTGTTGAAACAATGCTGAATTTGCTGAAGAAACTGCTCAAGCAATGTTAAAAAGGCTGATGCCAAAGCTGAAATGTATAACTTGTTTGAGAGATGAATGCCTTTTAAAGGACTAAAAGCAGTAGAAATGTTAAAAAGGAAGAGGAAAATGTTTAAATCCTGCGTGTTAAAGTGTAACAGTTGAAGAGTTGAAATGTGCAGCTAACCTGACAGCAAAGAAAAAGGATGAACCAGTGTTATCATAGCTGAAGCAATAAGTGAGAAGAGATTAAAAAGTAGAACATGTAAGAAGGAGGATGATTTTGAATGAAATGGCTGGAAATTACTTAACTTACTTAAATTACTTAACCTGAAAATTAGTATGAAGGAACTGAAAAGTTGAAATCAACTCAAATACATTTAAAACTGACAGCTTAAAAACTTTGTTGAACCATTACTAATATAGGTGAAGCAATATCTAAGGGGTAAAAGTAGAATATGTAAGCAGGAGGCTGAATGACATAACAGTGAGAAAATACTTTAATTGTTTAAGGTAAGTGTAAAATAATGTGTGAAAGTATATAAACATATATAAGTGGAAAAATGTGAAACTCTTAAAATGGTTGAGGATGGGCTACTTTATGATAGAGTGTGATGAGTCAGATGATGCTGTCCACTCTTGGTTTATGATGTGTGTGCAGAATATGTTTTAAGTATGTGTGTGAATCTGCTGTGAGTCAGGCGTGCATCTATTGTAACAGACCTAGCTGACAGAGAGAGAAGACACTGCAGTTACATCCTGTACTTGCTTATCAGGTGAGAGTCACCGCTATCTGGTGTCGTAGGGACACTCATCAGGTTATGTGAGTTCAAGCACAGGACAGAGCACACAGTGTCAGATCATCTATTTGTAACAGAACAGTGCATACATGATGTCAAATCACAGTCAGTCAAAACATTACTAAATAATGCATAGTATCAAGTCATAGCTTAAATATAGCATCAAATTATAACTTATTCATAACACATCAAAACGTTCAGCTTCTTCTGGAGATTATCGGGTACATTCAACTTTTTCGTACTATTCATACTTTTCGAAATATTCATATTTTTCTGAAATTTTACTCTCATTAGAAATGCATTGGAGCAGCCTTCAAACTCTTCAAATCTTCACCTTCTTTGAACCTCTACTACTTCAGCATACCTCCAGCTACAGACTTCATTTAACTTCTAAAACGTTCACAAAACTTTCAGATATTGAACCTACATTCAGCTTATTGATACCTTCAACAGTTTCTGATTTATGACACTTTAAAAATCATTCAAATTTTGGACAAAATTCAAATTTACAATGGGTGTGTATTGCACGGAATGTTCAGGGCTAGAGTGGGTGACATCATCAGCTAGAGTGGGAGAGAGTCTAAAAATCGTCTGAAACGTTTCTCTTTCTCTCGTCCTCCTGGCCACAAATTACAATCTACACAGATGATTTTCTCCACAGTTGTAGACATACTTGTCGTGTCTCACACAATGTGCTCAAAAACAGAGAGAGACTCACAGAATTTGAATTGTGAGCCTCTGAGTGCAGCCAGTTTTCTGAGAAGAGAAGAAATGTTGCCTGTTTCTAACTCGTGACAAAATCAACAATTTTTACTCTAGAAACACCAAATGACATGTACACGATCAGGAAAGTCTTTTGGTTCGTTTAATGTAACAGTTTTGATCGTACTAAGTACAGATTTGAGTTAAATTGGATGTGTTTGAGGGGTTCATGGACCCCGTTCTCATCTAAGCATGTAAAGTCACCATGGCAACCTCTGAGCAAATGCACACACACAGACACACACACACACACACACGGACATATACACACATACACACACTCACTCTCTCTCTCACACACACCTTTCATACATTTCTCAAGTCAGACTTTATTGTATGCACCTCTCTCACACACACTCACTCTATCACTCACACATACACACGCACATGCACACACACACACACACACACACACACACACACACACACTCTCTCTCCCTCTCTCTCTCTCTAAACAGCCTCTCAATGATTTTAAACCTTTGAGGGGAGTGTTTAAACATCTCCAACAGTTTATTTCTCTTAGATTTCAGTTTGTTCTCCTTATGGAGATTTCAGGATTTGGAGCATTGGAACAGCCTTCAAACTCTTCAAATCTTACAGATCCAAACATATAAAGTTTTCGCTCATATTAGGTACAGATTTGTCTGAAATTGGAGCAGTTTGAGGGGTTCATGGACCCCTTTCTCATCAAGTAGTTAAAGTCACCATGGTAACCTCTGAGCACACACACACACACACACACACTCTCTCTCTCTCTGCCTCTCTTACTCTCTCTCTCACCTAGACACACACACACACACTTTCTCTCTCTCTCTCTCCCCCTCTCTCTTACTCTCTCTCTCACTTAGCCACACACAGACAGACACACACACACACATTCTCTCTCTCTCTCTCTCTAATCAGCCTCTCAATGATTTTAAACCTTTGAGGGGAGTGTTTAACATCTCATCAACAGTTTATTTCTATTTCATACACATCAGTTTGTTCTCCTAATGGAGATTTCAGGATTTTGAGCTTCTTCTTGTCCTGACTTTTGGCTTTTCCACCTCTTCAACTCTTACATTTTACTTTGAAGGATTTAAACTTTTTCTCATTATTTCCAACAATTCAGCCCATTCCTCAACCATTTTAAGAGTTTCTTATTTTTTTTATTTATATGTAACTTATATATATTTTCTCACATTGTTTTATGCTTATCTTTAACAATCCAGGCATTTCTGAGCCTCTTCATTTAGCCTCCTGCTTACAAGTTCTACTTTTACTCTTCAGATATTGCTTCATCTCTATTAATACATGCTTAACAATGTTTTCAAGCTGTCAGTTTATTATATACATATTTATATATCTGAGAGAGCTAGACTTCAATGTTTTTTTCAGGCTAATCCTCTATTCTCCTCTCCTTTCATCTCCTTCTTCTGTCCTCCTCTCCCTCTCCTCTTCTCTATTCTCCTTCTCATCTCCTCTTGTCTCCTTTCTTCTCTCATTCATGTCTCTATTCTCCTCTCCTTTCCTCTCCTTCTCCCGTCCTCCTCTCTTCCTCTCTGCTATTCTCCTCTCCTTCTCCTCTCGTCATCTCCTCTATTCTCCTCTCATTTTCTCATCTCCTTTATACTCCTCTATTCTCTCATTCACGCCTCTATTATCTCCTCCTCCTGTCTTCCTCTCCACTGTTCTCCACCCCTCATCTTCTCTCCTTTCCTGTATTGTCTTCTCCTCTATTTATATCTACTTAAAATCTGTTACACTTCAATTTCCAATTTTTACTACATCATTCTGCCTCTTTAATGTTTCTACTGCTTTTAGCCCTTCTAAAGTCATTCATCACTCACGCTCAGATAGTTTTCAGCTATAGTGTCAGCCTTTTAAACATTGCTTCAGAAACCTCTCCAACTAATTTAGCGTTGCTTCAGCAATTTCTTCAGTTAACCTACTCTTCATACTAATCTTCAGCAATTCAAGTAAATACCAACCATTTCATACAAAATCAGCCTCCTTCTTCCAAGTACTACTTTTTATTCTATTCTCACTTATTGCTTCAGCTAAGTCGCGAAAAACTGCGAAAAATTCTCCATTGGAATGAATGGGACGGGCGAAAAAAAAGAGCGAAAAAGAACAATCATTGGAGTTATTCAAACGTCTACAGCTCAGGCATACTTTCACCTAGAAACTTCATTTAAACTTTAAACTGTAGACACAAGTCTTGTGTGTTGGTGTATTAATCCACATTTTGATAGGTCATATAGTTTTTGATCACTCACTGTTCAATGACCATGATCATTTTTGGAGAAATTTTAAGATTATAATGGGTGTGTATTCCACGGAATGTTTGTGTTAGAGTGGGTGACATCATCAGCTAGAGTGGGAGAAGTTGTGTGAAATTGTCTGAAACTTTTCTCTTTCCACGCTCCTCCTGGCCACAAATTACACTCTACACACATGATTTTTTCCACACTTGTAGACAAACTTGTTTGTCCCTGACAGTGTGCTCATCAAAGCAGAGAAACTTACAGAATTGAAATTGTTAGCCTCTCAGTTCGGTCACGTCTCTCTCTGCTCCTCATTGACTCTAATACAAAGATTTTCCAAGAGAAGCAGAAGGGACCCCTGTTTGAAACTCGCCCGCATCTCTAAAATATTTACTGTAGAAACACCAAAAGCATATCAAAGTGTTCAGGAAGTCCTTACGCCGCCCAGGATCTGCTGTTTTTTCTGATAGGAGCTACCGTTTTGTCACTATAAGCCCAAATGTGAGACCAGCGCAGAGGGAGAAAATCGCCCTTTTTCTCTGGCTCTTTCTGTCTGTCTCTGGCTAGTGTGCCTCTGTCGTCATTGGCAACCACCAGTTGGTTCCAGGTGGAGCTCGTTAAGATCAGACTGACACATGCAGCTCGTTATAGATCTCTGCGTATCAAGTCAGCCACACACACACAGACACATACACACAGACCTATCTATCTATCTATCTATCTATCTATCTATTTCTTACAATGTTCTTCTGCTGTCAGTTTCCAATATATTTGAGTAGACTTAAAATTTTTTATTCAAATTATTACACTTAAATTTACAATTTTTACTACATGTTATTCTGCCTCTTTAACACACACACGCACGGGTATACACACACACTCCTCACCCACACACACAACACAGGTAACTTTATATGATTACAGTTACACACATGCGCGCGCACGCACGCACACACACACACACACACACACACACACACACACACACACAGGTGACTTAATGTGATTATGGCTCCTCAATATCAGTGCTCAGTACAAGATGATCATGTGTCTGTCTGATTAGTTTGGTCGTGGGTTTGATTCCCATGTTGACAGAGATGGTACCCCCAGCGGGAGCCCCCCGTGGCCCTTTCAAAATTTCCCAGAGGGAATTTTCTAGTATCATCATAATGTATAGGAGTGGCCAACAGGAAAGACCAATTTATGTTTAATTTATCAAACTGTGTGTAATAGAGAACAAGTTCTTGCTTGTATCTGCTGATTTAAAAAAGTTGAAACATTTCCATGTTTGAATATTCTGGGTCATTCAGACTAAAGGTGAAGTGTTTAGGGTGTTTGTACTGTTCTCAAATATAAAAACTTTTCTTTTTCATGTTTTACTCACAAGTGCTCCTTGGGGAAAATGGTAGAGCCACTGTTATAAGATGCCAATAAATTACACCAGTCACAGTCAACCACTTTATGTAATTTAAAAATAGCGTAGACAGTAAAACTCATGTATACAAAGACAGTTGTTCCGAGTGAAAGTCAGGCTAAGGGGTATTTTTTTTCTCTCTCTCATCTTCAGCCTGTAGAGCCAGCTGAACAGGACGTTAATGACAAACCAGTTGACCGATGACACATCCCTCTGCCCAGATAGGACTGCAGTGCTGATTAAGGGTAATCTTGTCATTGATGTGCCTACACTGACTGATTCATATCTCATGCTTTTTGGACTGATTTATTCTGGAAAACAATCTCCTTAAAAGAGTGGAAACCTGAAGTGATAGTTCAGGAAAAAGATCTTCTGGGCTTTTCTGAAAGTTATTGTACCATTTCATGTATATAGTGGAGTAGAATTTTACAAAACAGTGTATATATTGTTGTCTGTTTACTCAATAAAACTGTGAGTTGCAGTTAAACTTGTGTTTTGAATGTCTTTCTGAATGTTTGTTTACTGCATGGAGATTTTGTGATAAAGCTACTTAAAACAATTGATGTAATCAGTTTCAACAAATAATTCACATTCCTTGAAATCTTATTTTGAGTTAAACGTACTTCTAAGAGTTAGTAGAGCTGCTTTTGATTCGAAAAATTTAAGGACTTCCTGTTTGTTTCTGATCATTGTACATGGAGACTTTTTGGTGCGTCTCACTCACGTACACATGTGTATCAAGTTTGAAGCTCCTAGGATCAAGTACGTGGGTGTGAGAGCAATAGGAAATTTTATAGCTAGCAAACGAAATTTGTCGCCCTCTAGCAGCCATGCCCTTTGACCTACCAAAATTCTATATCTTTTAATTAGCATCATTTCTATATTAAGTGTGCCAAATTTGAAGTAAATTGGGCGAAATCCCTAGCAGGAGTTTGTTCACAGCATAAAACTTTAAAATCAAAATGGCTGACTTCCTGTTAGGTTTAGGGGGGGTTGTTCTATAGACTTTTTTGCTCGTGTGAATATGATAAACGTGTACCAATTTTCATCTGCCTACACCAACTCACCTATGGGCCTTTTGAAAATGTTCAAGGGGACGCTGTTTCACCATTTTGCCGCTCAGACCCTAATAATAAAAAGAAACATCGCGATTACAATAGGTCCTGTGGGACAACTTTGTCGTTCCGCTCGGGCCCTAATAAACAGCACGATGTCAATAGGGTCCTTGCCAACGCTTGTCATCGCTCAGGCCCTAATAAACAGCTCGATTTCAATAGGGTCCTCGTCGGACGACTTGCAGTCATCGCCCGGGCCCTAATAAACAGCGCGATTTCAATAGGTCCCTCGGGACAACTTCATCGTTCCGCTCAGGGCCTAATAAACATTACGACTACAATAGGTCCCTCGGGATGACTTCGTTGTACTGCTTGGGCCCTAATAATAATAAACATTACGATTACAATAGGTCCCTCAGGACGACTTCATCGTTCCGCTCGGGCCCTAATAAACATTCCGATTACAATAGGTCCCTTGGGACGACTTCGTCGTACTGCTCAGGCCCTAATAATAACAAACATTAACGATTAGAATAGGTCCCTTGGGACGACTTCTTCGTACCGCTCGGGCCCTAATTACGATTACAATAGCTTCCTCGGGACGACTTCGTCTTACCGCTTGGACTCTAATAAACAGCACAATTTCAATAGGGTCCTCGTTGGACGACTTGCAGTCATTGCTCGGGCCCTAATAATAAACAGCATGATTTCAATAGGGCCTGTTCCAGAACATGTGCTTCAACTGGGAGCAGCAAAGTCTGGTAGCTCCGAGTTTTTACTCAACCTTTGCTTCATTTTGTTGTGTTTTTGTATGTTTTTGTCGTATTTTGTCAACTACTGATGGACAATTCTGTGGGGAGAGGAGATTCTTCAGGAGAGAAGCTTCTGTCATTGAAAATGGAGAAAGTCTGGAGGATGCCACCCTGTTCCAGCTGGGATGAGGAGCTGCTTTCGTGGTTGCTGTGCTGATGGTGCAGAGGTTAAAGGCTTAGAAGTGGAGATGTACTGTAGGTCCTTTCTGCCGTCAGTCATCATGCAAAATATCAACTCTCTGCCCAACAACAGTGATGAAGAGCTGGAGATATAGGTGAAGACTCAGGAAGTAGACTTTTTTTTTCAAATCAAAACAATACTTGTGTACATCTCACTAATGTTTACTGCTAAAGTTCCATGTGAAGTTCTCCATGAAGTCATTGCTAGGATACAGACTAAACATCCTGACGCACTTGACTTAAGTCATGTCTCCCTGCTGGACTCACTGAGGATGTGGTGGAGAGATACATGCTGGTGGAGGTCATTCTGAACAACTCAGATCATCCTCTTCATAACACCTTGATGGACCAAGAAAAGAGTGCAGGACACTGCAGGACAGATAAATATAGAAGATTCTTTGTACCTTCAGTCATCAGGCTTCTTCATTCTTCTGCAAATGGTTGATGAGCTGACAGGCAAATTAATTTTCCTTTGGGGATTAATAAAGTAATTCGTATTTGTATTCGTAACAAACAGCGCAATTTTAATAAGGTCCTTGTCGGATGACTTGTAGTGGTAGCTCGGGCCCTAATAATAAACATTACGATTACAATAGGTCCCTCGGGACGACTTTGTGGTACCGCTCGGGCCCTAATAAACAGCACAATCTCAAGAGGGTCCTAGTCGGACATCACGCAGTTGTCGCTCGGGCCCTAATAATAAACAGCGTGATTTCAATAGGGTCCTCGGCGACGCTTGTTGTCGCTCGGGCCCTAAAGATTCGAAGAACAGCTTTCACCATTCACCCTAATAAGTATAAAGATTTGAAGAACAATAGTGTGACTGCTTGCAGCATTCACCCTAATAAGTATAAAGATTTGAATAACAATAGTGTGAATGCTTTCAGCATAACCATCATTGTCAATGCTGGTCACTTGTCTTTTACAGAGAGAGAGGAGACGAGAGGAGAGCAGAGCGGGGGGAGGAGAGAAAGTGGAGAGGAAGAGGAGAGGAAAAACCATGCAGTGCTGTGAAAAAGTATTTTCACCTTTCCTGATTTCTTACTCTACTCTTTTCTTACCCTAGTATATTTGTCACACTTGAATGTTTAAGATCATCAAACAAATTTCAATATTAGATACCCAAGTAAATATAAAATGCAGTTTTTAAAGGATGATTTCATTTATTAGGAAGGAAAGCAATCCAAACCAATCTGGCCTTATGTGAAAAAGTAATGACCCCCCTTGTTAATTCATGAGCTAATTATGATAATCCTAAATTTTTGCAAAGCCAAGTTTAATTTCACTGTCCATATCCAGGCCTGATCAATGTCTGACCTGTTGAATCAAGAAATCACTTCAATAGAACCTGTTTGAGCAAAGTGAAGTAGGCTGAGAGATCTCAAACAGCAACACATCATGCTGTGATCTAAAGAAAAGTCAGGAAAAGATGAAAAAACAAAATCATTCATATCTATCAGTATGAAAAGTGTTACAAATTGTCACAGAGTGGCCTCTGACCGAATGCACATTTGTATTAAAATGTATTTAAGTGTTTCCAGTCAAACAGAAGGTGCACATTCTCTTGCAACTGGAACATGTACTAATGTGGGACTGTTTGTGTCTTAACAGGAAGTGAGGCCTGTTGACAGTGTGTATTTGTGAGCCTGATGAGCTGATCGAGTGGGCCTGCACACTGATTAGAATTAGAACATTGGGGAGCATCTTGGATAATTGCTGTGGGAGGGCAGGGCTTTACAGGATATATAAGGGGGAAGCAGCTCAGGAGAGGGCCTTGGCCGTTGGGGAAGGAAGTCAGGCTGGCTTTCCCATTTTAAGTTGTTTGTGTGTATTCTTTTTCAAGTTATTTTCTCTCAGTTGGTATTTTTCTTTGTCCGGGCCTGGAAACAATTAAAATCATTTAGTTTTCTGTCACTTCCTTTTAAAGGGCTTTTTCTGACCTTCACTCAAGCTACTCACCCACCTGGTAACACAAAGCCATTTCTCAAGCTCAGCAAAGCAGCCCCAGACCATGACCCTACCACCACCATGTTTAACTGTTGGTAGGATGCTCTTTTTATGACATGCTGTATTAGTTTTCAGCAGGTGTTGGACACACACCTTCCAAAAAGTTCTACTTTTTTCTTATCTGTCCACAGAATATTTTCCCAAAAGTCTCAGGGATCAACTAGATGTTATTTGGCAAAAGTGAGTTGAACCTTTGTGATCTTTTTGGTCAGCAGTGGCTTTCACCTTGGAACTCTCACATGGTTGCAATTTTAGCTCAGTGTCTTTTTTATTGTTGAATCATTAAAGCTGGGGTTCGTAATCTTGGAGAGCTAGCAAGATTTGAAAATTGCACCTCCTCTGAGTTCCACCCCCCCTCCTCCCCCTCCTGTCAGTGTGTACGTCTAAGCCACGCGCCCACAAACTGGAACGCGCGCCGCACGAAAATGAGAAGCGGCAGGAGGACTATATATATATATATATATATATATATATACTATTATCTATTCAATACTAGCGTCAACCCGTTTTAAACCCACAGAGAAGCTTATGTTAGCATTAGGCGAATGCAAGCTACAAAAGTAGCTACATTAGCAAAAGTTACACGTTTCATAAAAATAACAAATCCTCCCAAAAGCAAAGCATATAATTACCCTTCAAATCCCTCAGTTGTCTCCACAAAAGCAACACCGATGTTTACTCTGGTTTGACTTCTGGTTTTATCCAGAGCCTTTTTGTTAGCGGCCTTTTCAGCCTCCGGCTTTCTCATCCTTGCCTTTTTCTCGGGGCGAGCCGTTACAAGTAAAGGTGGAAGTAATAATTGGGGCTGGATTTTCTCAGCCATTGCTCATAAATGAGCATGAAATCCATTCTGCTGTAACTCTGTACGCTGATTTCTTCCAGCAACAGCGACATGTGAAGATTGTGCACACGCATCGGAGGCAGGGATCGAGGGGGGTGGATACAGAACTAGACATGAAGGCATCTGATTGGTTTTTGCTCTTCGCACCGAAGAGCTTGGATTGGTCGGAGTTTTGTCAGTCCTGTAGCTGCCACAGAGGACTGATTATTTTCGTTCCTTTTTCTTAATACATAATGTATTGATTACTCAGAAGGTAGAAGGACCATTTCACCCAGTATAACAAAAAGTGTTTCTGAACAGGATTACCAACCTCAGCTTTAACACTGACCTTTACTGAGCCAAGTGGGGCCTGCAGGTCTTTAGAAGTTGGTTCGTGAGCCTCCTGGATGAATTGTTGCTGCACTTTTGGGGTATTTTGGTAGGGTGGCCATCTTGGGAAGGTTTTTACCACTGTTCCATCCATCCATCCATCCATCCATCCATCCATCTATCTATCTTCTTCCGCTTATCCGGGGCCGGGTCGCGGGGGCAGCAGCCTGAGCAAGGACACCCAGACTTCCCTCTCCCCAGACACTTCCTCCAGCTCTTCCGGGGGAACCCCAAGGCATTCCCAGGCCAGCCGGGTGACATAGTCACTCCAGCGTGTCCTGGGTCCCGTGTCCTTCCCGGGGCCTCCTTCTGGTGGGACATGCCCGGAACACCTCCCGAGGGAGGCGTCCAGAGGGCATCCGGTACAGATGCCCGAGCCACCTCAACTGGTTCCTCTCGATGTGGAGGAGCAGCGGCTCTCCTCCGAGCTCCTTCCGGGTGACATAGCTTCTCACCCTATCTCTAAGGGAGTGCCCCGCCACCCTGCGGAGGAAACTCATTTCGGCTGCTTGTATCCGGGATCTCGTTCTTTCAGTCATGACCCAGAGTTCATCACCATAGGTGAGGGTAGGAATGTAGATCGACCGGTAAATCGAGGGCTTTGCCTTTCGGCTCAGCTCTCTCTTCACCACGACGGGCCGATACAACGACCGCATGACTGCAGCTGCCGCACCAATCCACCTGTCAATCTCACGCTCCATCCTTCCCTCACTCGTGAACAGGACCCCGAGATACTTAAACTCCTCCACCTGAGGCAGGAACTCTCCCCCGACCCAGAGAGGGCAAACCACCTTTTTCTGGACAAGAACCATGGTCTCAGACTTGGAGGTGCCGATTCTCATCCCAGCTGCTTCACACTCAGCTGCTAACCGCCCCAGCGCATGCTGAAGGTCCTGGCTCAAGGGAGCCAACAAGACAACATCATCCGCAAAAAGCAGAGATGAAATCCGGTGACTCCCGAACCGGACCCCCTCCGGACCCTGGCTGCGCCTAGAAATTCTGTTCATAAAAATAATGAACAGAACCAGTGACAAAGGAGGACAACGGAGGCCAACATGCACTGGGAACAAGTCCGACTTACTGCTAGCAATGCGAACCAAGCTCCTGCTCCGGTCGTACAGAGACCTTACAGCCCTCAGCAGAGGGCCTCCAACCCCATACTCCCAAAGCACCTCCCACAGAATGCCATGGGGGACACGGTCGAATGCCTTCTCCAAGTCCACAAAGCACATGTGGACTGGTTGGGCAAACTCCCATGAGCCCTCGAACACCCTGTGGAGGGTATAGAGCTGGTCCAGTGTTCCACGACCAGGACGAAAACCGCATTGTTCCTCTTGAATGTGGGGTTCGACTATCGGCCGAATTCTCCTCTCCAGCACCCTGGAATAGACTTTCCCTGGGAGGCTGAGGAGTGTGATCCCCCGATAGTTAGAGCACACCCTCCGGTCCTCCTTTTTGAAAAGAGGGACTACCACCCCGGTCTGCCAGTCCAGAGGCACTGTCTTTGACTGCCACGCGATGTTGCAGAGGCATGTCAGCCAAGACAGCCCCACAACATCCAGAGACTTGAGATACTCAGGGCAGATCTCATCCACCCCCGGTGCCTTGCCACTGGGGAGCTTCCGAACTACCTCAGGGACTTCAGCTTGGGTGATGAATGAATCAACCTTTGAGTCCCCTGCCTCTGCTTCCTCCATGGAAGGCATGACAGTAGGATTGAGGAGATCCTCAAAGTACTCCTTTCACTACCCCATAATATCCCCAGTTGAGCAGCTCCCCACCTCCACTGTAAACAGTGTTGGCAGAGCACTGCTTCCCCCTCCTGAGGCGCCAGATGGTTTGCCGGAATTTCTTCGAATTTCTGGAACCCAACTCCTTGAGAGAGGCTGGACTCTCTTCTACTCTGGAGTTGCCCATGGTGAGAGGCAGCGGGCTGGTGTGGGCTTGCTCATAGCCCCCCATCTCAGCCGACATGTGTTGGAGTTCTCCCCACTGAATGAGAGGGTCGTTTCCCTGTGCCTCCGGGTCGGGGATAGGTCTCTCACAGTTGTTTTGGCTTACGGGCCAAACGGCAGTGCAGAGTACCCGGCCTTCTTGGGGTCTCTGGGAGGGGTACTGGAAAGTCCCCAACTGGGGACTCCATCATTCTGCTGGGGGACTTCAACGCTCATGTGGGCAGCAACAGTGATACCTGGAGGGGCGTGACTGGGAGGACCGGCTTCCCCGATCTGAACCCGAGTGGTGTTCTGTTGTTGGACTTATGTGCTAGTCACTGTCTGTCCATAACGAACACCATGTTCGAGCATAAGGGTGTCCATAAGTGCATGTGGCACCAGGACACCCTTGGCTGGAGATCAATGATCGACTTTGTAGTCGTGTCATCTGAGCTCCGGCCATATGTCTTGGACACTCGGGTGAAGAGAGGGGCTGAGCTGTCAACTGATCACTACCTGGTGGTGAGTTGGATCCGGTGGCGGGGGAGGAAGCTGGACAGACTCGGAAGACCCAAACGTACTGTGAGGGTCTGTTGGGAACGTCTGGCAGAACCCTCTGCCTTTGAGATCTTCAATTCCCACCTCCGGGAGAGCTTTGACCAGATCCCGAGGGAGGCTGGAGACATTGAGTCCAAGTGGACCATGTTCTCCACCTCCATTGTTGACGCGGCTGTTCGGAGCTTTGGCCGCAAGGTCTCTGGTGCCTGTTGTGGCGGCAATCCTCGAACCCGGTGGTGGACACCGGAAGTAAGGGATGCCGTCAAGCTGAAGAAGGAGTGCTACCGAGCCTGGTTGGCTCGGGGGACCCCTGAGGCAGCTGATGGGTACCGGCAGGCCAAGCGTGCAGCAGCCGGTCAGTCGCGGAAGCAAAAACTCGGGTATGGGAAAAGTTCGGGGAGGCCATGGAGGAGGACTACCGATTGGCCTCGAAGAAATTCTGGAAATTCTGGCAAACCACTGTTCCAAGCTTTCTTTATTAGTTGATAAAGGCTCTCTGGAGTCCCAAAGCTTTAGAAGTGGCTTTGCAAGACTTTCCAGACTGATAGATGTCAATGATTTTGTTTTTTCCCTTTTTTAAATTTTTTTTTTATTTCATTTCAGATTGTGGCCTTATGTGTGGCTCGCACTCGTCTCTCTCTCTCTCTCTCTCTCAGAATCAGATTCGACTATGAAAACCCTTACTCGAAGAGAGCCCTAGCTAAAATAGCTACATCTTAATGTTGATATGTTTATCTTTGTGTTACTTTCACTTGTCACTTCTTGCCATTAAATTAAATTGTGTGGCTTATTATCCTGTAACCTTGTCACTTCCATTCCATCTTGTTGCTGATAATTTGAAACAGGAATGGTGTTTTACAGAACTTTTGGTGTTCAGTGTTGTCATTTGGCACTTAATTATCTGGCTACTCACCCTGTAGATGCTCCAGGGTCATTCTTTGTCAACTCAACCAGAGTATGGAAGCTTCAGATTTTAGATTTTGACTTTAGATTTTGATAGTATATAATTTTAAAAAACTAAAATTGGTGACCTGGTGCTGTGTTGTTTGTAGTTATGTGGTTCTTTAGCTGCTAAGGAGAGGTGCATTTGAATGCGAGAGGATGATAAATCACTCAATAGACCTCTGGACAATGTGTCCTAAACTAGGAGGGAGGAGAAAGAATGTTAAAATTAATATTTATTACAAAAACATTTCCATAATATCATTCAAAATTGCAGTTAGCAAAAACACATTCTTTTGGTCAAACAGTCTGAGGGGTGATGGAATGGCTATACTTACTAACCAACCAACTAACCAAAGGAGGGAGGTAGGCAACTTGCTGGAGGGGGATGCTACCAACCCGCAGTCTCAGAGAAGGCACCCGGTGATTCTGTGGGCACATGCACACACACACGACACAGCACACACACACAGCACGCCCGTGGCCAACCACACTACAAGCACACAGTGAGCTTAGCTAGGTGCCTGTGTTCTATACTAATATTTCACACTGTGATAGGAGAGGCTATACCCGGTATCCCGACTACCCCCTCCACACTAGCGCCCCCGACTCCAACTGGTACTGTAGAATCCCCGGAAGGACTGAGCCAACACTTGTACACAATAAAATGCTAACCCGCTAATACAATTAGAAAAGGCTATGCTAAAAGATGACCAGCTGGTTCAGACGTGCAAACTCATAGGCTAAAGATCGATATCTTTAACCCTAACTTAACCTGGGCGAAGCAGCAGCTAGCAGTCCTGTGATTAGAAAGTTAAAGGCATTAGCTGACAGGACTGGCGTCTAAAACGTAGCCTAATAATCTTGTGTGTTTACCTGATCTGACTGACAACTTGGAGCCCTCATACCGGCACCTCACCACGTCATGTTCAGACCTAAATACTACTAAATTACATTGTTAGGGACATTAAAATTGTCAATAGATATCTTATAATGGTAAAACTCAATGTAATGATATTCCTACCATGCAACTCCGGACAGCAAAGCCTACCAAGCGTAACAACCAAACACCACCAGGAAGTGTGCCAATGTGTTGAATGTTGAAGCCTGCACGTCTGCCTCTTAAAGGTGTCGTCCCGCCCTGTAATTTGTTACTCAGATTACTTGCAGCTGGTGGATACCTGTCACACAATCACAAAAAAAACATTGACTTTACTGCAGAATGATGTTTAAAAAGCTCTTTTTCCACAGAGAGTACTCCACTACGCATGCGCATGGATTTACGACACCGCCTTCACTGTATGGCTGAATCCATGCTGGCCTATTGCTGGTCTGCTCTCACTGTATTAAGTTTAAATATATGTTCATGTGAGAAAGATTCCATGTAGATCCCCAATGTGTGATCAGTTTATCCAGATGATGCCTGTTTGGAAGTTTGCTCTGACATTTTCAGAGATGTGAAGAGCCACTTGTGGGACCAGCCGATCGGGAGCAGCGGAGGCGAGCAGCCAATCTCATGAGGTGATCGACCAGTCAACCTTCGTCATCATCCTGGGGAGAAAGCGAACCGCAGGTCTTTAGAGGTTTACTGCCGGCTGATTAAATTCTTTCTGGAAGATAAATGTTGGTCTCGTTGATGAAATCTAGCAATTGTGGCAGTCACCTTAGTTTGTTTGAATGAAAAGTGAAGCTTCAGGTGTGTACTACTGGACAAAAGAGCAGTGCTGCCTCAGGGCTCTGTATGTACAGAAACCACAACATTGAAATAAATAGATAAATATTTTTCAATGAACTGATCGGTCTACATTAAATTTAATTTTCTTTTATTAAGCTACATAACAGGGTTAGGGTCTGGGCAAAAAGATTTTTTCTGAATCAGTATGACATCCGGGAACTTTTAGCATACTGCAGATTTTAATTTTGTTTGCATACTATATACTACATTTTGGTAAAATCAGTATGTACTAGCAGTATAGTATGTGGTTTAGCGTACAGTTTGGTCTTTCATAAAAAGCTACCTGTGCGTATGTGCTAGTGAAACAACATGATTGGGCTATAATTTTCCTGGTTCGGCTGTGACAACGCATAGCCGATATGCGCCATCTTTGCAGTAACAGATTTCCCAAATTTAAAACGATCTGAGTGCTCTGTCTTTCCGATATAGAATGTCTCTGTTGTGTTAGGCGTTTTGTGGAGAGGACGACCATCTCACCAAAGTCCATTTAGTATGTATGCTATTTCATAAAAGACGAATTAGCACACACACACACACACCCACACTCACCTGTGCACACACACACACACTAGTGTGCAGCTAGATTTATGGAAATTTCAAGTAAAGTTCTCACAAACTTGTGACATAAGAATCTGAAGTGAATATAAACAGTTACACTCACGCTTGACATATAAGACAGAAACACCTAAATAAAACCATCACAACAGATGCAGTATTACATTTTTTCTTGTTTATTACAGGAGGGTCTTGCTTTATATACAGTAGACATGTATTTGCAAAAAACTAAAAAGTGTACATATGTATCTATGTATATATATATATATATACATATATATATATATATATATGTGTGTGTGTGTGTGTGTGTGTGTGTGTGTGTGTATATATGTAATTCTCTCTAAAACACCTGGGGGGTCACTGAGGCATGGCTTTCGCCTCCTTTACACTGAGGTTTCACCACAAGTGGTTGCAGAGTGAGAAATCACTGAATCACTGAGGTCAGAGGAAAGCCATGTAACTTCTGGCTCTAACTTTAATATCTCAGAAATTGGACTTAAAAAATTCTGGAAACAATTACAGATTAAACATTTTACCAACTCAGCGATGCTGAAAACTCTACAGATTTTATAAATATTGATTGTTTAAAATATTGGACATTTTCCTTATTTTTCTTTCTTTCTTTTAGATTTCACTTCTTGTCTTTAATGTGGAACACATTAAAACTGCTTGTATCAAGAAAGCTATTATTTCCAGCTTGTTGATTTATATTCACCAAACTGATTCATATTCAAACTTAAAAATCAATTTAAATTCAAAGGATGTAATTGTAAGGGACTGTCAGCAGCCCCATTTAAACAATGAGAGAAATGTCCCTGGTTTCAGCTAGAATAAATGACACAGGAAGAGATTATTCAACCTGTTTTCTCCTCTGTTCCTGAAAAAGGCAACTTTTTTGAGATATGAGGGTCTGCAGAAATGATATGAAGCTGTAGAGCTGGCAAAACCAGTCTGACAACCACTGTGAAACCAGTTACAGTGTAAACGGGGCAATGGTGGTTTAAGAAGTGAGAGGATGCCTGGAAAAAACAAATCCATAACAATGAAATAATTAAAAATATCGCTATTATTAATCTCATACTGTAAATAGGATACAGCATCATTCACTGCCTGTTTATATGACTGTATTGTATTTATCACACAGTTAATATTAACAATAACTAACAGTAATGAACAATGAAACCGCTCACTCAACCACCATTATTGGTACATTTTCTCCATGTTGGTAAATAGAAATAACACAGCAGCTTTTGTTTTGAGACAGGTAAAAAGTGGCAATAGGAGCAGAGATTCTCATTTTCAAAGTCTGGTTCTTAACACTCCCCTCAACCCCCTTGGCAGCACCACACTGGCTGACTGAGCTAATAGCAAAAGATTCTCCCCCTTGTAAGAATTTATTTCTGCTCATGTTTTGAAGGGGATTCAGATGGAAACAAGAAAGGTAGTAACGTCTTTTATTTGATTCATCTTTTGCATTTCAAGGCTTCCTTCCCTACTCAGGCATATTGGAGGGCATTCTGATGTTTCTGGTTTTTGGCCTTTCAGTGAGCACAGAGAGGAATTCAGAGACTGAGCTGAGATTACTTTTTGTTTTGCCGCTGTGATTGTTTTGGTGTTGGTTTTGCACAGACATGAGTATGAGTATATCTTTTGTACTTAGTGAAAACTGAAGGTCAAGGTATGCTGAAGTCACAGTGAGAACAAATTTTTTTCTTAATTCAGCTGCTTTGTAAAAGGTCTATACAGTATGTATTCATCGGTCAACTGAACAGCATCAGTCATGAAGTCCAATTAACCCGCAGCTGCTCCCTCAAAAAACTATACACTTATGACCCCTCGACAAAAATGTCCACCTATAGGGTTTGACATTTAGACACCTGCTTTAAGCAATTATTCTCCACAATTCTTGTGACCCAGGTCTTGACTAAACATGAAAATCACTTCTGACATGAATTTAATTTTTTTGAACCCCTTCTTGACCAGTTGTTTTTGCTGTAAAAACACACAATTTCTCTATTGTTTTGAAAAAGGTGTACCTTGTAAAATCTAAATAAAATGAATGAGTGAATGAATCAATCAATAAATAGTTAGGGCCAGGTCTTGACTAAACATGGAAATCACTTTTGACATGGATTTAAAATTTTTTAACCCCTTCCTGACCTGTGGCCTGAGACAGTGGCCTCTTTTTCCTTCAGTCACAGCTCTCTCTCTCTCTCTCTCTCTCTCTCTCCCCTCTCTCTCTCTTCTCTCCATCCTTTCTAAGGAGGTTGGACACTTAAGATGAGCTAAAGGTTTTGAAATAGTACCTCAAAAACCACTTTTTAAGGAGAAATATTAGAAATGGACATTTTTGTCCACAAGGGTCATAAGTGTTGTTAAAATGCATTACGAGTCCAAAAAAAATGGACTTTCATGCTGAAACTTACAACATCCAGAGTTTACCCAAAAATACTCCTTGCCAAAAATCAGGCCTCAATGACCTTTCGTTTGACCATGGCGAGTTGGGAAAGTATGAGAGGTGGACAAAAATGTCCAGGGGTCATCTGAGGGTTAAATTGGTCCAAAATTTTGCAAACATTGATTTTAAATCAGGGACAGTTTGAAGTTTTTGAAACTCTGTGCTTAAGACACAATTTGTTCTGTATCAAAAGGATTTCAAGGTTTTACAGAGTAAAATAAGTAATAATTATCATATAATGGTGGAGGCAGTGATTCACTTTTGAGTTTTCTCAGCAGCTGTCCTGATCTCACAATGGTACTTGTGTGCAGAGTTTATTGTTAAATTTACTTTTCTGAATGATGCAGTTTTGTATTATGGTTTACTGATTCAGTTAATAGTGATACAATGAACTTCTCTCCTGCAGACTTAAGTGAATCTGCAGATTTGCGATAGAGGTGTCATTGGCCAATCAGCTCTCTACACCATTTTGTCATAAGACTAACAGAAAAATTACACCAGTGATCAATGCGGGTGGTGGGGGACTGTGAACCATGTTTTTTAGTATAGAGCATTGGTTTCCAAACTGGGGTCCGGGTACCCTTACGGGGGGCACCAGAGATCTCAGGGGGTCCACAGAGCTTTGTCTGTTCTGAGGTTGTGAGGTTGTCAAAATTATATTTGCGCAAATTACAATTTAAAAATCCCAATAACACATCCAAGTGGATAATCAAAATCATGTATAAACAAAGAGTATAGGAACAAAAACCTATAACTGCTGTTTGATCACTTCTTTTGATACGTCTGTGCAGGCAGGAGCTGTGGATGGGGAGGCCTGGCTGGCTTGGACACAAGCAGGGGGGGTTTCAAGGAAAAAAGGTTGGGAACCACTGGTATAAAGCACAAAAATGTATTTAGCAATCAACCAAGCAAATAATCAACCATACCTTCAATCAATCAATCAATCAATCAATGAGAGAACATGGCTTAGAGTGTTGGGGTGGATGTGTAGCAGGCACACTCTGGGTCTATTGCTACTTAAAACAGCCCTTCAACACAACTGCATCCTGAAATATGCCTCACAGCACAATTCAGCAGTGTCTTAAATATTTACCTAGTTTATATGATTACCTATTCTCAATAGAATCTCGTAGAAATAGAGTCCAGACAGTGCCAGTATCCTTTTTTTCTTTTTCCATTTTAAAATTAGTCCAGTAAATCATTTAGTAAAGATCCCTTGGGTGGCTATGACAACAGAGACGGAGAGAGGAAGTTTGTTTGGAATATTGATATTGAAGCAGAATGAACAAACGCTGTACACACACACTTTGACACTTTATCTTATTAAAAACAAGTGACAATATTGCTTCAAAGCAGCTTCATGCCAATGTGTTCACCCACGTGTAAATCCACACTAACATTGTCAAGACTGCATCAGCAAAAACAGACTTAATCAGATTTTACCAAATGCTCCAAATAGCATTTCAGGAATTTTTCCAAATCACACCCACAGTTTCACGCAGTGAGAAAAAGCTCCTGTGAAGTTGAGTGTTTCCTAAATATTCACTTAAAAGGGTTCAGCAATCTGTTATTGCTAGATGTGGTTTGATTTTTTTTCTTTTGTTTCTCTGTGCAAAATAGATAAAGAGCTGTCTTGCTCGGCCTCCACGTCTCCTCCAGGGTGCAGCTAAAGTGTGAAAAAAAATCTTAAATAAAATAAAGCATTCAACTGGAAAACAGTCAATAAATAAATAAATAAAATAATAACGCTGAGATTTGATTTGAAGAGTTTCCTTCTAAATTATGATATTATCAGCTAATTTTTTAAAATCTTTTTTCTACATACTTAGGTTTGCTGAATGTAAACTTTGTTGTTGAAAATTTCTTATTTCGTTGTTCTATTAAGCAATTCCACTTCATGTATCTATGCGTCAACTAAATTTTATGACATGCAATTTTGCAGAGGCAGACTGCTGCTACAAACTGGAAACACTGTCCATTTCAGAAACTTAATCAGAAAACAGCTTCCTAACCATAACCCAATCAGATCAGTCAATTTTTGGCTGATTTGCTTTGTTTTAAAATAAGAATCTTCATATCATTCAGCAGAAGCAGAAAAGATTTCAGCTTTGTCACATCAGTGTTCTGGAAGAACCTGTTCAGCTGCATCCTTTTTAAATTACTTCAGGTCACCTGTTTATTTTCTTGACATTCAGAGTAACCTTACAAATTGTTGACAGTTGTCATGAGCATCAGTGTAATTTAATTTATTTAAAAGATCAGTTTAATGTCCACCACAGAAGCTGAAGCTGAGACCAACTAAGACTCTGTTGGTTTTAGTCTATTCATGATTTGTTTACAGTAAGACAAAGATTCAGCTTTATCCTATAAGAGGTCAACAGTCTAAAATGTATGTGAGAGCCATGAGCAGGTAGAAAGCTATCTGTTCTGCTGTAAGAAAAGACATTGAAATTCAAATTGATAAGCTGTGGACTGACCTGTTGTCTCACTGATAACCAGCCAACATGTTTATATTCCAGTTGTGTTCTGAAGATGAGGTTTTTCCAGGGCACTGATGGTTGACTAAATTCAAATTCATGAAGAACGTGAGCTTTTAATATCACTGAATGCGCTGAAATCTTGATGTGGATGTGCTGAGTTGATTGTCGCACTCTGGTCAGGACAGGCTGGTGGATACCACAAATACCTGAGACCCAGTTAGCCTTGAGAACCTGGTTCAGGATGTTGTGTGTGCTAAGCCAAACTCAGACCAGATGGAAAGTTAATGACAGTGGGTGATTTGTCAAAAAAATGTGTATAGGTCATACAGGGACATTGAATCACATAATAAAGAAAAAGGGCACTATAAAGAGCCCAATTGTAAAATGGGAGTCCTGCATGAATATATTTCTTTGTGGTTTTGTTGCACTGACGAATATTCATCCTGTTTTGAGAAAAAGGGAATCAAGCTGAATGTGAGGCCATTGGATTATTACAAAATGAAAGCATAAATAATAAATACTATAATGCAGTCACATTATTTCTGTGAAGTGAATAAGAGTGAATAAGAACAAATTCACTTGATGTATGTCAGAAATACTAGATTTATCATAACATAAAGCACATGCAATTTACTTGTCTTGTTTACAGGGCTGTAACCACCCACCTTCTGTTCAAATTTGTTTACAGCTGGAAAAGTCACTTAAAATGTTAACTTTTAGACAAATCACCCACTGATAAAAGAACTGATGGACATGAGGTTGTTCACCACCAAGGCAAAATACAGGCTGAAGGAGTCTGGGACCATGTAGAAAATCTTGTTGTGCACTTGTTTTTGGTGTTATCTTAAAATAAATACATCCCAGGCTCCCTCTACAACATGATATTACCCTGGTGCAGTAAACTGACAGCACATGTAAACTCAAAAGTCCAAAAATGCCAACAAAAAACAGATGAAGTTGCTGTTCAGGTTTTTAAGATTTTTTCTCCCCAACCGCACTCTCTCCACTCATCTATTCCAATGTGGTAGTTAAGCCAGTGCCACTTCAAAAGAGAGAGACTGCTTATCTTTTTTTCTTCAACTTACTCTAGAAAATATAAAAAATAGTTATAATTGTACCACTATTAAAAGACTGGTAACATCAACAAAGTTATACTTTTACTACGAAAACATTTCTTTAAATATTATTTTTCCTCCTCTCTTGATTCTCAATCAGTTAGCAAGCCCTCATCTGTTAACATGTCAACAAACACCGCCAGGAATATGTTGCAGCTAAGTGTATTCTGAGAATATTGATCATCTGTGGGAAGGCACAAACCCCCCAGCCCAATAAACGATGGATACATCTGTGATATAATTATTCTGAACCCTCTGAGTCACTGTAGCTGAGGTCAGAAGTCAGTTCCAAACTCTTGGCTTCAGTCAAAGGGATCCAGAGGTGCTTCTGTCTTTTATTCCAATGAAGGCAGAGTTGACTTTAGAGATCAGATTTCCCTCTCTGTCTCTGCAGTTCTTCCTCTTCCCTTTTTCCAGATTCCAGAAATCTCCACAAGGAACAGTAAATAGCATTAAGGGTAGTAAATATTCCACTTCGTTTGCTCTTGATGACTGCTGCAGGTTCTTGCCCATAGCTTCCATCTGGTGCCTCTGCAACGTTCCACAGCTATGGTACATTCAGTAAACAAAAGAACAAAGAGGCTCAACCCAAAATGAATTTGTATTTTGAATTTGCATTTGTATTTTTTTTTTTTTTTGCTCTTCAGTTCCCACTATGGTATGATTTCCTGCTGTCTGTCAGGCTTGATTGTTTGCAGCCTGCATTGATGACTGTTTCTGTGTTGACAGCAAGGGGATGAAAGATTTCAGATGTGGCTCGTGTCACACTGTCATAGGATGGTGGAGATGAGGTGGAAGAAATAGTCTCAGAGCGCTCCAACTCTAACAAGCTTGAGCCATAGTTTTCCCTCATCATGGCAGCGATCAATCCTTCTTTCTCTGGTGCATCTTCACTGAACACTGCCTCACCACCTTCCTCACCATCATTCCCTGTATGCCGAGGTGTGGTGATCTGGCGATACAAGTATGAGGCGGCCTTCATCTGCCGCCTCATCAAGTGTCTGCGATAGCACCTCTGGATCACTGTGGCAGAGACTTCTTCCTGTTTCCGCCTCAGAGTTGTTGTGATTGGCTCATACGAGATCTTGGACGGATTGGCCATCATGAACTTTTCCTCCATCTGCTGCTTGAGGGCATCCATCTCACCTGACTCTCCCAAGACTCGCTTAGTGAAGGCAAAGAGAATGTCCAGGCAGTGGATCTTGTCCCCACTGACCATGGGCAAGTCCATGGAGATCAGCTTGATCTTGTTAGGCTTAGCAATGCGCAGTGGCTCTGACAGCGAGTCCGCAAAGTCCGACAGTTTGGCATACTCAATGAACTGTGTGGCCTCTGGATCAAACTTCTCCCAAACCTCATAGAACATCTCAAAGTCGTCCTCACTCAGTGGCTCAGTGCTCTCCTCTGTGGCCACGCTGAAGTTCTCCAGGATGATTGCAATGTACATGTTCACCACAATGAGGAAGGAGATAATGATGTAAGTGACGAAGAAGGTGATGCCTACTGATGGGTTTCCACAGTTCCCCCGGACTGTGGTGCCAGTGTGGGGGATGTTGGGATTGCACTCCTCAGGGGAGTTGTTGAGGATGGGGCTGAGCAAACTGTCCCACCCAGCAGAGGTGGTGATCTGAAACAAGCAAATCATACTGTTCCCAAATGTCTCAAAATTAAACATATCATCGATACCAGCCTGCCGTTTCACATAGGCAAAGTTGGCCATGCCAAAGATGGCATAGATGAACATAACCAGGAAGAGGAGGAGTCCAATGTTGAAGAGAGCAGGAAGGGACATCATAAGGGCAAACAGTAACGTCCGAATGCCTTTGGCACCTCTGATGAGACGCAAAATGCGTCCAATACGGGCCAGTCGGATCACTCGAAAGAGGGTTGGTGACACAAAGTACTTCTCAATAATGTCAGCAAGGACAATGCCTGAAAAACAGAAAAAAAAGAAAAAGACGTAGGTTATGAATGCTGATTTCATTTCTTTTACTGAAATTACTTAACAGAGCTGCTCATTTCAAACAACAGGACTTTTCTCACTGGCATGTTGTTTTTCACTAATCCACTCTCTGCCCATTACCCAAGTCGGGTTGGGTGCTCCTGGGTCCTGTTGCATTACCACAGGAGTCCAAGTCACAAGTCTAAATGGGTCCAATCAAAGTCTACCAGATGGAAAAAATGACATGAAATTTCTGACTGTCCCCTGGTTCTGGGGAACTTCTTGCTTCCTTCCTTCCTCTAATTCCAAAAATGGATGTAAAGTACTTGAGTTTGGCATTATATAAATCCAAAATTGATTTTATGTAGCTGTAGTCAATGCATCACAGATTTATATAAATATTTCAATATACTAGACATTCATTTCTTAAACATTTCAGACTAATTTTTTTGATTCCCTGGTTGTAGGATTGGTGGAATTTGATTATTTGGTCATGGTAAATGTATTGGGTTATTCATGTAGAAGCTAACATCAGCTCTAATTGATTGCCATTTTGTAGTTGATATTTGCCTTGATGTTTTTTAAAGCTATTAGTCACAAGTCCAAACAGGGACACTGTATATTTAGAGCCAGAGCATAGAATAAATCAACTGATGAGGACCCTGTTGAAATTGCACAATATTAACCCCAATTTTAGGGGCTTTCCCATGCTTAAAAACTCACAAAACTTTGCACGCATGTCTGGACAACCCAAATTTTACATATTTAAAGCATATTTGGTGCTTTTCTAGTCACTATACACTGTTTTGAGGCATTCACCCTTTCACACACATTCATACAGCTCTGTTCGCAGACAGGCTTTTGGGGAGGCTAATAATTCACACACATCCAGTGACACATTGGAGGGCAAGTATGGGTTTGACCTCAACCCAACAGGAAGTTGGCCATTTTGATTTCAATTTTTGATTTTGGCAACGATTTTGTGACTTCCACACGTCTTAAGATTTGGTGGACACCATCCTGAGACGTTTAAAAGTTTTTAAAAGATTGTCTGTAGGTCAAGGGCTGCTGGGACATTTTAGTGACATTTTGACTCACCAATAAATTTCAAACAGCTCTCACACCCACATACTTGATCAAAAAAGCTTCAAACTATCTGGAGATGATAATGGCTCCACCCTGAATGCCCTGATATATTGATGAGTAAGGTGGCATACCTTACTCATAGCGCCCCTTGTGGTAACTTTACCTTACCTTTTTTACTCTTACACATACTAATCCTACACAGTTGACCTAATCAACTTCATTCCTGTTCTAAAACATTTTGAACAAGTTGGTGAAGATACATAATGACCACTGTAAAGTTTCATGTAACATGGTGATGCAGCGACTGTCAATCCTTCACCATGAAACCACCACATTTGGATTTTTAATTACTTTAACAAACTCTTAATCTCATGAAAATCAATACACAGGTCATTTTTTTAATTCTTCTGCAAATGGTTGATGGTTGATGACAGACAAATGAATTTCCTTTGGGGATTAATAAAGTAATTTTTGTTCATATTCGTATTTGTAGAATGGTGAGTATTTTATCTGATCGGGGTCTCGTACATGGGTGGGGCCAAATGCCTCAAAAATGCCCCCTTGAATCTGTCAAACACCCCTCCACATAGGGTTTTCTTTGGAGTAGGCAGCTGAAAATCGGTAGGCATAAAGAACATACCCAGATGCACAGAAAAGTCTTTTTCACCAATGGTTGAAACCAAACAAGAAGTCCGCGATCTAGATTTGAACAGTCAAGTTTTGGTGATTTCCACACCTCATATTTGAACTCCTCCTCCTAGGGATTTATTCCCATCGACTTCATATTTGGTGAACCTCACCTCTAGATGGTGGTGATTAAAAAAGTAAGAGTTATTAAAAGCTTGTCTGTAAGTCAATGGGTGTGGTGGCTATGGCATTGCCATTTTTGATGATTTGCCATAAAAATTCAAACAGCTCTCACTCCCACATACTTCCTCCACACCGCTTCAAAATTTCTGGAAATAAGAGCCCTGCCCTGAATGCCTCCATATGTTCATATTCAGTGTCACCTGCAGTGCCCTGCTGTGGAAACAGGAAATGCAGTATTTTACACTGACATCCACTAAGCCTATACTCTAGAAATTCATTTCATGGTCACATGAGGATCAACAAGTTGATGAAGCTCCACAATGACACCCATGTGGTTTAGTGTAACAGTCTGCCTGTGGCAGTGGTGACTTTTGATCCTTTGCCATGGAACATCAAGTCATTATAACTCTATCATGCGTTGCCCTATTTGGCCAAAATTTGAAATGTGTGATAATTGCACCCCCCCAGCCCCCAAAACATATGAGTCCATATCTGGTTACACTCATAGCCCTTCCTACTATACTGGATGAATGGAAAATCATAGTTATTTATTTATAGCAGGGTTTTTTTTCTCACTCTTCTCACTTACAAATACTTCAGATGTCAATGATGACCTGTGGCAAACAATGTGACACTTAATTTAGGGTTGTAGCCATAGCTGTGTTCCACATTCCAAACAGGAAGTGCCTTTAGTTCCAGTATACATGTGTCTGTTTGTGAAACTTGTGAAACTGGTGATGCAATTCATATGTTGATGTGATAAGAAGAAGAAGCTTTATTGTCATTGGACAATGATACAATGAAACTTTGTTTAGCAGCAATCTCTTGTACAGTGCATTCAAAAGTTCCCATTCAAGCTGAAATCCAGCTGCCAACTCCCAGCTGACAAATAAATAAATAAATAAATAAATAAACTGATCCGTGAGCTGGTGGTAGTAAGAAATTTGGCCTTGGCAGCCGCCACCAAATACTCTATGCAGGAAAACTCCTGCTTACAGAGACCATTTTTAATTTTTGTATGTTTTTATAATAATGGTTATTATTATTATTTTTTGGTGACGGGCCATGGGCTGGTTCCACTTCACTAATCACAAGGCTATAGTTGTGGTGTATGAGGTTTGATGCTGGAATCACACCAGCTGTATTTTTGGCTCTGTGTGTGATTTGTGTGACAATGGGAGACCAAAAAGCCCATTAATTTGTTGTCTATATGTGGACTGGGAGCCAGAGAGAGGCAGGTTTTATAGATGAGAAACGCACATTTCCTTAATTGGTTATAAAACTTCCAAATGACCTGCAGCTTTTTAGAGCTTAGTAAATATAAAAACTGGCGGTCATCATGACGTTTAGACCTTGGTTTAGACCTTTTAATATACAGTCTCTGGTTTAGACTTGCTGTAAGCAGAACATAATCACTGCTCCTCCCTGTGGACAAATTTCGTATTGCAGCTGGTTTTCACTCAGGCTGCTTAGGGGTGTTTCTGTGGTGAGTTGGAGCCTCATTGACTACATGCAGGAGGAGGAACTTGAAGTCTGTGACACGCTCCACCTCCTCCTTGTTGATGCTCAGGCCTGAGGGTGGTGTGATCCTTGACTTCCAGAAATCAATTATCATTTCTTTTGTTTTCCTGGTGTTGAGGTTGAGGTGGTTGTCACTGTACCAGGCCACCAACGTCTGGACCTCCTCTCTGTATGGTGCCTCATTGTTGTTGCTGATCAGTCCCACAAAGGTTGTGTCTTCAGCAAATTTTATATGGGTGTTGGAGCTGTGGATGGCAACACAGTCATGGGTGTACAGCGTGTACAGGACTGGACTCAGGACACAGCCCTGAGGAACACCCATGTTGAGGACAATGGTGGAGGATGTGGAGGGGCCCATTCTGACGTGCTGAGATAACGAGCTGCAATGTCTACAGTTTGTTCATCAGTCAGCTGGGGCTGATGGAGTTGAATGCTGAGCTGAAGTTAACAAACAGCATCCTAATGTATGTGTTGGGGCTTTCCAAGTGGCTGAGGGTGGTGTGGAGGGCGATGGAGATGGCGTTGTCTGTGGATCTGTTGGACCTGTAGGCGAACTGATGTTGGTCGATGCTAGGTGGGATGTGGGCCTTGATATGCTGCAACACCAGTCTTTCCATACATTTCATGGTCACCGGCGTCAGGGCCACAGGCCGGTAGTCATTCAACCCCGTGATTGCAGAGGCTTTGGGCATGGAGATTATGGAGGCAGTTTTTAGGCAGGTGTGGACTGTGGCTTGCTTCAGTGAGCAGTTTAAGATGTTAGTGAATTCCGCAGCTATCTGATGAGTGATTCAGCACCCTCCGTGGTACTCCATCTGGTCCATCTGGTCATGCTCTGATGGTGTTAGCAGTCTGTCCTCTGCCTGTCTGCCGTCCTCTTCAAAGCTGGAGAAAAAGGTGTTGAGCTGGTTCAGGAGAGAGGTGTTGGATGGGGAGGGGGTGTTATGGCATGGCTTGTGGTCTGTGATGTCCCGGATGCCTTGCCACATGGAGAGCGGGTTGTTTTCCCTTTTGTACTTTGTTTTAGCAGTCTTTAGCATTCCGCTCTAGCTGTCCTGTAGTCCTCCCTGTCTCCTGACATCAATGCTGAATCCCTGGTCTGTAGCAGGTGATCTGCTGTCTGCTGATGCTGTTGTGCAGCCTGCTCACTACTGCGTTAGCATTAGCTCGCCAGTGGATAAATGCTGCAGCTAGAAACACAGCAGCGATTTCTCTGGGCAGATAGAATGGTCTACACTTTAACAGTAAAAACTCCAGGTCTGGACAGCAGTGTCGCTCAAAAACAGCAGTGTCCATGCACAAGCTGTTGTTAATATAGACGCATACACCACCTCCTCTTGTCTTACTGGAGTCTGATGTGCGGGCTGACTGGAAGATCGTGCAGCCTGCTAGCACTACGGCTTGGTCCCGGATGTTTTCATGCAGCCATGTCTCCATTATGGCCGCGATACAAATGTCCATCTGGTTGTTAACAATCCTTAGTTGATTTCGTCCATCTTGTTTACCAGGGAGTGTTGGTGAGAAAAATGATGGGAACCACTAGTTTATGTGTAGTCGCAGTTAGCCAAGGTCCAATGCCAGCTCACTTGCCCAGCTTCTGCCGTCTTTCGCAGCGCCATCACTGCTCCCGGTCTGTTCTCGCTGGTGGATCGTCTCCGGGAATGAGTTGAACCCTTCTGGGGTCCAGCCGGTCCAATGTTGTTTCTTTAAATTACTGTGTGAGTTGTTGTTAAATTTAATTTATTTATTCACTACACTTACTCCCTTGGGACTCAGTCCAAAACAAATCTCTGCCGCCCTCCTATGCTGACGGCCTGTTCTCTTGGTCCACCCTGATCCCCTGGTCTCTGCCCTCCTTCTGCACTATCTACATGTATATACAGTCACATTGTTTATGTTGTGTGTTTTAATCAGTCCTGTAACGTGTGACCGCGGTACCGGTAGGGTGACAGAAATGCTCGTTGTTAATGTGTAGAGGGACAAAATGACAGCTGTTGCTTTCATCCTGACAGTGACTCCCGACACTTAAACCTGACTTGCTTCTATACTGAAAAACTCTGTCAAACAGGGCCAGTTTTTGCTATGGGCAATGTGGGCGACTGCCCAGGGCGCAATCTACGTGGGGGTGCAAGAGCGCCCTCAAAAAAAAAAAACGCCCAGGGCGTAAAACTAGCCAGGACCGCCTCTGCTGTCAAACTGTAGGATGCAGCAATTACTAGATTACAGTTGGTACAGAATGCAGCAGCAAGACCTCTTACAAACACCCAATGCAGGGAACACATCACTCCAGTCCTTGCAGCATTACATTGGCTCCCCGTCCATTACAGAATTCAGTTTAAAATCCACCTAATCACCCATAAATCTCTTCATGGTCTACCTCCACACTATATTTTGAAACTCTTAACCCCCTACTCTGCACCAAGATTCCTTGATCCTTTGATGAAAATCAAATACTATTAAAAGTCCCACATTCTAGGCGTAAGACAAAGGGAGATCGCGCCTTTACTATTTTAGTTTTAGCTCCAACGTTGTGGAACAAGCTCCTCCTCACTATCAGAACAGCTGAGTATCATTTTAAAAAGCTTTTAAACCCCCACATGTACAGACTGGTATTTGTGCAATAATTCTAATGTTTTTCACATATTTAAATTTTTGTTTTTGTATTATTTTATCTATTTTCTTTTTTGTATGACATTTTCCTAATTTTTTGTCTTAATTGTTGTATTTTTTTCAATGATATTCTATTTTGTATTTTGTGAAGCAAGTCGTCTGATGAGGACCCTATTGAAATCGTACTGTTTATTATTATTAGGACCCGAGCGGTATGACAAAGTCGTCCCGAGGGACCTATTGTAATCGTAGTGTTTATTATTATTAGGGCCCGAGCGGACGACAGCTTCATCTTTGACGAGGACCCTATTGAAATCATGCTGTTTATTAGGACCTGAGCGGTACGACGAAGTCGTCCCGGGGGACCTATTGTAATCGTAATGGTTATTTGTCTCCAAGAATGATCGCATTTTTGGAGCCTTTCCCATGCTCGAAAATTCACAGAATTTTGTAACTTCAAGAGCTCACCTGAAAAATTTGATATTTTGGGTGCGTCACACATGGGTGGGACAAAACAGCGCCCCCTTGAACATTTTCAAAAAGCCCATAGGCGAGTTGGTGTAGGCGGACAAAAATCGGTACACATGTTTATCATACTCAGATGTGCAAAAAAGTTAATAAAATCCCCCCCCCCCTCAAATTTCAAACTGCTCTCACGCCCACATACTTGATCCTAGCAGCTTCAAACTTGGCACACTCATGTATGAGCCCCAGGCACACAGAAAAGCCTAATAATGTCATGGTGAAATGTCAACAGGAAGTCCGCCATTTTTATTTGATTTTTTTTTGCATTTGAAGTCCTCCTCCTAGAGATTTCACCAAATTGACTTCAAACTTCGGACAGACCATCTAGAGACCAGGCTGATCAAAAGCTATTAAAAGAATGTCGGTAGGTCAAAGGGCGTGGCTGCTAGGGCTTGACAAATTTTGGCGAATTTCGTTTTCTTGCTATCGAATTTCAAGCGGCTCTCACATGCACATACTTGATCCTAGTAGGTTCAAACTTGCTGGACATGATGATGGCTCTGCCCAAACGGCTTGATATATTAACTTCCCACCTTACTCATAGCACCCCCTGGAGGTAACAGGATGTGTCCAGGTTTTATTCTAACATGTATAAATACTACATACGAATACGAATACAAATACGAATTACTTTATTGATCCCTGAAGGGAAATTCATTTGTCTGTCAGCTCATCAACCATTTGCAGAAGAATGAAGAAGCCTGATGACTGAAGGTACACATGATCTTCTATATTTCTCCGTCCTGCAGTGAAGAGAGAGGAGCCATCCACCACCGCTCTTTTCTTGGTCCATCAAGTTGTTATGAAGAGGATGATCTGAGTTGTTCAGAATGGCCTCCACCAGCATGTATCTCTGATCTCTCTGAAGTCAAGTGCCTCAGGATGTTTAGTCTGTATCCTAGCAACAACTTCATGGAGACCTTCACATGGAACTTCAGTAGTAGCCATTGTTGGGATGTACACAACTATTGTTTTGATTTGAAAAAATGTCTACTTCCTGAGTCTTCATCTATATCTCCAGCTCCTCATCACTCTTGTTGAGCAGAGAGTTGATATTTTGCATGATGACTGATGGCAGAAAGGACTCACAGTACATCTCCACCTCCAAGCCTTTGACCTCTGCACCACCAGCACAGCAACCACGAAAGCACCTCCTCATCCCAGCTGGAACAGGGTGGCATCCTCCAGACTTGCTCCATTTTCAATGACAGAAGCTCCTCTCCTGAAGAATCTCCTCTCCCCACAGAAGTGTCCATCAGTAGTTGACAAAATACGAGAAAAACATACAAAAACACAACAAAATAAAGCAAAGGTTGAGTAAAAACTCAGAGCTACCAGACTTTGCTGCTCCCAGCTGAAGCGCATGTTCTGGAAATAGTTGACACAGTGAAACTACATTATTAAGCTATGACTAATGGCGTCCATGTGGCGGCGCGCCAACTATCGATCTGTCATCATGAAATTACGTTTGACTTGTTGATGGCTTTAACAAAGTTGTATCGACATGAAATTTGATACACAGGTCAAGAATGGTGAATTTTTACATCTGATAGGGACGTCTCCCGTGGGCGGGGCCAAATGTCTCAATAGTGCCACCTTGAAATTGAAAAACCCCTCCCCATAGGGATTTTTTTGGAGTAGCAAGATGAAAGTCGGTACACGTGTAACTTCTTCAGACGCACAAAAAAGTCGCTTGCACCGATGGTAAGAACCAAACAGGAAGTCGGCCATTTTGATTTCAATGGCGATTGGTCACCATTGGTATTTGAACTCCTCCTCCTAGGGGTTTAATCCGATCAATTTCAAATTTGGTACACAGCATTGAGACGCCATGGTGATCAAAAGTTATTAAAAGCTTTTCTGTAGCTTAAGAGGTGTGGCCGTAAGGCGTGGCCATTCTGATGCCTCGCCATGCAACCCATGCATTGTTGGATTACTTTACCTGTGTTTCACCTACCCCTCCTACAGAGTTCATCTTACCAACTTCATATTGTATGAACATCATCTCAATGACTTTGTGATCAAAAGTTCTGAAAAGCTTTTCTCTACGTCAAGGGTTGTGGCCACTATGGCACCGCCATTTCTGATGCCTCACCATGCAACCCATGCATTGTCTGATTTGCTCAAAACGTGGATAAGTTTCCCTGTGTTTCACCTACAAGCATGAAAATTGGTAGGCTGATAGAACTCATCAAGACGCACAAAAAAGGTTGAGGGTTCCAAGCTTTAAACTCAACAGGAAGTCAGCCATTTTGATTTCAATGGTGAAGTTCTGGTGATTTCAACACATAATATTTAAACCCCTCCTAGGGATTTCATCTTATCATCAACTTGACATTGTATGAACATCATCTCAATGGCTTTGTGATCAAAAGTTCTGAAAAGTTCTTCTCTACATCAAGGGGCGTGGCCACTATGGCGCCACCATTTCTGATGCCTCACCATGCATATTCCAGCAGCTCTCTCTCCCACATACTTGATCCAAACTGCTTCAAAATTTCTGGACATGATAAGAGCCTCACCCTAGACCCCTCCACATGCTCATAGGCCATCTCATTCATGGAACCACCTTGTGGAAACAGGAAATGCCATATGTTAAATTGACAAACACCAACCCCAAACTCCTGACCTGATCTTGTGACAATCAGGGTCGGCCCCTTAACTGCTCATGTCTGGTTGCGCTCCTAGCGCCACCTGGTGGATGAACCTTCACCTTGTCATTACTCCATCGTGCATTGCCTGCTTTGATTGAAACTTGACATGTGTGATGATGGATGGCCCCTGAATGCACCTCTCTATGCTTGGTCATGCTCCTAGCCCCACCTGGTGGATGAACCTTCACCTTGTCATAACTCCATCATGCATTGCCCAATTTGACCAAAACTTGACGTGTATGACGACAGTCAGCCCCTGAATGCACCTGCCCACATCTGTTTACCTTCATAGAGCCACCTGGTGGATAAACCATGAACTTGTTATAAGTCCTTAATGCTTTGTCCAAATTGGCCCAAATTTTAAATGTGTGATAATGGTCCTCCCCTGAACACATGTGCATGCACCTATCTGCTTACGCTCATAGTGCCACCTACTGAAAACAGGAAGTAACACTTTGTTGACAGATTTTTCATTTCAGTGACAATTTCCTTTTCAGTCCTGACCCACAGACAGATTTTTTTTTAACGCCTTCATATTTGAAGTGATTCAGCCTCTCCGTCTCAAGGGCTGCAAGTGCTACAGAACTTGCAGCAGCAGGGGAGCAGCGGATGCTGCAGGTGCCTTGAAAGCTGCAGGTGCTTCTGGGACCAAAGGGGCTGTTACGGAAAGGGGCCATGGTTACGGTGGAGTGTGGGCACGGCAGGGCGGCGGTACCGCGAGGGCCCATTATTGCCGCTTGCTTAAATCCATTCAGTGACTGCAAACTTAGATCTTTTGAATGTTGTAAGTCATAGAAATGTCTTGAAAATTAAAAAAAAATAATGGTCAAGTAATAGTCTATGAATTATCAAATTTTTATAACCAAAAAAATTTGTTGTACTGCTTGGGCCCTAATAATAAACATTACGATGACAATAGGTTCCTCGGGACGATTTTGTCGTACAGCTCGGGCCCTAATAATAATGAACACTATGATTACAATAGGTCCCTTGGGACGACTTCGTCGTACCGTTCGGGCCCTAATAAACAGCACAATTTCAATAGGGTCCTTGCCGATGCTTGTCGTCACTCGGGCCCTAATAATAAACATTATGATTACAATAGGGTCCTCGGACAACTTTGTCGTCACTCCGGCCCTAATAATGATAATAATCAGCGCGATTTCAGGACTCGCAGTCGTTGCTCGGACCCTAATAAACAGTGCAATTTCGACAGGGTCCTTGTCGGACGACTTGCAGTCGTTGCTCGGGCCATAATAAACATAGCTATTTCAATAGGGCTTTCACTGACGCTTGTCGACGCTCGGGCCCTAATAAACAGCGTGATTTCAATAGGTCCCTCTGGATGACTTTGTCATTTCACTTGGGCCCTAAAAATAAACAGCACAATTTCAATGGGGGCCTTGTTGAGGATGACGTTGTCGTCTGCTCGGGCCCTAATAATAAACAGCGCGATTTCAACAGGGTCCTTGTCGGACGACTTGCAGTCATCGCTCGGGCCCTAATAATAATAAACACCACGATTACAATAGGTCCCTCAGGACGACTTCGTGGTACCACTCAGGCCCTAATAATAATAATAAACATTATGATTACAATAGGTCCCTTGGGACGACTTCGTCGTACCGCTAGGGCCCTACCAACAAACATTACGATTACAATAGGTCCCTCGGGACGACTTTGTCATACTACTCGGGCCCTAATAATAAACATTACGATTACAATAGGGTCCTCGGACGACTTCGTCATTGCTTGGGCCCTAATAAACAGCGCGATTTCAGTAGGGTCCCTTCGGACAACTTCGTCGTACCGCTCGGGCCGTAATTAAAGCCGCAAGCAGCATTGATCGGCACCTTACTCCTCCGCTCCACTGGGCTTGCAGCAGGCAACTGCAGGACCCTGTGTTGGGTCATGAAAGCAGCCCGTATTTTCTATGTGATGATGGATGAGGCTTCCAACATTTTACGCTCCTTTCTTTTAAATTTGGGATTTAATTTGGCATAACATTTTCTACTTTTTATATTATCCACAATCAATGGACTCTTGTCTTTTTTTGATTATTTTAATGCTTTTGTCACTTGTGCCATAAACAAAGCGAATGCTTTTATCATTTATCAAATGAAGTGGTCCTTACAGAAACGTCTGTATTGTAAAATGCTTTTGTCACTTGTGCCGTAAATGAAGTGGTCCTTACAGAGGTGTCTGTATTGTAAATGCTTTTATCGGTTGTGCCATAAACGAAGCGGTCCTTACAGAGACGTTTGTATTGTAGTAGTCGTGCACGACCTCCACATCTGGGATGGGGAGTAAGAGCTCCGTTGAAATTGGACCTCCAGAGAGTCTGATTGTGGATATTATGAGGGAGAAATGTGGGAACAAAAGTTTGAAACATTTGAATGTCTGGACAGCTGAGTTTAGATTTCCAATGGGTGGATCTCTCAGTTTAAAGAAAATACTAGTATTAGAGGAAAAATTTAAGAAAAAAAAAATGAAATGAGAAGGAAAAAGAAATTGTCTAAAGTTTAGAAAATATGGAAGGTCAAAAGAATGTTTGTGAATGTGGAAAGGGGAAGCAGAGGCATGAAGCAAGAAAGCAATGCAGAAACAACTACCCTTTTCATGTGAAAATTTTGAAACAAATGAAAAACAAAATTTACATTCACAAAGACCACAAGACTCGCAGATTTCCTTTTCTTTGTATCCACAGTTGGCAGCTTCGAAACTGGATCCAGACCTCGATGGCAACCCACCAATTCATCCTTCAGCTCCACCACCATACAACTCTGGGACACCCGGCAAGGGAAAAGTAAGAGACTCCACCATGCCGCAACAAAAAACAAGTTCAGGAGCAGTTCATCCTGATGCATCCGTTTTGTCACAAAGGTCTACGATCAAACCTTCTTCTCCAATTGCACATAGACTACAGTGCAACACTAGTTTTCCGTCCATGGACTTCTGATGACATCATGGCGGCCTCTCAACATCTACCCAACCCCACAGCATCAGGAAAAATATTTGCTGAACAATTCTTTACATTTTGCCAGGAGTTTAAACCAACCATGAACAAACTAAAGACTTCTGACTACCAAGATGAAACCCACAGACTGGCAGAAAATAGCTAGTAAGTTCCCAAGTTCTGACATCAGCTGGGAAGATGAGTCTAATGCCCATTATAGGAATTTTGCCCATCATCTCTGTAATGCATTTACGTGAACATTTCCTGTAAAAGTTAACATGGAGAAAATCACCACCTGCAAGCAAAAGGATGGTGAAAACCCTGACGAATATCTCACTTGCCTGACAGAGGTATTCAACACCTACAGTGGCCGTCAGTAAGTATGGTGTTGGCCAAAGACTGTGAACTTGTTGTGATCACTCCAAAATCTTAGACCTTGCAAGGCTCAAACTTCACCCAAACAAGAAGCAATCGATGACATAAACCAGTCTTTGAGTCTCTAAAAGAAGCAGGAATAATTGTTGCCTGTGATGATTCTCAGTGAGCACACATTTGTTTTCATACTATGATGATCAAAGATCCTTAATCTTTCTGGTCCATCCAGACAATCAATTTTGGTTTGACTTTAGCTTCAGTAGACAAGACTTCACATTCATGCGCTTGCACCAAAGATTACTATGAAGTTTTCCCACCATCTATAATGAAGCTCTCAATGCCTTAAATCTCTTGTTCTCTCTTTTCTGGTTGAACAGAAAACTTGTCACCTCTCCATAGAAGATACAGTTCTTTTACAAATGTCTACCATCACTGTCAACAGACGCAATGTTTTAAACCTGCCACTCTCCTTTCTATCACCAGATAATCGAGTGGAACATAACTGTGTTGCAAACCTCTAACAGGTTTGCTCCCCAAACTCAGATCACCATTAACTAACCCAAATTTGGTTCTTTTTGTAGATGGATCTGCTTCACAGGACTCCCAAACTGGTTGCAACAGTGTTGGATTTGCTATTGCCAATAATGATAAAACTCGCTCCTTAATTTCACTCTCCTCTCACTATTCTGCTCTCACTTTGCTAATGTGACACATGGGTAAAACCACGTGTTAAAAGGGGGGATATTGGATGTGTGTAAGTTTTGTTTTTGTGTATGTTCTATACAACATATGCAGCAGGTGAAAATCAGCCTTTCCATCCACACCACTCCATGATTTCCGGCTGTGAAGATCGCTGAAAGAGCAGCATCAGTGCATGCCAACCACTGCAGGAAGTTTCCTGAGCCAACAGAGGAAACGCCATCAACCAGAGCATTACAAAGAGGAACTCTGTGGATTCAGCAAAGATCATCCAGCTGCACAGAACCATCTCCATTGCACCTGCAACTGCCAGAACAGCTGAGGAGCAATGCAGGCCAATGGCCCAGAAGAAGATGAAGGATTCCTCCAGCACAACTGAGGAACAGCACAGGCCAATGGCCCAGAAGAAGATGAAGGACTCCTCCAGCACAACTGAGGAACAGCACAGGCCAACAGCCCAGAAGAAGAAGATAAAGTACCTCCTCCAGTGCAATTTCACTTGCCAGCTGAGCTGAGGAGCAACACAGAACCAATGGCCCGACAGACAGACAGATTTCCACCAGGACATATACCACCATTAAGAGATCAGAGGAACAGCAAGGGCATCAGTAATGCCCAAGGAAAACACCCAAGTGCATTACATCAAAGTTTTACAACACACCAAGAGACAAACAACCTCAACTCATGAACCACAGCCCTCAACAGCCAAAATTCCACTAACTGTCAGGTGTGCAGAAGAACTCCTATTACTCTGTGACCCTTGCCATACTTCATTCCAGCCATGAACATTCTGCCTGCCCAAACCCACCAGAATGAGAAACTGTGCCCAACCTGAACTATGGTCAGGCACTGTTCCATGTGTCCACCTAAAAGATGTTTACTTGGTGGCGAAAACAACAACAATTCTCTTTGCCCCTTCTGCTCCCGCTTTCTCCTCTCCACTTCCCTCTAAAAACACTTGGACAAGATTTGCTGGAGCCCTTGTTCCAAGCTACAGTGTCACATCAGCATTTGAATAGACAATTGAAGATCTTGCAAACTATACTGCAGAAGACATGTTCCTGTATTCACAAGCAATGACTGCAATAAAGTTGAAGATTTTACAGAATCATGTTGCACACAACTACGTTCTGGCCACATCAGGAAAACTTCACTGTCATCAGCAGGACTGAATATTGCATGTTTATTCAAGTATAACGCTATTAGTCAACATAAAATAACAAAGCATGCGATGTGACCATATTACAATCTTTTACACACGTTTGTTTGGCTGGTTGACAGAAAATCTAGGGTCAACAGGTTATTTAACATTTGAATTTGTGCAACTTGGTTTTGTAATCATTTGTTTTATCAGTCCCCTCATCTCTGAAATCCATGCTAAAATCTTTACACTCCAGAACCACTATTAAGATCACCTTCTACTACAACTCTGCAACTGTAATGATGATTAAGTTGTGACTTTTGTGTGTGTGATTAATTAATAATCAAAAGGGAAGGAGGAATTGTATTGGCAATTTCAATGCTTTTTGTTTCACCCATTTGAGATGTCCCCACACCCTGCTTTTCCACCAAGATGCTTTTCTCCTTTTGTGTTTTAACCATTTGTGAATTGTGATGTCTAGACCTCCTAAGTTCCCACCTAGATACAAAATCTTGCAGGATACCCCAAGTGTGAAACACATCCTGAGGGGGAGTGCCACTCCCTGCAGCAGACGAAAAGGTGTGAAACATGCCCTTGGGTCGCTCCTCAGGTATAAATGTTTAGGTCACCCCATGCCCAGGGTCTTTTCCTTTACCATCACCATTCGGGTGAGGACTGACCTTTCCTCGCAAGGAAATAAAAACTTGAAAAACAACTACGACAAAGTAACCCCAATATGGAAGGAATTTGGAAAATGTCAAACGGGCGCTCTTTCTCCATTTTGCCCTGCCCATGTGTGACACCCCCAAAATATGGAAATTGTGGGCCATCTGGACACGTGTGCAAGTTACTTTTCGAGCATTGGAAAGCGTGAAAGGAAAGCAGCACGCACAGGCTGCATGCCAATGGAGGAGGGTTGCAACATTTTATGCGTACTCTCTGCTGCGTCCACTAGGCAGAGCCAGAGACCAAGCCAGAAGCAGATGTCTGTCAAAAAACAGAGATGTCATTAAAATGAAAAAATTGTCAGGAAAGAGTTACTTCCTGTTTTCAGTAGGTGGCACTGTGAGAAGAACTGGTGTATGGTACTGGAGTATGCAGACGTGTTCAGGGGTGGATTGTTATCGTGAATAAAATTTGGACATGTTAGGACCATGCATCTGCAGTTATAGTGAATTGCAGTTCTCTATGCATCTACTAGGCAGAGTCTAAGACAATGGCAAAAGTGTCTGCGCATCAGATCTCAGAAGCAATATATCACTAAAGTGAAAAAAATTAGTAAATACAAATTACGAATACGCATTACTTTATTAATCCCAAAATGAAATTCATTTGTCAGCTTATCTACCATTTGCAGAAGAATTAAAAAGCCTGATGGCTGTGGGTATAAAAGATCTTCTGTATCTCTCTGTCCTGCAACAAAGAGAGAGGAGCCATCCACCACCGCTGCTTCTTTGATCCATCAAGTTGTTATGAAGTGGATGACCCGTGTTGATCAGGATGGCCTCCATCATCCTCTTGTGTATCTGTGTATCTCTCCACCACTTTCCCCAGAGAGTCCATCTTTTCTCCGATCGCAGAGCCAGCCTTCTAAACAAGCTTATCCAGCCTCTTTGCCAGCTTTTTTCCCAAACATCCTCCCCAGCAGACTGCAGCATAAAATAAAACACTTGCCACCACAGACTGATAGAACATCTGCAGCATCTTACTACAGATTTTTAAAGATCCGAGCTTCCTTAGGAAAAAGAGACGGCTCTCCCTCTTTCTGTAGAGTACATCTGTGTCAAATTTTGGCCAAATTTGGCAATGAATGAGGGAATTATAACAACATGATGTTCCATGGCGAGGAATCAAATGTCACCGCCGCCATGGGCAGCCTGTTACTCAAAACAACACTGTTGTCATTGTGGAGCTTCTTCAACTTGTTACCATAAAATGAAGTGGATGGGTTTAAGAGTGGATGTCACTGTAAAATACTGCATTTCCTGTTTCCACAAAGGGGCGCTGTGGTGACACTGAATGTGAGCATATGGAGGCATTCAGGGCAGAGTGCTTATTGCACATTTTGATGCAGTTTGGATTAAGTATGTGGGAATGAGAGCTGTTTGAGGTTTCTTGGTGACCCCTCAATCAGCATCATCACCGACTTCCAGACAAGCTTTTACTAACTTTTCATCACCATTGTCTAGAGATGAGGTTCACCAAATATGAAGTCGAGTTTGATTTTGACCATTGGTGCAAGAGACTTTTCTGTGTTTTAGAACAGGATTGAAATTGATGGGGTCAACTGAGGCAGATTTGAATGTGTCAAGAATGAGAAATGGTCATTTCCTGTAATTTGAAAGCACCACCATAGTGGCCACGCCCACTGACATACGGAAAAGCTTTTGATAAAGTTTCATCACAAAGGTCTGAACATGAGGTTCAGCAAACATCAAACTGATTGGACAAAACCCCTTGTAAGTAAGTAGAAGGATCTTGAAGTCTATTCTATATCCTACAGGAAGCCAATGGAGAGAAGCTAGGATGGGAGAGATGTGCTCTCTCTTATTAACTCTTGTCAATACCCTCGCTGCAGCATTCTGGACCAGCTGGAGACTCTTCAGAGAGGTTTTTGGGCATCCTGACAAGAGAGAGTTACAGTAGTCCAGCCTAGAAGTAATAAATGCGTGGACCAGTTTCTCAGCATCACTCTGAGAGAGGATATTTCTGATCTTAGACATATTGCGCAGGTGAAAGAAGGCAGTCCTAGTCACATGCTTTATGTGAGAGCTGAAGGAAAGATCCTGGTCAAAAATGACTCCAAGGTTCCTCGCTGTTGGACTGGAGTTAAGGGTGATGCCATCCAGAGTAGCAATCTGATTGGAGAATGTGTCCCTGAGATGCTTAGGTCCAATCACAATAACCTCTGTTTTGTCAGAGTTCAGTAGTAGGAAGTTAGAAGACTGCCAGGATTTGATGTCTTTCAAGCAATCTTGCAGATTGATGAGGCGGCTTCTATCATCTGGCTCTATTGATAGGTAGAGCTGAGTATCATCAGCGTAACAGTGGAAATTGATGGAGTGCTTACGGATTATATCCCCTAATGGAAGCATGTAAAGAGAGAAGAGAACTGGCCCTAAAACTGAGCCCTGCGGCACACCATACATAACTCTGCTGTACTTCGAATGGTCATTATTAGCATTAACGAATTGAAATCGGTCAGATATGTATGACGCAAACCATTTTAGAGCAGATCCTTTGATCCCAATTTTGTGTTCTAGTCTATGCAGCAAGATGCTGTGATCGACGGTATCAAATGCAGCACTGAGGTCCAGAAGTACAAGTACAGAGACAAGACCTCTGTTGGAAGCTATAAGAAGATCGTTGGAAACTTTGACCAGTGCTGTTTCAGTGCTATGGTGTTCCCTAAATCCAGATTGGAAAGCTTCAAAGAGCTCGTTACTGTGCAGATGTTCATGAAGCTGCATTAGGGCAAACTTCTCAAGGATCTTAGAGATGTAGGGAAGGTTGGATATAGGCCTATAGTTGGCTAATGCATCTGGATCAAGAGAGGGTTTTTTAAGCAGAGGATTAATGACAGCCACCTTAAAGGCCTGTGGCACGTAGCCTGTAACTAAGGAAAGGTTGATCTGGTTCAGTATGGCAGCGTTAACTAAGGGGAAGACATCCTTGAGCAGTCTTGTTGGGATTGGGTCAAGCAGACATGTAGCTGATTTGGAGGAGGTGATTACAGAAGTTAAGTCTGACAGGTCGATGTTCAAGTATGCACCAAGTCTGGGAGGTGCTTTCGTAGGGGCTGTAATCTGTGGTCCACTACTGCCGATCCTTGTTCTGATATTTACGATCTTTTCAGTAAAGAAATTTAGGAAATCGTTGCTGCTGAGAGTCGGAGGGATGCATGGCTCAACAGCACTGTGGTTCTTAGTCAGCCTGGCCACAGTGTTAAAAAGGAACCTGGGATTGTTTTTATTCTCTTCGATTAAAGATGAAAAGTATGTACTCCTGGCGCTGCGAAGCTCTTTTTTATATATTAATAAACTATCTTTCCAGGCTCGACGGTCTTCCTCACGTTGATTGGAATGTGTTTTCCTTTCCAGCTGTCTGGTCTTCTGTTTCAAGATGCGCAGATTCGAATTGTACCAGGGAGCTATTCTCTTCTGGTTGATGACTTTCTTTCTCAGAGGGGCTACAGCATCAAGTGCTCCAAGGACTGTTGCTGCAGTGCTGTCTACAAGATAATCTACCTGCGAGGGAGTAAGATTAGCATAGCTGCCCATCGTATTACCAGAAGGTGTGGCAGCAAGCTCTGCTGGAATGAGCTCTTTAAATCTAGAAACAGCAGTGTCAGATAAACACCTACTGTAGTGGTATTTTTTCCCAGGCAAGGTGTAGTTTGTTAAAGTAAATCCAAAGGTTATTAGAGAATGGTCAGACAAGTTTTGAGGGAAAACTGTGATGTGATCCACTTCTATTCCATAAGTAACCATAAGTAAGTACCAGATCAAGGATATGATTAAAAGAGTGAGTGGGCTCATGTACCCTCTGGGAGAAGCCAATTGAATCTAAAAGCAACTTGAATGCTGAGGCCAGACAGTCGTCATCGACATCCACGTGGACATTGAAGTCGCCCACTATAATGACTTTGAGTTCATTGCTAAATTTGACAGAAAGTCAGGGAATTCTTCTAAGAACTCAGAGTAAGGAGCAGGAGGACGATACACCACAGCAAGTAGGAGTGGTTTCTCTGCTTTCCAGTCTGGGTGGGAGAAGCTGAGCGTAAGGCTTTCAAATGAGTTATATGAAGCATTAGGTCGAGGGTTAATAAGCAGATCTGCTTATTAACTGCAGCCACTCCTCCTCCTCTACCAGTGTTACGAGGCACATGGTAGTTAATGTAACTGGGAGGGATAGATTCATTTAAACTGACATATTCATCCTGTTGCAACCAAGTTTCAGTAAGAGTTAGTAAGTCGATTTGGTGATTGGTGATCAAATCATTCACTAGCAGAGACTTGGATGAGAGAGATCGAATATTTAGCAAACCACATTTAATAGTTTTATTTGTTTGGTTTGCTGAAGTAGCGGTTTTGATTTTAACTAAGTTGCTATAATTGGCTCCTCCAGCTTTGGGTTTAGGCTTATACAGCCTCGAGGCAGACACAGTTTTTATGGGATATAAGTAGGGTTGGGTGGGTGGCAGCACATAGCAACCTGCAGAGGGGCGTGTAAGACTGCGGCTCTGCTTGCTGGTCTGAACTCTGGGTGATTGTCAGGGGTTAGAATGACTAACACAACGTGCTATGTTTCTCGATAAGAGAGATGCACCATCCAAAGTAGGATGGACGCCATCTCTCCTAATCAGACCAGGCTTTCCCCAGAAACTCTTCCAATTATCTATATAGGCCATGTTGTTTGCTTTCAAGGGGGCGCTGTTGAGCCATCTTATCCCGCCCATGTCCATCGACTTTAAAATACAAAACTTTTTACCAGTCCTGACGCATGTACAGAGTTTCATGAGTTTTCGAACATGGAAGAGCCCCCAAAAATGCAGAGTAACACTGATTACGCCCTGTTACAGCTAGGGGGCACCATGAGTGAGGTGGAGGAGACAAGATTGTCAAGGCTGTCCAGTTGGGTGCTTTTTTGTGTTTTCTGTGTGTGTTTTTGACATCGTTTCCACGTCTGGGTCAAACAGATTATGTCTACAGTTGGACGGACCTAATCAATCTCAGATTACGATACGTAGTTTGGCTGTAACTGGAGCCTTCCACTCAGATCACAACATTCTGGAGGAAACTGCCAGACCACCGGACTCTCCGTGGATTGTTGTTGGGGCTGGCAGTGGCGGAAACGGCGGCATGAGAGAAAACAGAAGCGGGGATGCCGGTTGGGCATACTGGCCAGATTGAGGAGGCTACCACACCAACCTCCACCCCCAAGCATCTTCCTCACGAACGCCAGGTCCATCACGTATAAAATGGATGAGCTGCAACTCAACATCGCAACAGAAACCTACGTCTGGAAGCATGATGGTTATCACCGAAACCTGGCTTCACCCACTCATCCCTGACGCCATGGTGCAGCTAGCGGACCGTACTAGACACTGGCAGGATAGGACCAAGGACTCCGGTAAGATCAGAGGAGGGGGGCTGTGCATCTACCTGCACAACAACTGGTGCACTAACAGCAGGACTGTGGCAAAACACTGCTCCCCCGACTTAGAAGCTCTGTCGATCCTCTGCAGGTCCTCTACCTTCCACGAAAGCTAACTGTGGTGACTATAACTGCTGTTTACATACCTCCTAATGCCAACGTTAGTACTGCTCTTAGCGACCTCTTGGACACTGTAAACGAACTGCAGTGCAGACACTCAGATGGGGTGCACATCATAGCTGGGGACTTCAATCAAGCATGTTTAAGAACTGTATTACCCAGTTTTGGCCAACATGTGAGCTGTGCGACCAGGGGAAAATACTCTGGACTGGGTTTACTCCAACATCAAGCATGCTTATAAAACAACCCCTCTCCCTCATCTTGGAATGTCTGACCACCTAATACTGCTCCTGATACCAGTGTACATTTTTTCATGCATGTAGATGAAACATAGTCGAGGGGCTCAATTTTACAAAAGTTTGAGGGGGCGCTGTTGAGCCAATTTGCCCCATCCATTTCCAACAACTTTTAAATACGAAATTTTTCACCAGACCTGACACATGTGCAGAGTTTCAAGACTTCTCAGGCATGGCACAGCCTTAAAAAATGCGACCCTTTGGGGCTGAAAACAAACAAACAAAAAAATAAATAAAAAACAGTACAATTTCAATAGGGTCCTCACTAGATGTTGTCCGCACTCGGGCCCAATAAACAGTACGATTTTTCCGCTCAGATGACGGTGCTGTCACTTGGGCTCTAATAATTGGTTTTGAAGGGCTGAGCCATCTTTATCTCTCTAATAACATAATTTTTCTTGTTATTCTGGTATGACAAACTCGCACAGTAGCTGGTCTGTTGTCACACCCCATACATCCTAATGCACACTTAGGGGCCGTGTCCACCAAACGTGCATTTTGTGCTCACAGCGTCTACTTTCCATACAGATCCTATGAAAAAAATGCTCTCGGCAGTGACCCTTTTTGTCACAGCTTGTCAGAGTGCTTCGAGTTGAAATCTGTTCAACAGAACGGTGTATCGCTCCTCAATGTCACTTTTCTCACACTGACCAATCAAAATTAAAAGGGGGCAGGACAAAGGATATCGACAACAACACAACCGGAGACGTGGCTCGGTTTGCATCATGCACCCACACTCATCTTGAAGGTAGACCTACCTCAGAGTCCATGTCGACAACTGCTGCTAATGCTATTGTATATTATGCTTCCTTGTAGTGTTTACATTAAACAAGGCAGGAACATGGAAGTGTCAGAGGACTCGTTTTGTAACCTAGCAACAGCAGCATTCTGACGAGAGAGAGAGAGAGAGAGAGAGAGAGAGAGAGAGAGAGAGAGAGCGTGCGCACTGTACAAGCAAGGTTAAGCAATGTCAACGCAAAAGTGCGTTTGATGGACACGGCCCCTCATACGTGTATCTTTCATCCATCTCTGTCTTCAGTTGTAGGTGATGGAAGGGATGAGCTGGTGGGAGTTGAGAAGTAGTCACTGTGACATCATCCATCAACTCTACTACCTTACAACATCTCTCTCTCGCTCACGCACACACACACATGCACGCATGCCCATAGCACACACATACGCACGCTTGCACACACACACACGCACACACACACACACACGCACACGCACACGCACACGCACCAGCTGATATAACAGGTCAATCATGTTTGATTTTTCTCCAGGGGACCTCTGGCAGCTCTGATTGCTGCTGTTACCTTCACCTCCCCCAGGAAGACTTGTCTGGGTACATGAACACCACACATATACAGAAACAAATAATTATACACAAACACGCATGCATGTGCGCACACACACACATTGACACACAAAATCTTGTTAGCCTAACAGGAGGAGTCCACGAATATGAACACTTATCACTACATTACCTGTTTAGGTTGGTCTTTTGTGTGTGTGGATGGTACTTTATATGATCATAGAGGGCCTTGGTGCAAAGCAAACATCAAGGCCACTTGGATGGTCACTTTGTTGACAGATAACTGTCAGGCATTTCAGTACATTCCTTCCTGCTGCCACAGCTGATGACCCAATCACACACACACAGTCTATGCATAAACTGATATTCACTTATCACAGTTTTATAATGCATATTATCAAACAGCAGTTCTAACAAGCTGCATGGCAGGAGTGCTATAGTTCTAGGCATTTAGAAATTAGAAGAGTAAAATGTCTGTCTCTGTTTATGTTTAAAGAAATTTGAGTTGACCTATCAAGCTGAAAAGTCAAGAATCCAAAATATGTTCTTGAAGCTCAGTGTGATGTTTGTCTCAGTTCCTGAACATTTGTATTTTCGACAGGAACAGTTCAACTCACCAACAATTGAGAGGATGACGACCACAAAGTCGAAAATGTTCCAGCCAACAGTGAAGAAGTAGCATCGCAGTGCCACAATCTTGATGAGGCACTCAGTGGTGAACACGATGATGAAGGCCAGATTTATGTTGTTTAGGATGTACTCCATCTGAGGTGACTGCTCATCTGTCTCCACCATCATGGTTATCATGTTGAGGAGGATCAACACCATTATGATGATGTCGAATGCCTGTTTCCCAACCAGGTCGAAGAAAAAGCCCTGCAATGGGTTCTACAAAGAAAGTGGATTGACAAATCACAGGCTTTCAGGAAATCTGTGAAAGCAACTTTATATCTTGTATTATATATCGTTTGAGCAGAAGCACATCAAATTTAAGTACAAGCAGAGGCTACTAGAGTGTGAAGGCTGGGATTTGAGAGAGAGAATTTTACAAAATCTTAACGTTAAATCGATAAATTGTGCTCTCAAATATACCATGCTCTTGAATAGGAATAGGAAAAAAAACCCTCTTGCTTATTTTAAAGCCCCTACAAGGAAGTTTCATTTTGTGTTGATTTTGGCGACCCCTATGGACAATCCCATCCCATCCCAATATCAGCCATGACGAGCATATAGTGCTGACATTGAGCTCGGTTTTTACTCGCTAGCATAGCAACAACTCAATGCTAATTTATAGCCTTGTCAAATGTGCCGTCTCCTCCGGTCTGAGTGCCGTACATTGTTTCGTGTCATGGTGGACCGACCCGTCTACTGCCTCCCAAAGATAAAGTATCATACTCCTTGGAAATAGCTTATCTTCCCACCAATGGCCTGATTTGCTGTTGTAGGTCACACAGAAACATCAGCAGAAACCAGAGACTTTTGAATATCCAGTTAAAAGTTCCTTGGAGGGGCTTTTCAGTGTACTCTATGGCTGCGTTCAGACTACAGGCGAGTCTGATTCAAATCGGATTCCTTCTCAAATCTGATTTTTGGGGCTGACTGTTTTTAGCAAGTGTCCAAATCATATTTGGCTCTGTTCAGACTGGACCACATTATTGGCTGATCTGACAGGTTGCTGTAGCAACGACGTCGGAGTGGAGGTGTCATCCAGCGCGTGTATTGTGTGACGTCCTATAATTGCGACAGCGACAACAACAAAAACAACAACAACAACAAACATGATGGAGGCAGGTCACCTCAGTATATTGGCCTTATCACTGTCCAGTAGAGGTGCAGAACATCTTAGACGCACCAGACATTTTCAATGCCAGGGGAGACTGGTAGGGTTAGCGTTGCGTAGAGTGACGTCACGGACAGTCAAAACCGATTGTGTTTGGAGCTGTTCAAACTGAGACACATCTGTCCAAATGTGATTTGAAACTACCTCCCGAAGGTGGGTTTGATCCAGTTTGAAAAAATCGGATTTCATGTGATTTGTAACTCTTCAGACTTCAAAATAGCCATCGGGTTCCAATCTGGATTGGGTAAAAATCGAATATTTGCTGGCAGTCTGAACACAGCCTAAGACGATGCATGTGACAAACAGAGAATCTTGAAATAAAGAGATTAATTTTGTGCTTGTCAAGGTGTGTCTTTGTACCAGAGGCCTGGGGATGGGCTTTTGAGGTTTTTTGGAGCCAAGTTTCTTCATGGCGTTGTAGTATTTCTTTTGCTCCTCTGTCATGAAGATGTCCTGCCCTCCTAAGTAAACAACACACCGGAACATGTCTCTGTTATTTCAACTGCAATGAACAGCAGAACGTAGCTGTGCTGTAGCTCCATTGATTTTAATGCCTTAATTAAAAACAAGTTTACTTTGATCAATAAAATTTTGCACATAAACACGTGATTAACTTTCTCACTTTTCCACATTTTAAATAGATATGTGGCTGTACCAGTGGTCTTTGTGCAATGCTGTGGTACTTATCTTTCTCTTCTGCTGGTTGAAGTTATCGATGATGACACCAATGAATAGGTTGAGGGTGAAGAAGGAACCGAAAATAATGAAGATGACAAAATACAGGTACATGTATAAATTGATCTCCTTGATGGGCTGCTCCTCAACCTGTGGAAAACAAGATCATTAAAAAATGACCCACACTTCACATTGCACCTTATTTACTTAGTTTGTAGCCAGTTTCTCTGATTTTATTCAAATTTGTCATTTTAAATTATATATATTTTTCTGCTCTTTTTTCCCCTCCATTTTTGCCTTTACTTGATTGGATAGTGGAGAGAGACAGGAAAGTTGGGAGAGCGACTAAATATTCACAGTCAGAAATCGATCCGGTGATCATTGCATTGAGCATTACCAACATGGGACATGTTCTTAACCAGTCGACCACCGAGCACCACATGTATTTTTCTACTCTTACTTTTCATATTTAATTCGCCATTTCACCTAACTTTTATCACCAGTCTAATCTAAGAACTTGGTTTGTGTTTAGCTTTTCATCTCATTTTGATTCAATAAATGCAAAGGACCTAATTAAACCACATAATTTTATTTAAGGTGTAATTTGTTGTTTCTGTTGTCTCTCACACTGGTGTCTTTTTATTTAAATCTCATGTGGAATCATATTACATCCAAAGATGGAATCATATTCAGAAGAAAATACAAAATAGAAACTGTCTGGTTAACTCACAGCTCTGGAATCCACTGCTGCATACATGATGTCCATCCAGCCTTTGAATGTTGCCTGGAAAAAGAAAAAGAAAAAGAAAAAGAAAAAGACATAATTAGAAAGTGATGACCTGTAATTATGTAATACACTGTATGCATCAACAATGCTCTGCATAAACTATTGCTTGCTAAATAAGTCTGAGGATCAAAGCTAATAAAAACAATTTTCTTTAGCTCTGTTCAGTTAAAGTTTTAATTTTTTAAGTATAGTTTTTTTTAAAAAGATGGGCCTTTAATGCCTTTATCAGGATAGAACAGTATGAGACAGGAGATCAGAGGAGAGACTGATGGGGATGACATGCACCAAAGGGCCATGAGTTGGTTCAAACCTGGGCTCCTGCGGTGAGGACTATGACTACATGGGTGAGCCACTGGAGCACCGCAGAAAAGAGGTTTTTAATCAGAACTTCACCTGTCACCTTTTTATTCCACCTTTATTTATTTTATTCATCACTGACAACAATGATTTACATGAAAGTCTTACAGGGAAAAATCTCTCTGCTGTAAGATTTTGTCACAAACCTGTAAAAATTACACCTTGCTTTTCAACAGTAATCAACTCTGTAACTTTTTTTCTCTCTAAGAAGAGAAAGGCATGAGAAATGGGGTGTCCATAGACTTTTGGCCATGAAGTGTATGCAAAGTTGTCCTCCAGCATTTTTACTTCTTTGCTCTTATTCCAGTGAGTCAGGTGTGATTTTTTTTTTTTTTTTTTTTTTTTTTTTTTTAATTTACTCTAACAACTTAACAAAAAGGATCTTGAAGCAGCCTTACTGTTTCAGAAAGAAATTAGTGAATAGATTTGGTGTGCTCCATGGAAACACCACTGCTGGCTGAAACATCATCAACAAGTCCTTTTATGGGTTTCCTCTTTAATGTGGAGGGTAGAATGAGAGAGAGAGAGAGAGAGAGAGAGAGAGCAGGTGGAAAGATGGAGAGTGAAGTGAAGAGATGCAGATGTGAAGAAGCTGAATACGTTGGTCTGAGTGGGTGTCTGCTACTCAGACCTGAAATCAACTTGTCACCATGGGTTACCACGTGTTATTATTATGGATTGTTGGATGTGAGCAAGAGGGAACACGCTGTAAAAGATGATGAGCTCAGATTGAGCTTTTTAAACGGATGTGATTGACTGTGGACTGATCCCAACAGCTCACTCTACAAATAACAACCCGAAACTATCAATCAATTATTCCATACTGGAGGATATCAGGAATGTTAAGCATTACCAACAAGTTCTAGCTTCTCAACTCTTTTGTCTTGTGATATGATAAAATGAATGTTTGTTTTGAAGTGCTGGCTTTGTACAGTAATTTTTAATAATGGTCTTTTTGTCCTTGACGATGTCTTTTTCACCACTAAAACTATTATTTGAAAAAAGGAACCAAGCAAGATTTAGACCCAGTATGACTATGATAAATCAGGCAAAATCTTGGCCACATGTCGAGCACCTAATAAAAACAGTTGTCTGCATGAGTGTAGTGTTTATGAGCATCAGGTTTGTTTGAAGTCTGGCTTCTTCACTACTTGGTGAAACATGATTCAGATCCAGATCCAGACACTGACCTCAGTCCATTATCCCCTCACTGCATCACTTTTTACAGGCTGAAGCTATTTCCAGATGCTAATGGAAGGGTTGTCCAACCAACCAATTACTGCTTTGACCAGCCAAACATGAAGAAGTGGTGAGTGACTTGTTGCCAAGGCGACCAGAGTCTGACAACTCTTAAGTTCTCCTTAACTGAAATAGCAGATAGACAACCTCTTGACCTTTTTTCCCCTTTCAATCTCTTGCATCAAAAAACTTGGGATTGGTGTTTTTAGCATAGCTTTCCACCCCTTTCTCAGACTTGGCCTCTATTCTACAGTCTTTCCTCACCTCATTATCAATTCCTTCTTAACTCTTCTCTTTATTCCTTTTAACTGACTTTTTTTTTACTTCCTTTGTCCTCTCCTTCTAATTTCCCTTATATCCCTTTTTTTCACTTTGAGGGGCTCCACTATTTATTGTACATCTTTTTTTCTTCAATTCCAACTTCTCACCTTTCTCCCGTCCATCGTCTTTCCCCTCAAATTCATCCCTGTATCTCCCCTTTCACTGCTGTATCTGCTGCTGTATATTTAAATTCCTTAATTTTCTTACTCTGCCTGTAGTTTTATTTCCTCCCTCCCTTCCTCTCTCTCTCTCTCGCTCTCCCCATCTGTCTCTCCATTTCCTTTCCACTTGGCTGGAGTTGCTCTAAAAATTTAAGCCTCTCAGGTGCTGATTGATTGGAGGCTCTCAGGACTCCTGTGGTGGGCAACAGAGAGCACAAAGTAGAGCTGAGAGAGAAAAGAGGGAGGATGGCAACAAAGGCTTGTAAGGAAAGAAAGCAAGATGCTGGAGTTATGTATAAGAGGAGGAAGCCGTGGAGGAAAAGTGGCTTTGTTCATGTTGTGTTTAATAACAGATGATGGAGAGACAGAGAGGTAAGGTTAGAAAAAGAAACCTAGAGAAATAGACAAGCAGAGTGAATGACAGACCACAGAAATAATTCGTAACCAGAGAAATGAGAAGATTCAATTCAAAGGAAACACCAATGAAGACATTTTCTTTTCCATATCCTCTCTATTTTTTAAATGTAATTTTAGGTAAATTCAGATTTAAATGTCAAAATGAAAGTGATGATGCAAGTGAGACTGTGAAACTGGCTCAAACCTGTGGTTGAATATTATAACCACTCAATGTATCATAATTGCAGGATAATTGTAAGTGACATCAGGGGCTCTAATTTCGTACCAGGTGCAGGTGCAGACGAGGCGCAGAGTGGTGAACCCGCGCAGTGCTAATTTCATCCTGCACAGTCAATTTGGTAATTTGGTAGACTGAGGTGCACCGAGATGGGTGTGGCGGCACAGTAAGGGGAGGGGTCGACAGATTCAGCTTGGCGCAGTGACAATTTTGTGCCAAAAGGCTGCCCCGAAAGTATGCTGAAAGCTTGCAAAATCCTACTTTCAGTGCAGAGTGCTGAAATAGCAGATAGACAACCTCTTGACCTTTTTCCCCTTTCAATCTCTTGCATGCTACCAAAACCTCACAGGCAGGTTTCCGGAGTGTCAGGCACATTTCAATGCAGTAAATAATCACAACAACCACTATTGTGGTTATGCAACTACCTGAATCATCACATAAATTTTTAGCCTATCTATATCGATTGTCCCATCACATCTGATGACAGATCAAAGGCGGTTGGCACACGTAATGGGAACTCAACCTGACTGAATGAACACAGCTGAAACTGTGATGCAAACTAACGAGTTCACATCTCTCTCAGCCAACCAAAAAACAGCCTTGGCATCAGATAGTGAGTTTTAAGAAAAGAGAGAGACGCTATCACTGAAGAGAGTGAGACTGACAACAACAGACAGAGAACAGTGAAAAGAAATCAAAACTAACATGACAAATGAAGACAAAGAGACAGAAAGAGGTGGAAAAGTCAAAAGTGGAGAGGAAGAACAAGTGTGCAAGGAAAATTAATGTTTAAACAACAGAATGACAAAAATGCGATTGAGGGAATGATGAAGGAGAAGAATCATAAAAGTCAGTCCTACAATGGCTTGAGGATACACTCAGTTTTCATTCAGTTTAATTTGATTAGATTCAATTGGAATCAATTCAATTCAATTGAAATAACTTTATTTATGGTTGTGATTGGGGGGCTGGGTGGGCCGGCATCAAAATGACAGCTGTCCAGCGATGGCTGTCAGTTGTACAGGAGGTCAGCTCTGGACACAAAGGTTGCCCTCCTTTTCTGAGTCCTGCAGCCCAGGTAGCAGAGACCACGCCCAGAAGGAAGCCACTCAAAAGTAGAGAAGAGGGGAAATGATTTTTTTCTGAAGGATCCTGCTGGCTTTCCTCCCAGTGTGTTGCTTACAGAGTGTGGAGACCAATGATTTTGGAGCAGATCTTCACTCCACCAAGCAGCCGGTTTCTATTTTGAAGTGAGATGGAATGGAACCAGCATGTGAAGAAGAAGGTGATGATGCTCTCTACAAAGGAGTAGTAGAATGTTGTAAGGATGTTCTTGCTCACACCGAAGGAGTTCAGCTTCCTCAGGAGATACTGTCGTTGCTGGCATATATTTAAGAATCTCATTGGCGTTAAGGTCAAACAGCTGGCAATCAAATACTGTGTCCAGGTACCTGTGTTTCCCCACTATTTCCACAGGTTCCCCATGAATGGGGGTGGTGACTACAGCCTCAGCCAGCTCCATCTGTCTTTTAGAGAAGGTCAATACCATCTCTTTGGTCTTAGTCACATTCAACTCCAGGCATGGTCTGTCACATCAGTCCACAAAGTCACTAAGAAATGACCTGTGGTGGTGGAAGGAGCCAGACAGAAGGGACAGAAGGACCATGTCATCAGCAGACTTAACCCAGTGGCAGTTGCAGTGGGTAGACCTACAATCATCAGTGTAAAGAATGAACAGGAGAGTGGAGAGAACACACTTTGATGGAATGGAGCTAAGGATCAGGTTGATGGAAAATAAGTCTGAGTTTAGCTGGAAGTATCAGGCTTAGCCAGAACCATGATTTCCATGGTTACCAAGGTGGAGCTAATCTTAACCATGTTGATGGAACAGAACTCTCACTAAAATAAGCAAGACTAGGCCGTTTAAGCCAGACTTTAAACTAAGCATGCTTGATGGAATACCCCCAAGGCCCCAAGTGTTTAACTGTTAAACAAATCAAGTGTTTGTCCTCTGGTCTTTGTCAGACAACCAGCCTTGTACCCTCCAGCCTGTAGGATAGCTGCCTGGCCCCCATTCCATTGCTTCTCCCAGTTCAACCAGTTTTGCATTAGCATCTACTCTCTGCGTTGGTGTAAGAAAGCTCAGCTGCTTGTGTTGAGGGTCCAGCTCCATGACCCTGACATCTTGAAGCTTGGTCTCAGTTTGGTTGGACAGGACAGCGACAACAGCCCACCGCTGCTCTAGTTCCACTGTATTTTACATGATTGGATAAGCCAGTGGGTTGCAAGGCCAATTTGCTTCTGTTTTTTTTGCAGTGCTTTGCTTGCCCCAGTACTTTGATTTAAATTGCTAACAAGTTTACCAGCTGCCGAGATGACCTGATACAGGTATATTGCAAAGGCATAATTTGTGGTGGGTGGAGGGTGTGTGCAAAGCAGGCCAGAAACTCAGCTGACTCTGGTGGGACTTGGTAATGATATTGGGCACGTTGTCATGGATGCATGTGATAACTCAGCCTTCAAATCCCCACCGGTCTACAGCTTCATTCATCTTCTCAGCAAGAGGGTTGGATATATACTGGCCTGGCAGGCTTTCGGTGAACTGGACCAGTGAATTCATTTTCCAGTTATTGCCAGTGTAGTATGTTGGTTAAAACATTATTTTCACATTAAAGCATCAGAATTAAAGAGTGGCACTGAGGTTTGTAGGGACCATGGAGTTATTTGTGCAAAAACATAAAAACACAAAAATATAAATTAATGTAATACTTGTTAATATTGAGTCTTATATGTCTTACTTTACTAAACCAACTAAAGATGTCTTATTTTTCCTTAACTGTACGACTGAAACAGATCATTGCATCAGATGAAAAAATACATTTGACACTAAAACAACTGATGTTTAACTTAGAATAATGGCATAATCTGATTATTTCAAGAAAACAAGATTATAAGTAGTCAAAAACATTAGATTTTGCAGTGACAATGTGTCTAGATGATTATTAAACATTGCCTTTAACAGGTCTGTTATAAAAAGTTTCACAAATTAACAACTCACCACTTGTAGCAGAGCTAGATATCCAGCCCCCACATTGTCAAAGTTGACCTTGACCTTTGTCCAGTAAAAGATAGAGGTGTCATTGAGTGCCTCACACTCGGACTTGTTGTTGATGAAGGAGGCATCATAGATGTGGCCTGTGCGGTTGATGCAGCGGCCAAACTTTCCGGCAAACAGGTTCACGCCCATGATGCTGAAGATGAGCCAGAAGATGAGACACACCAGCAGCACATTCATGATGGAGGGAATTGCCCCAATCAGAGCATTAACCACCACCTGGACCAATGGACACAGACAGGGTCACTTACAAACCCACATTTCTGTCTTAGATGTTGTGTTTTTTAACTCTCAGGAAAACATCAAGTTTGTGGCCTGTGAGGTTCAATATTCAGGAAAAGACTAAATAGTCACTAGTGTATATGTGTATAATTATGTGAATACACATTACACACACACACACACACACAAATACATATATACACAGTGCTGTGAAAAACTATTTTTTTGCCCCCTTCCTGATCTTCTTATTTATTAAAGGAAACAAGCTATCCAAACTCACCTGGCCCTATGTGAAAAAGTAATTGCCCCCCTTGTTAAATCATGAACTAACTGTGATAAACCAACGTGATCACTGTCAGACCTGTTGAATTAAGAAATCACTTTAATAGAACCTGTTTGAGTTAAGTGAAGTGAACTGAGAGATCTCAAACAGTTATGTTGTTGGTGTTATGTTGTTATGTAACAAATAACTATTTTTTAAAACAAACATGTTTTTTGCTACTGTTGCTGTGTCACATAATTTTACTTAGAGCACCTATTTTTCAGGGGAACTGGAGACCCCACCATTTCAGGAGTTAGAGTAGCTATACCTTGGTAAAAACAGTGAAAACTTGCTTTGTGTTCTATGGAATTACATGACTAGCTAGCACTTAAAAAAACATTGTACTCAGAAGCTAGTATGTGAGTTTGATCTGGACTACACACAATGCTGCAGGTGGCTCTTTCCTGTCACACAGGTGAGATATAAAAAGCCTTCTAAAAGTAAACTTCATGGTGTATAGAAACATTGGATATTTTATGTTTTAGTGATGAAATGCAGATAAAACAGCATGCACAGGATTACAGTATCTACTGTATTTGCTAGTGTCAGTATTCTCACCCTCTGACACTGACAGAGGCATTCATATATAGTAAAATGTGATAGAGAAAGAAGCAGGTACTCAGCATTGTGGAATTTAGGCAAGTCAAAACAGCTGGCTGTTAAGACAAACTATCAATACTACTTACTACTATTTACCTACTGTTATTACTATAATTATGATTACTAAGACTATTAAGACTAACAGTACTTGTGAAATACAAAAATGTGAAATTTACATAGGGGGGCTAATAATTTCATCCTCAACTGTAAGAAGTGAGCCTTACACTGTAACAATTCTGTAGGTTTTGGTTTATATTGGATGTATCATGGATGTCATAAATGTATTTCTTGCAAAGATGGTCTCTGCACATGTTTAGCAGAGTTTGTTTTAAATTAAGTTCAGATTAATTGATTTGGTGTGGGTTAGTGTGATAAAAATGCTGTATTATTGTAAGGGGGAAAAATGCATTATATGATACAAAACTGCCACAATACTGCTTGTTAAAAAGTCAGTTAAAAATGACAGCATACACTTTTGACAAGTGTTACAGTGTAGTAAATGATAAAAAGATCATATTACAGTGAGTCATAGAAAAGGATATCATTGTAATGTTAATTTAAAAACCGTCAGAGTATCATTAGCGATAACAGGGGCTCTAGCTCCGTAGACCTGGCGCGAGCCAGCGTAGCACTGCTGCGCCACGCCAATGGGGCGTGTTCGGGCACATTTTGCAAGTTTCGAGCACCGCACACCCTGGCGCAAGTCCTCCTCTTTCCTACCTCCATCCCTCCTACTGGCGCAAGTGGGAAAGAGGGAGGAGAGAAGGCGTGAGTGGGTTTGACACAGCCTATTTAGACCTTCCCCAATCAAATGAGCTCCTCTCCTCACCTCCTCACCTGGAGGTCTAAGATCACAGTGGCTGGTAACATGAACAGACCTCCACGGACTAATGTGTTGCATTCAACTCCGCTCCTCCCAGTGTCTCTCTCTTCCTCCCTCCCGCTGTTGAGGAGCGGCGGTTGAGCCTAACCCACTCCTGCCCCCCCAGTCCCAACCGACTCACTGCCCCAGTGCTCCTTAGCACCCCCCCATGGTCCCTTACTGCTCCTGGCGCTCATTGACTCCAGTGCGGAGAACAGCTTCATTGATGAGCTCTTGTGTCCCAAGCCAGTTTCCCTGAAGAACCCCTGGAAAACCCCTTAACTGTTCAGGCTTTGGATGGAAAAGAGCTTTCCCAAGTTGTTCATCCGACACTCCCTCTCCAGCTCTGTGTCTGGCAACCACAGTGAGGTTCTCTCCTTTAAGATCCTGAGGTCACCCTCAGCACCTATTGTTCTGGGTCACCCTTGGCTTGTGCACCATAATCCCCATGTTGACTGGGTGGCAGGAAAGATCCTCAACTGGGGTAACTACTGCTACCTCTGCCTCCCCATTGTCCCTACAATTGCTCCATTGACCTCCTTCCAGATGTGCCGCTGCCTTCAGGATGCCTCTACAACCTCTCTCACCCTGAGAGAGAGGCCATGGAGAAGTACATTGCGGACTCCCTGGCAGCTGGCATCATCAGACCCTCCTCGTCCCCGATATAACGGGATTCTTCTTCATGAGTAAAAAGGACAAAACACTCTGTCCCTGTATTGATTTCCAAGGCCTGAATCAGGTCACAATCAAGAACAAATATCCTTTACCTCTCATGTCTTCTGCCTTTGAGCTCCTGCACAGAGCCACGATTTTTTCAAAACTTGACCTCAGGAACCACTTGGTCTGCATCAAGCAAGGAGATGAGTAGAAGACAGCCTTCAACACCCCCCTAGGACACTCTGAATACCTCCAACACACCGGCAGTTTTCCAGGCTCTGGTAAATGATGTGCTCAGAGACTTCATTAATCATTTTTGCTTTGTCTATTTAAACGGCATCCTGATTTTTTCACACTCCGAAGAGGAACACAGGACACACGTCTGACAGGTTCTCCAGCGGCTGCTGGAGAATCGGCTATATGTCAAAGCAGAGAAAATTGAGTTTCACACCAGTTCTGTCACATTCTGTTACATCATTCAGAGCGGCCAGGTGAAAGCGGATCCAGAAAAACTGAAAGCTGTGGCTCAGTGGCCTATCCTCACTTCTGTAAAGCAACTCCAATGTTTCCTGGGCTTTGCAAATTTTTACCGCTGTTTTATTAAAGGTTTCAGTTCAGTAGCCGCTCCCCTGTCTGCTCTCACTTCTTATAAGGTGCCTTTCAGGTGGACACCTCAGGCTGATGAGGCTTTCTGCCACTTGAAGGAGCTCTTCACCATGGCTCCCATCCTCATTCAGCCAGATCCCCGATGGCCATTCATTGTGGAAGTGGATGCCTCAGATGTGGGCGAGGGAGCTGTGCTCTCACAACGGGGTGAGTCTGACAACCTGTTCCATCCCTGTGCATTTTTCTCCCACAGACTGACAGCCCCTGAACACAACTACAAGGTGGGTAACAGGGAGCTACTAGCCATTAAACTGGCTCCCGAGGAGTGGTGACACTGGCTCGAAGGGGCAGAGCACCCTTTTACTGTATGGACAGATCATAAGAATCTTTTGTACATCCAGTCGGCCAAGAGAATGAACTCACGTCAAGTCTGGTGGGCGCTGTTTTTTAACCGCTTTAAGTTTTCTCTTACTTACCGCCCTGGAATTAAAAATGTGAAGCCTGATGCCTTCTCCAGGCAGTTTTCTGTTGCAGATTCCCCCTCGAGGCAGAACACCATCCTGCCGCCCTCCTGCGTCGTAGGAGCCCTCAGGTGGGAGATTGAGGAAAAAATCAAGGATGCTTTGTGCACCCAGCTGGGCCCCGGAAATGGCCCCCCCAGAAAGCACTTTGTGCCTGATGCAGTGAGGTCTCAAGTATTACAGTGGGGACATTCCTCAGCCTTTTCTTGCCAGACCCGGCACAAATTGGACCCTCCAGCTCCTCCGTCGCCACTTCTGGTGGCCCTCCGTGATGGCAGACACTAAGGAGTATGTGGCTGCCTGCCAGATCTGTGCTCGGAGCAAAGCCTCTCACAGATCCCCTGCTGGGGACAAAACACAACTATTCTCACCATAATTGACCATTTCTCTATATCTGCCCACTTCATCGCTCTTCCCAAGCTACCCTCTGCCAGAGAGACAGCAGACCTCCTCGTGTCCAACATCTTCCAACTACATGGCATCCCTGTGGACATCATAGCGGACAGGGGTCCGCAGTTCATCTCCCATGTCTGGAAGACCTTTTGCACAGCCCTGGGGGCATTGGTCAGCCTGTCATCGGTGTACCATTCCCAGTCCAACGGGCAGGTGGAGCAAGCCAACCAGGAGCTGGAGGCCGCCCTCTGCTGCGTGGCGGCACCAAACCCCGCATCCTGGAGCGAGCACCTACCTTGGATTGAGTATGCTCATAACTCCCACTCAAGCTCTGCCATCAGCATGACCCCCTTTGAGTGTTCCCTAGGTTACCAGCCCCCGCTTTTCCCCGCCCAGGAGGGGGAAATCATGGTCCCATCAGTCCAGCTCCATCTGCGCCGCTGCCGCCACATCTGGATGCAGGCTCGCTCTGCCCTGCTCCGTTCGGAGAAGAGGAACCGTCGCCTGGCTGACCGACACCGCATCCCTGCTCCCCAATATGCTCCAGGTCAGACTGTTTGGCTATCCTCTAAAAACATCCCTCTTAAGGCTTACATCCGTAAACTGTCTACCCGCTTCCTTGTCATTGAGTCCCTGGTTAACCCTGTCTCTGTGAAACTCCAGCTTCCTCCTTCCCTCAGAGTCCACCCCATATTCCATGTGTCCCAACCCAGCCTGTCACCACCAGTCCCTTGTGTCCTACTGCAGACCCCCCCCCCCCCCCCGACCGCCCCAGCTGATTGATTGGGTTCCAGTTTAGTCCGTCTGGCGACTCCTTGACATGCGTCATTGTGGGCGGGGGTTCCAGTACCTTGTTGACTGGGAGGGTTACGGCCTGGAAGAGCGGTCCTGGATCCCCCGCTCCTTCATCGTGGACCTGGAAATGCTGGAAGAGTTTCACCAGGCCCATCTGGACAAACCCGGAGGGTTGCCAGGTGACCATTGAGGGAGGGGTACTGTTGCATTCCGCTCCGCTCCTCCCAGTGTCTCTCTCTCCCTCCCTCTCTCCCTCTCCCAGAGGCAGTGCTCCAGGCTTGGTGACAGGTGTGCAGGGGACACAGCTGCATCTCATCATCTCACCATCTCAAATACCCTGGGTTTCTCATCCATCACTGCCAGAACTTTGCAGTAACCTTTGCGGTAACTAGTCAGGCCCTCCAGAGTTTCTAGTGTGTTTCCCGTGACCCTGTGTTTTTTGTGTGTGACCCGGTTTCCTTGTTCCTTCAGAGCCTCAGACCCTGCCTCCTCGTTGCCACCCTTGGACCTGCTCCTCTCCCTGGATCTCCCCCCCCCCCGGATTCCCCACTCACCTCCTCGCCGAGCCAGATTCCGTCATCCTCCCCACCCCATCTTTCCCTCAATAAAACTCTTGTCTGGCGATTTGGTTGTCTGCCTTGTGGTCCTCAATCATCCTAGCTCAGCATAACATGATGAAGCAAAAGTAGTCTGGAGGAGGTTACTAATATTGTTAATCAGGTTTGTTCTGATACACTGCGAACTGTTGCCCAGTGTAAAACACACACAAAAAACATCGTTTTCCCAGGAATAATAGCACTCACATTTAGAAAAACCCCGTGTAACAAAGATAAGTAGTGTGCCCAGACCACAACATGAACAAATACCATGCGTAACGGGGATTAAATCTGAAGCTCCTGTGTGTAAATGACGCATCACCAAACTCCATGACCTGGATGTGAACTCGTTAGTTTGCATCAGTTTCAGCTGCGTTCATTCAGTCAGGTTGAGTTTCCATTAGCCTACACGTGCCAACTGCCTTTGATCTGACATCAGATGTGACGGGACAATTGATATAGATATAAAGGTATGTGCTGATTCAGATAGTTACATTGAGCCACACCCATCTTGACGCACCTCAGTCTGCCAAACTGCAAAACTCACCGTGCGCCGTGTTGCACTGTGTGAAACTAGCACTGTGCGTGGTTCGCCACCCTGCACCACCTTGCGCTGCGCCAGGAAACTAGAGCCCAATATGTCCAAGTATATAATTTCTAGTCGTAATAAGTATAAACAATGTCATATTGAAGTGAATCAAAAAATGTTATGGCATAGCAAGTAATATGAATCACAAAAAGTATTGTAATTCAGTGAGCCGTGAAAGTATCATCCTTTGCATGTTGTAACTAAATAATTACTATGCTGGAAAAAAAGATTTTGTCATTCATTGAATAATATTTGATTTTTATTTTAAACTGAGGTAAAATGGGTAACTCATGACAAAGAAATAAAACTAATTTTATAGTCTGTCACATGACACGGGGAGAGTTTATACAGTTTTCAACAAAGCGATTCTTGACTTGTTTAACTATCAGATCTTAATCAAACATAACATAACATAACATAACATATATTATTTGTATAATCTGTTATCTGTGTTTTTTAATCTCACCTAGGAGTGAGCATGTACAGATGTTTTAACTTTTTTTTCATTTCCCACTTCTCTTCAGTGTGACGTTTGTGCAGGACACTGACTCTGTGACACTGTAATACTGATGAATGGGACAGAGACATGAGTGATGGTGCCTTGTGTTTCTCCTCCTGGTCACAAAGACTTACAAAGTTTAAATACTGGCCATGAAAATATGACAGTCAAATATACAAATATTCTATTTATTCTTGAAGGAGATAATATCTAAGGAGGAATAAACATGAATCAAACAGAGTGATGTTAAGTGTGAAGGGAAGATGAGATGAAGTAAGATACTCTGTAAAAAAAAAAAAATCTGATTTGATGATATGGTGTTTTATTCTAAACACACCTGGGCACAGCACTGTATAATAATAGGTTTTAATATAACCCAAACACATATTGCAACTTTTATTGAGAAAGTTAAAAGACATTGTAGAAATTTGAGGACCTTGGTGTACTCTTTGAGGACAGTAGTTGCTTTGCACAAGGCCTTTAATCCACTTACATTTTTAATAAAGATAAACTTCTTAAGAATTCACTTCCTACATCTTCTTTAAATAATAAAACATAACAAAATCTTTTTATTTTGTTAAAAGGAAAAGATCTTCTGTTTAGACTTCAATCGAGTATGACTGAGTTAAGTGCAGATTATGCTGAACAGATACCCAGGTGAGTGTGTTGATACCCAGGTGAGTGTGTTTTGTTAATACTGACTCTTACCCTCATGCCTTCAAATCGGGAGAGGGCTCTTAGGGGCCGCAGGGCCCGCAGCGTCCGCAGTGATTTGATGGCTGCAAAGTCTGAATAACCCAACGTGTTGGCCACCAAACTGACTAATGAGACCTGGAGGAGAGAGAGGAAACAGATAGAAAAAGATAGAGAAAGGTGTTCATAGACAGAGAGACGGGAATGGAGAACAGAAGAGAAAAGCAGACAGGACAGTTAAATTCTATCCTAATGAAAAACACAAAGTAAGAGAGGGAGAGCCAGCCTTAGCCAGCCAATCACTGCATTTCTTAAATTATCAGCTGATTCCTGCAAAAAGAAAAAAATGAATGACCTGTGAGGAAAGGTCTGTGTCAAATTAATCATAAGTTGAGAAACAAACTGGATTTTAACCTGTAACAAAACTGTGAAAAATAAATTTCAGGAGTTAGTCTCAGGTGTAACCTTTTTGCCAAAGCCAGAATGACAGAGATACCACATCAAACACAATACCAACAGCATTTCTTAAACCCTCTACTGCCTCCCAGCTATCCCTTACAAATGTCTGATTGTCATAATGGAGCAGCAGGTATTAGGGCGGTCGAATGGTTGAGCCTGGGTTGAAGCTGGTTCTTACCCTGATACCAGCGAAGCGGGATACTGCCCGGAGAGGACGGAGAGCCCTGAATGTCCTCAGTACCCGCATGGCAGTGATCTTGTCCACAGAGATGAACTGAGCCAGCTGACCCAACACTGATATCTACAGGGTTTTGAGTTACACAATTACTGTAGACATCAACTGACAGCTGTGGAGTGGGGGTTAATACATTTCTTCATGACATGATCCAATCATTATGTATGGGTGATTCTTCAATTGCGGGCACTTTTGACCTTTAAAATCTTGAAAAAAATAAAGGAATATTAAATCTGTTTTTTTCTAGTAGAGTTATGGAATAAGGGTAAGCTATAATAGTTTTCTTAGATGGACTGGAACAAAGATCTCAGCTTAGCTGTGATTGTAATTTTGACATCATTGATTTTCAGCCAATTGTACAAACTTGGAAGCCAGCAAACAATGTAAACTGAATATCTGTAAATAAATATCCAAAGAGTAACTTGTTTGGTAATGACACATAATAAACATGCTCTCAGATCAGGATGCATAAATCTTCAAATTACTCACATTTGTTGATACCAATAAGCCATGTCTGGTACTTTCAGTTGCAACAACAACTGAATAGGAGTTAAAACAAACAAATAAACAAAAAAACCTTTTTGGTCTAAAGCAGTTGGTGTGATGGTAATGACTCATGTACTCGGGACAGCAATATTTAACTACAAAAAATGTTCAAATTGCCCAAATATAAACCAAATGAATTTAAAATATGTTACTTCAAGTTATTATTTGACAATGCAAAGTGAAATTTTAATGAATTTAAACATTTCTATTACTTTACTACAAAGACGATTTTCAAAAGTCTGGGTTGGGGACAAGCCACAACATTGGAATTCTGGCACATTTGGATTTTCACTATGCCAAAAAAATATTCAAATGTCATAATTTCAGAGCTTTTAGAACTTAGCCCAAACTAATGTAATAATTATTTGTTCTGATTTTTTTTTTTTTTTTTTTCTTAAAGATTCACCTTGGGGACAGAAAAACTCCCTGAACTGAAGAATCATCCATATACAGAATTTACATTAAAGTACTCCTTTAATTTTAGAAACATAAAACTAAATGCTACTGTATTGAGATATAAGGTTACATTTTCCATAGCACCACTTTTAAACTCAGTGAACTCAGAGACAGTGTAAAGGATCACTCTGCTGGTATTCTACAATTTTCTCCTGAAAATGAAAAGATTAAAAGAACAACTAATATGTTATCGCAACCAACCTGTCCTGTCCCTCTGTGCCACACAATTGCTCTGGGTGACTTGTCATCACCTTGAGTAGTCTCACACACACACACACGCACACACACACACACACACACACACACACACACCTGTTTAATCTGAGCCTGTGGCTACAGAAGATTTCAACCCAAAAAGAAACATCCAACTGACCTAAATGACTACAGACTTATCGCCCTAACCTCCCATACTATGAAAACACTAGAAAAACCGATTCGGTCTTACATCTGGCTCAAAGTGAGCTTGTTTCATGAATCACAGACTCCTTAACTTCCAGACCACAGTATGTGCAGTTGGGCAAAACGTGTTACGACCCTTCCTGCTAATAGTGAGCATATTGCGTCGTTGCGTCATTTCCTCTTGTGTTGTGCCTGTTGTGTTAGACTCTCTCTCTCAATCCTCTGTATAAGTTTCTGCTAACTTCATCACTTTAAGCACCACTGCAGACTATGTATAGTACATTACACAAGTCTCTTTCACTCAAGTCTATCACAGGACCCTATCTGTACTCTTCCACTCAACGTCTGTCCTAGAAACGCAAACTTACCTAGCACAGCTATGGCTTCACTCTCTCCCTCTGCTTCTCCCTCCACTTCTCCTTATCTCTCCTGCTCCGTGTGCCTGATGTTTAGTTATTCCTCTGCCTCCTTTAATGATAATGGTACATGTAATAAGTGTAGCCTGTTCACAGTCCAGGAGGCGAGGCTTAGTGAGCTAGAGTCCCGGCTACACACCATGGAAGCTAGTCCTTTTGCTCAGGTAGCTTCTCAGGCCCCCTTAGCCAGTGTGGAGCCACCTAGCCTAGCCGCCGCTAGCAGCTCCCCCGCAGCTCCCAAGCAGCTGGGAAGCCAGTCTCGCTGGGTGACAGCACACAGAAAGCACAAGTCCACATAGCCCGTGTTGCACCACCAACCCCTTCATGTTTCCAACAGATTTTCCCACCCAAACTCAGCATGTTGGCTCTGTTGCTCTCAGCGGCACCACTGCTGGGAAGCCAACATTAGTCATTGGCGACTCTGTCCTCCGGAAAGTGAAGGTAGAGACTCCAGTGAGCATAGTTAGGTGCATCCCAGGGGCCAGAGCGGGTGACACTGAGGCAAATTTGAAGCTGCTGACAAAAATTAATGTAAATACAGTAAGATTGTAATCCATGTTGGCGCTAATGACACCCGACTTCGCCGGTCGGAGTTAACTAAAGTTAATGTAGAATCGGTGTGTAACTACGCAAAAATAATGTCGGACTTCGTAGTTTTCTCTGGCCCGCTGCCCAATTTGTCTAGTGACGAATATGTCAGTTTCAATGAATCTACCCCTCCTAGTTACATTAACTACCATGTGCCTCGTAACCCTGGTAGAGGAGGAGGAGTGACTGCAGTTTATCAGTCAAATCTGCTTATTAACCCTCAACCTAATGCTTCATATAACTCATTTGAAAGCCTTACTCTCAGCTTCTCTCACCCAGACTGGAAAGCAGAGAAACCACTCCTACTTGCTGTGGTGTATCATCCTCCTGCACCTTACTCTGAGTTCTTAGAAGAATTCCCTGACTTTCTGTCAAATTTAGCAATGAACTCAGACAAAGTCATTATAGTGGGTGACTTCAATGTTCACATGGACGTTGATGATGACTGTCTGGCCGCAGCATTCAAGTCGCTCTTAGATTCAATTGGCTTCTCCCAGAGGGTACATGAACCCACTCACTCTTTTAATCATATCCTTGATCTGGTGCTTACTTATGGAATAGAAGTGGATCACGTCACAGTTTTTCCTCACAACTTGGTCTTGTCTGACCATTCTCTAATAACCTTTGAATTTACTTTAACAAATTACACTTTACCTGGGAAAAAATACCACTACAGTAGATGTCTATCTGACACTGCTGTTTCTAGATTTAAAGAGCTCATTCCAGCAGAGCTTGCTGCCACACCTTCTGGTAATACGATGGGCAGCTATGCTGATCTTACTCCCTTGCAGGTAGATTATCTTGTAGACAGCACTGCAGCAACACTCCTTGGAGCACTTGTTGCTGTAGCCCCTCTGAGAAAGAAAGTCATCAACCAGAAGAGAATAGCTCCCTGGTACAATTCAAACCTGTGCATCTTGAAGCAGAAGACCAGACAGCTGGAAAGGAAAACACATTCCGCCCAACGCGAGGAAGACCATCAAGCCTGGAAACATAGTTTATTAATATATAAAAAAGAGCTTTGCATCACCAGAAGTGCATACTTTTCACCTTTAATCGAAGAGAATAAAAACAATCCCAGGTTCCTTTTTAACACTGTGGCCAGGCTGACTAAGAACCTCAGTGCTGTTGAGCCATGCATCTCTCCGACTCTCAGCAGCAACGATTTCCTAACTTTATCTGCTGAAAAGATTGTAAATATCAGAACAAGGATCGGCAGTAGTGGACCACAGATTACAGCCCCTACAGAAGCACCTCCCAGACTCGGTGCATACATGAACAGCTTCTCCCCCATCGACCTGTCAGACTTAACTTCTGTAATCACCTCCTCCAAATCAGCTACATGTCTGCTTGACCCAATCCCAACAAGACTGCTCAAGGATGTCTTCCCCTTAGTTAACGCTGCTATACTGAACCAGATCAACCGCCGCCTCCATCACCTCATTTCTCTTGCTGTTAACCGGTCTGCACTCCCTGCTCACGACCCTGTCAGCCGTCCAGTAGTCCCATTAAACTGGCCTTCCCTCCCTGCCCACCAGGGGCTTCCTTCATCATTTTTCATTAACTGACTGATTCCATTTCCATATTTTCCATACTCCATGTTGTAAATTGTTTTCTTGTCTGTATACAACATCTATTGCACGTCTGCCCGTCCTGGGTGAGGGATCCCTCCTCTGTTGCTCACCCTGAGGTTTCTCCATTTTTCCCTGTTTCCCTGTTGAAGTTTGCCCTTTGAGACAAACTGTTTGTAAAAACGGGCTATACAAATAAAATTACCTTGCCTTGCCTTGCCTAGCTGAACGAGTGTGAGAAAGAAATCTTCTATTTCTCTGAATGTCACCCTCTGTCTCTGTGAACAGCCACTTGCCTTTCTTGTACTCTTCCTTTACCTTTGGATTTCTCCGTATTTATATTAAACATTTGTAAGGAAAGGAAAACACCAAAAAGTAGAGAAGAAGGAAGATCATGTACATCATCAAAGAGAGACAAGTGAATGTCATCTAATCTCAAAGTGCATATGTGATAAAGAGGTAAAGCTATGAAAAAACAAATCATAGTATAGTGAGTTTAGAGTATGTTAAAACATTGTAAGTAATGATGAGAATTGGGATTGGTTAGTTGTCTGACTATAACCTGCCAAAATATCCTTTATCCTCAAGTTCAAGTGACCATTTGTGCCAAATCTGAAGATGTTCTGTCCATGCATTTTTTTTTTAGATATTATGTTCCAGAAGAAGGGACAGACAGGCTATCCGAAAACAACATACCTGTAGCCCTGACAGAACCATAAAAATATGACTTTTGTATTGTTTTTGTTATTGTGAGTCATACAAATGTCAAAATGCAGTGATAAAAATTCATAGTAAAATAGAAAACGGCACTAAAGTAGAAAACTGTGTTTTAGCTCATCACCAAGTTTTGTATGTGTTCTAATGATATAATACTATACTATACTATAATGATATAATCAGACATCATTTATACAACCATGTGCATGCGAGTTGACAGACCTAAATAAGCATGCTATACCAGTTGTCTATGATACTAGTGAGAAGTATTCAGCTGCTTCATCATTACTGCACCAACAATAACATCATGTCTTCATCTTCACTCCCATTGATGAGCCTAAACCAATTAAGTAATGAATCAACTAACAATAAACCAATCAATAACTTACATCAACAATTAGGAAGTCCAGCCAGCACCAGTAGTTAGTGAAATACTTTTTGAAGCCATAGGCAAGCCACTTGAGCATCATCTCCAGGATGAAGATGTAGGTGAAGATCTTGTCTGCGTACTCCAATATCACCTTGACCACCTTCCTCTGCTCAATGTAGATGTCCTCAAAGGCCTGAGAAGGACACAGAGGAAATCTCTAAAGAGCTGTCAGTTAGCTGTATCAACATACCTGAGATCATGTACACTAGAATAAACTTTAGTTATTAGATCCTAACATCAGTAATCTAAAAGTGGAGATTATGTACAAACTCCATTTAGGTGGCTTTGTGACAATGAATTTATTCATGTGAACTTATCAAAGTACAGTAAATTACATTTAATTATTGACTAATATTACAGGATAATGTGATAAACTGGAATAAATTAAAATAAGTTTGAATTACTGTACAAGAATGTAAAGTTGGACCAAAATTAAGAAAATTGAAGCAAAACACAATATTTATTAAAGAGGAACTATGCAAGTCTAGTTGCTTTTCCACTGTTTTAGTTAACCCTCCTCCTGGCCATGTGTATTTGTTTTTAGGGAAGCAGGTGAAAAAGCAATCAATAGAGCGTTGGGTAAGGATATATACCATATACGATGCTGCAACGTGTATATTTGTGTAGTTTTAACTGTCATAAACAAAAGACGGGTTACAAAGTGCGTTAGGGTTAGTGTTGCGGTGTGCAGAGACAAGAGCTGGGACACAGGGGTCAGCGGCCAAGTACTGCACTGATGTTGCAAGGTTGGTTTTCAGCCACAAGACACCAGGTGGAGGGCAGAGAGCCTCCATTCTCCCTGCAACAAGTTACAAGTCATTTATTTAATGACCACAATTACTCCGAAGCTGTAAATATGTACTAGCATAGCCACAGGAAAATCCTGCAAAGTTCCTCTTTAACCAAATAGTAAAATATACAAATGTATATATAATGGAAAAAAATAAAAAAGAATGGTATATTAAATTAATTGAAACTGTTGATGAAAATGAAATAATTGAAACTACAGTAAAAACTAAAGTAAACGTATTGTGTCTGACCAGTGCTCCAGAGCTGAGGAGGATCATGAAGATGATGAAGGACTCGAACCAGCTGTGCTCTACAATCTGGTAACAGGTCTTTCTCACCCTCCACCAGATCTGCCCAAGTCCCATTGTCGTGTCAATGTCACAACACTGGAACCTGGCTGCACACACTGTGGGCATAAGACAAAGACACAGAAAGACAGACACAGAGACAGGGGTCATCAGTACTTCCCAGATTAATCTGAAGTCCTCTGATTTTGTGAGTTCGGCTACAATCACAGTCGCCTGCAGATCTCTGGTCACAACCAAGTGATTTGTTTTTGTCTGGTGGTTATAATTTTTTTCTAAGGTATTGTAAGATGTCAGAAACAGACCTTCCTGGATTTGATTTTCTCTTCAACCTACATTTTTTGGTGTCATGATGTAAAAATAACATAAGCTAGTGTTTGTCTCAACCAGTGCCTTGCTCCAAGGCTCAATAGTATGACTAGGCCAATTGCAAACATACATCTTACACACAGGGCCATGTCATGCTTGCTTTGTTGTCATACGCAGATCACTCAGAGCACAAATCCTACCTTTCTTCTTTGTGCCCACACTTTTGTCCAGATGTCTTTCAGCATTCTGTATAGTGTGCATGTATGTTCAGAGCTGTGTTGTCTTGCATAACTTCTGACTCTTTGGCAGATACTAAGCTTATGCTTTTCTACAACAAACCTCCCTCTCCCCTATATGTGTGTCTGTGTGCATGTGTGTAATGCAATAATTATAGTAGATTGTAGCCTTCACTTTGTATCATTTAGATTTATTTTGTTCACATATAATAGTGTAAGACAGAGGACAAAACCTATATATAACCTCCTATGACCTGTAATTTTTCACATTCAAATTTCCCCTTAAATGTAGGGAAATATAAAGATTTGTCAAGCACTCCATGACAGTGTTATATATTTCAGTAATCAAATTGGGTTGCTCCAAAACTTGTTAGTGTGAGTTATTAAGGGGCAGGTGCAGCTGTAAAATACAGACATGTGGGCAATCATGGCTGTGAAATGTGTAACTTTAAATACAATGCTGATGTAGCAAGGCATGATGGAGGCTCAGTAGCTAATGGGAGGAGACTGACCAGGATCTTTCCTTCAGCTCTCACATAAAGCATGTGACTAGGACTGCCTTCTTTCACCTGTGCAGTATAGCTATGATCAGGAATATCCTCTCTCAGAGTGATGCTGAGAAACTGGTCATTGCATCTGTCACCTCTAGGCTAAACTACTGTAACTCTCTCTTGTCAGGATGTCCAAAAAACTCTCTAAAGAGTCTCCAGCTTGTTCAGAATGCAACAGCGAGGGTATTGACAAGAGTTAGTAAGAGAGAGCACATCTCTCCCATTCTAGCTTCTCTCCATTGGCTTCTTGTAGGATATAGAATAGACTTTAAAATCCCTCTACTGACTTATAAGGCTCTTAATGACAAAGCTCCAACTTATCTGAAGGACCTCATTATTCCATACTGTCCTACCAGAGCACTTCGCTCCCAGAATGCAGGTCTGTTAGTGACTCCCAGTATCTCTAAAAACAGACTGGGAGGTAGAGCCTTCAGGCTTCTCTATTATGGAACCAGCTCTCTCCATGGGTCAGAGAGGCAGACACTCTTTCTACATTTAAGTCCAGGCTTAAGACCTTCCAGGCTTAAGAAATTTTATTTAGGACTGGCTCAGGTAGTCCTGATTCATTTTATAGCTACGCTGCTATAGGCTTAAACTGCTGGGGGGCACATCAGGTTACATGGAGCCCTCTCCTCTCCTCTCCTCTCCTCTTGCACATTTTGAACTGTCATTATTTGTTGCACCTGTAGTTAGGGCCCTATTGTAATTGCTATATTTATTAGGGCCCGAGCGACGACAAGCGTCGGCGAGGACCCTATTGAAATTGCTATGTTTATTAGGGCCTGAGCGGTACGACGAAGTCATCCTGAGGGACCTACTGTAATTGCGCGGAGAAGCCGGAAGCGTCGGCGAGGAACCTATTGAAAATTCAAAAATTCAGCCCCTCATAGCAGTTTCACCTAGACGCATGAAAATTGGTAGGCTTATAGAACATGCCAATACACAAAAAAAAGCCTCTTAACCCTCTGGGGCCATGGGTATAATTGGTCGTTTTTGAATAGTTTTGATTTTACCTTTATATTTCACCTTAAAAATGGGTTACCTTGCCTTGTTTGGTGTCATTTTTTTCAGCACAACCTCACATGTGTGACTTTACAATTATATTTTGACACACTGTTTTAACACAGTGGACCTAAAATCACACAAAAAACACAAAATCCGAGTAGGAAAAAGTTAGATTTCTTACTGTGAAAACCACAAATATGTTCAACAAACCATTTTTATAACTTAGAATGCAAATATAAATTGTACATTTCAAAACTTATGTACAATCTTAGCAAACATCAATGTTATTTACCACTATTTACATTAAAATTCAGTCAATACTTCAGGTATTTTTTGTACAACTATTTACTGCCCCCTCCACATTCATCAGTTGGCTCATTGTTTTGTCACACAAAACAAAAAAACAACTGCACTAAACACTAAACACATGACACTACACACTACACTACACACTAACTATACACTCAAAATACACTAAATGTCACAAATCTCAAAACTTGCTATCGCTGTCTCTCTCTATCGCCGCCGTAACTCCCCCTTTCGTTTTTTCTCCAGCAACCAAATGCCGCGTATTGCCATTTAATTTTTTGATTGATTGATGTGGTGTATTTTTCCACCAATAGGAAAGGGGTGTCATGTTTTTCTTTTGCTTGGAAGCACTTTCTGCTTGCGAGCACTTTCGTTAGGAGTAATAGCTCATTTTTACCGTTTCTTCCTGCCCCAAACATACACGAAAGCGATGAAAGTATTAAGGAAAAAACATGGCGTAAATAATTTATCACAAGTCTGGTTTTACTTGGCCTATCAACACAATTTAAACACTGATATATAGTTTGAGGTCCACACTTTCGACACAAGTTGAAACTGAAATTCGGCGAGGCTGTGTCTTGCTGCTATGTCATCTTAAATTAGTCATGTGATTTAGACGCGCAGGCGCATCAGTCAGCTCCAGAGGGTTAATGTCATGGTGAAATGTCAACAGGAATTCGGCCATTTTGATTTTAAGTTTTGCTTTCTGCCTCAATTTGGCCATTTCCACACCTCGTATCTGAGCCAACTTGTCCTAGGGATTTTGCTGGATCGACTTCAAATTTGGTACACGGCATCCTGATACCATGGTGATCAAAAGTTATTAAAAGCTTTTCTGTAGGTCAAGGGCGTGGCTGCTAGTGCTTGCCAAATTTTGATGACGATTTTTTTGCTCGCCGAATGATTTCAAACAACTGTGACATCCACATACTTGATTGAAACAGCTTCAAACTTTCTGGACATGATAAGGGCTCCGGCGTGAACAGCCTGATATATTAATATCCCACCTTACTCATAGCGCCCCCCGGTGGTAACAGGAAGTGACAAGTTTTTACTTTACCATGTACTGATGCCACATAGTTGACCCCAGCAGCTTCATTACACTTCTACAACAAGATGGTGAAGCTACATTATAAATGCTGTGAATCTACGACTGATGGCGCCCGTGTGGCGGCATGGCGACTATTGACCCTTCATCGTGAAATTATGTTTGGCTTTTTGATGGCTTTAATGAACTCATATCCACATGAAATTTGATACACAGGTCAAGGGTGGCAAGCTCTTACATCTGATAGGAGCATCGCCCATGGGTGGGGCCAAATGCCTCAACAGCGCCACCTTCAAATTTTCAAAAACCCCTCCCCATAGGGTTTTTTTGGAATACGAAGATGAAAATTGGTACACATGTATAACTTGCCCAGACGCACAGAAAAGTCTCTTGCACCAATGGTCAGGACCAGACAGGAAATCAGCCATTTTGATTTTTATGGTCAAGTTTTGGCGATTTCCACGCCTCCTATTTGAACTCCTCCTCCTAGGGATTTAATCCAATCAACTTCATACTGTATGACCATCATCTCAAGACCTTTGTGATCAAAAGTTATTAAAAGATTTGCTCTATGTTAAGGGGCGTGGCCACTATGGCACCGCCATTTCTGATGCCTCGCCATGGAACATCAAGTCCTTATAACTCCATCATGCGTTGTCCGATTGACTTCAAACTTCACGTGTGATGAAGGTCCGCCCCCGAAGGCACCTGCCCATGTCTGTTTGCGCTCGTAGCGCCACCTGGTGGATGATCCATCAACTTGGTGTAACTCCTTCATGCATTGTCCGATTTGCTCCAAATTTCACGTGTGTGATGAGGGTCTGCTCCTGAACAAACCTGCCCATGTCTGGGAATGCTCATAGCGCCGCCTGGTGGATGAATGGAACATTGCATTTTTCCACTTTCTCCAGGTTTTTGGCCCTTCTCGCGTCGTGTCACAGCCCCCACCTGCCACAAGGGCCACACGGTGGTGCGGGGTTGTGAGGGCCCCTTCATCGCTGCTTGCGGCTTTAATTTGGCCTTGGTACCTCGCATTCTCTCTGTGTTTTCACAGATCTCTCCAGAGCTACCTCCAGACCAACCTCCGCCTCCATCACCTCCTTTCTCCTGCTGTTAAACTGGCCTGCACTACCTGCTCATGACCCTGTCTGCCATCCAGTAGTCCCATTAAGATGGACTTCCCTCCCTGCCCACCAGAAGTTGCCTTCATCATCTCTTGTTAACTGACTGATTCCATTTCCATGTTTTCTGTGTTCTAAATTGCTTTCTTGTCTGTATACAACATCTATTGCATGTCTGCCTGTCCTGGGTGAGGGATCCCTCCTCAGTTGCTCACCCTGAGGTTTATCCATTTTTTCCCAATTAAAAGGGTTTTCTTGGAGTTTTTCCTCCGTTGATGTGAAGGTCTAAGGGGATGTTGTCATAATGCTGTGTAAAGCCCTTTGACACAAAGGGCTCTAATTTCGCACCAGGTACAGGAGTGGCAGATGGTGGCGAACCCCACGCAGTGGTAATTTCGTCTGGCACAACATGGCGCACAGGCAATTTGGCAATTTGGCAGACTGAGGTGCACCAAGATGGGTGTGGCGGCGCAGTAGGGGGAGGTGTCGCAGGTTCAGCTTGGCGCAGTGACAGTTTCGTGCTAAAAGACCGTGCCGACAGTGCGCTGAAAGCTTGCCAACTCCAACCTGGTCAACTCTTGGTGAAAGGCGGAGCACAGCTGGTTGAGTGGTAATTTAGTTGACCAGCGCAGTGCGCACATGTCACCAAAACTTCACAGGCAGGTTTCCAGAATGTCAGGCACATTTCAATGCAATATAATAATCACAACAACCATGATTCAATGTAACTATCTGAATCAGCACATAAATTTATATCTATATTGACTGTGCTGAAACTGTGATGCAAACTAACGAGTTCACATCCAGGTCATGGAGCATGGTGATGCGTCATTTACACACAGGTGCTTCAGATTTCATCCCTGTTACACATGGTATTTGTTTATGTTGTGATCTGTGCACACTACTCATCTTTGTTACACAGGCTTTCAATATATGTTACTGAGTGTCTTTATTTGTGGAAAAGGGTGTTTCTCAGTGTATCAGGACAAACCTGATTAACAATATCTGTAACCTCCTCCAGACTCCTTTTGCTTCATCAGTCCGTGGAGGTCTATTTGTGTTACCATATTTTTGGCCTGTGAGCTTGGACTTCCTGGACCAGAACATCAGTTTCCTCCTGGGAGAAGTCTTGCTGCGTCACGGTCTCCTTCGTCCATGTTGAAATATAAAATGACAAAATTGCAGTGCGCCCCGCCCGCAGCGGATCTAAAGGTGAGGGGAGGAGCTCATTTGACTGGTGAAGATCTGAATCGGCTGTTAAACCCACTCCACGCCTTCTCCCCTTCCTTTTTGCCACTTGCACCTCCCCTGTTGCTCACCCTGAGGTTTCTCCATTTTTTCCCTGTTAAAAGGGTTTTCTTCAGTCGATGTGAGGGCCTAAGGGCAGAAGATGTCATAATGCTGTGTAAAGCAAACCTTTGAGACAAAATGATGCAAAGCCTGCGAAGCTAGTTCAGGCAGACAGCTCGAGCTGCGCCCATCCTGATCAGCTGATCAGTCACATGCTCGCCTCCCCAAATAGGGTGGGCTATTTTAACCCCTTAGCTTACCCACTCACCCTGGCAATGCTGCCGCTGCTGCTATTTTCTACCATTGTCGCTGCTGCTCTGCTGCTGCCCTGCTGCTGCCCTTGCAGCTGCTACTGCTTACCATCACGTTGCTACTGCTGCTCCTGCTGCCCATGAGGTTTTGCAAACCCACCACCTCCCCAGCATCCACCTGTGGGCTCTGTCTCTATGATCCCCTGTGGGGATCTGCTTTCATTCCCTGTTAGGTCTGTCAAGCAGATCATTATTCAGAATTAATGTCTGGCAACTGGACTTCTTTTCAGTTCTGGAACTGATTGCAATGTGCTGATGTGCCACCACAGCACACATACAACATGCATACAATTTTAATGTACACACTGATTTCAACTCTCCATAGCAAGATTAACAGCAACAACATGTAAAAAACACAGGTTACATACCAGGCTGTTGCCTACCATGACCACAAGAGGGCAGAGCACTCTAATAGTATATTCTCAATACACTATACTCCTCCCCTTTAAACTTTATCCCCCAAAACTCAAAATACTGCAATTAACATAAATACTGTAAACAAAATACTCTCTTTGCATAACGTAGAAAAAAGAAATATTCTTTTGCAAATCACAACTGTGTTGTCTCATTTTTTCTTTTCCATTCCAGCTACTCCTAAACAGAACAGTTAGCTTCTGGCTACTGGTTAACTAACAATTAACTACTCAGAACCAATTAATTAAGGATAATCAGAACACTTGACCCAAAAAAAGGATACAGTTTCCTTGCTCTTTAAAGGTTCAGTCTTTCTGGTGGAACTCGCAAGCAATCTGGATAGCGGCATCCAGGCATCCAGCCACTGGCTCTTCTGGTTTCACAGGAGTATCCCCGCACTGTGCTGGAGAGTGTGGACAGGATACAGGGGTGAGTCTTGCAGGAGTTGCCGACTTCACCAGGGAGCGAGCGGTTACTGGGGTAGAAATCCTCCCTTCTGCCTCCTGGATGCTGCTGGGTTGTTTCGAATCCAGATCTGGTGTCAGGTGAGTATCATCACTTGAGTTGTTGCAATCCACAATTTCTTCATATGAGAGTAACAGGCAATCAATATGAACTGTGCGCTCTCTCACACCATCATATATCAGGCAAGAAACAGGTCCGAGTCTTTTTACAACTGTTCCTCTGATCCATTTCTCCTTTCTCATGAAAATTTCTCACACGCACTTGGTCACCCTCAGACAACACTCTCAACTTGTTTCGTCCCTCGTCATGATATCTCTTCTGAGTTTGTTGTTTCTCCTCAACAGTTTCAGCAAGACTTGGCTTCAGAAGTAAGAACTAAACCGGGTCCTCATCTGATGCTTAAGAAACAACTCAGCTGGCGAAACACCTGTTACTGTGTGTGGTGTGCTTCTGTACATCAGTAAGAAATTTGTCAGTCTATGCTGCAATGTAACAGACCCCTTATCCGCCAACACTTGCTTCATCAGTGCAGATTTGACTGTCTGTACTGACCTTTCTGCTGCCCCATTGGAAGCTGGGTGATAAGCTGGGACCAAGGTCTGTTTGATGCCATTTCCTCTCAAAAACAGTTTAAATTCACTGGATGTGAACTGCGGCCCATTGTCCGAAAACCACTTCTTCAGGTAGTCCATAAGATGCAAAAATGCTGCGCAGAACTTAAGTAGTCCTAGCTGATGTTGTGGTTGTCATGGGAACCACCTCGAACCATTTTGAGTGACTGTCAACAAGTACTATAAAGAATTATTTATCTTTTTCACAAAAGTCTATGTGTATCCGTTGCCACACCCGAGTCAGCCATTTCCAACAATGCAGTGGGGCCACTGCCGGTAGTTGTCTCACTGTCTGACATGCACTGCACTCTTGTACAGTTTTTTCAATGTCCTTATCCACATGTAGCTTCTTGCCAACGCTTTCATGCGGCACATTCCAGGATGACCCTGGTGAAGATCATGCAGCAGCTTTAGTCTGAGAGCTGGAGGGACTATAACTCATTCCCCAGAGAACGCACCCTTGTTCCACTGATAGCTCAGTTCTTCTTATAAAGAATGGTTTGAGTGTCTCCCTTACATGATTTGGCCAACCAGTTAGAGTGAGCTCCCTCACTTGGCTGAGCACCGGATCTTTGTTTGTGCTGTGCGCGATGTCATTTGCTTTCACAGTCAAGTCCTCCATAATAGAGAAATAGAAGATTTTTCTTTCTTGTGCAGTGCTATCTCCACTTTGCTTGGCAACCTTGACAGTGCGTCTGCATTTACATGATCTGCAGACTGGCAATACTCTATTTCATAGTTATCAATATGAGCGCCCACCGCTGCATTCTCAAAGCGGTTAGTGTGGGGATGGCTGACTTCGGTCCAAGGATAGCCAAGAGGGGCTTGTTGTCGGTAATGAGAGTGAACTTTCTCCCATAGAGATACATGTGAAATTTCTTCACTCCAAAAATAATAGACAGGGCTTCCTTCTCAATTTGAGCATATTTGCTCTCTGCCTCAGTTAATGTACAAGATCCAAATGCTATGGGCTTTTCTTCTCCATTCTCCATCACATGGGAGATAACCGCGCCAACACCATAAGGCAAAGCATCACAGGCTAATTTCAATGGCTTTCTAGTGTCATAATGAACCACTAAGGTGCTCTGTAGTAGATGATCTTTTGCACTTCTGAACGCAGCTTCACATTCTGGTGTCCACTTCAAAACACTTTCTCGTTTCAGTAGCTCATGCAAAGGCCGCAGCTGCATGGACAGATTTTTCATAAACCTGCCATAGTAGTTCAGTAGCCTCAGGAAGGAACGTAACTGTGATGTTGGTGGGACTCGGCATGTTCACAATGGCTTTCACTTTCTCTTCTGTGGGATGAAGCCCTTCACTATCCACAATGTGTCCTAAATATTCCACTTTGCCTGTCATGAACTTACATTTTGATTGCTTGGCTCTCACATTGTATTTTTCCAGACGACTGTCACACACTGATTTATGTTCACTTTGTAATTTCCACAAATCCGTTTTGATTTGTCCACCTTCGGCACAGTCACTATAGGCGCAGCCCATTCACTTTTGTCTGTTTTTGATATGATCCCCATCTATCTGTCTAGTCTGTCCATCTCTTTTTCCACAGCCTTTTTGAGCATATGTCACTGGGTTTGCTTCCTTAAATATTGGCTGTGCATCTAGCCTCATCTTGATCAAAGCCTTAAACTCACGGATGGTGCTGGGCCCTTCCTCAAACACCCCCTTGTACCTCTGTAGGATTACTGTCACATCCGGATCAGTAACATCTCCTGCTGCCTTGACTTGGAGTATTTCTTTCCAGTTCAATCTAAATTTCTTGAGCCAATTTCTCCCCCGTAGTGCTGGTCGGTCACCTTTCACAATAACTAATGGTACTTTGGCTGCTTGTTGTTCATATTCTACATTTACAATCACCTTCCCTAACACTGGGCTGGGTTCTCCAGAAAAAGTAGACAGCGGCATTTTACATGGGCAAAGTGGCAAGTGAGTGAGTGATCTCTCATAGATGCTCCTGTGTCCAACTGCATCTGTATGTTCCGGCCTTCAATGTTCATGTCAACCACATAACCATCATTACCATCTGAAGCTGTGTATACTTGGTACAGTCCAAACGAATTTTCATTATCCCCATCTGCCAGGCTTGTTTCAGCCTCCTGTTCGACATAATGGGTTTTCTGTGGTGTCTTTTTATTCCTACACGTGCGTGCAATATGTCCCACTTTTGTGCAATGGTGACATTTTTCTTGTTTAAATCTGCACACAGTAGCTGGATGCTTACCTCCACATCTGTAGCAGGGCAGATGTGGCTGTTGCTGCTTGTCATCCATGCTGCTCTTTTGCCAGGGTGTACTCCTGCCATAGCTTGTGTTACTTGATTTCTGCTTGTCATCTCTCTTTTTATTTTGGTTGTACACTCAATTAACTGTTGCACTCTCTTTTATTTTCCCAGAGAATTCCAACGTGTTGCATGAAGCCATCTCCATGGATAGTGCCATGTCACATACACTTTTAAAAGTTAAATTTGTCTCTGCCAGTAATTTCCTCTGTATTGCTTCCGGTCTCAGTCCATTCACAAACCTATCACGGAGGGCATCATCCAGGTGAACACCAAAATCACAGTTAGTGAACAGCTGTTTCAGAGCTACTATAAAGTCACTCACTGATTCACTCTTGTTGATTTCTCTTCTGAAATTGAAACCTCTCCATGATGACAAGTGGCTTGGGCTTGTAATGGTCGCTCAGTGCTTTGGTGAGTTGCACATAACTTTTCGTGCTTATCTGGCAGGAGTAAACTTTTGAAAAGTTTGTAGGCATCCGCTCCAATTATCGCCAGGAAAACACTGACTTTCTTTTCATCTCCAGTCTCTCCAGTTCAAAATCTTCCTTACCCTCTTTGTATTCCAATATGCTGCCGATTAGGGCCATTGCTGCAGTCCGTCCCGTTGCTAATAACTTGCAGTCATGTTAGCTTGTTTGCTCATTTGTTAGCCACTCACGTTGGTGCCACAATTTTCTTTTTTCGTGTGATCTGCCGGTTATAACTTTATGTCTCTCGTCTTCCGGGATGCTTTTTCTTTCTTTTAGCATCCCATCCTCGTCGCCAAACTGTAATATACTGATGTGAAGTCAGACGGAGACCGGACTGAGCGCGCAGACTGGGACTTTACTCAGACGTCAACAACACGTAAAAAACACAGGTTACATACCAGGCTGTTGCCTACCATGACCACAAGAGGGCAGAGCACTCTAATAGTATATTCTCAATACACTACACTTATAACATGCAAGGCAGAGGCTGTGTGGGATAATCATGAAAAGATCATACTGATACAGTGATGCAGACTTCAAGTTGTTGCTGTTCTTATTAGTAAAATAAATAAATACCAGTATATAGCCACATGTTCATCAAGTCCATTTTGAAACCCTCCATCAGCTGAACCATGCCATCAGTGCTGATGGTTATAAAGTCACGTTTGTGGAAGTAATTATAATTCCCCAAACACTGATGCTCAGCAAACTGTGATTAAAGGGGCAATTCATGAGATTGCTGCGTTTCCTAATTTGATCAGCAAGACTGTGATTCTAGTAATGTTCAGATAATTTATGGTGCTGCCCTCTCCCTGTTGAATGTGGTAATGTCACTTAAGTCCCTCTTCTTGGCTGTCTTCTGTGTCCCCATGTCATAAAGTGGGCAGGACGAGGCCTCTAAAGTAGGAATATATTGGGGCGTGTAATTTAATTTATGATCATTTCAGTCGCCAGATTTATCAACACTACACTGGTTTTACACCAAAATCGGCAACATACACACTTTAAGTAAACCACACATGACACTTGGTGCACGCTGATATTTACACCAGAATCTACACCAGATTTTATGCAAATTTGATAAATGAAGGCCAAGGTAACTACTTCATATTTTTCCTCACTGGGGTCAACATTGGATTCCTGTGACAGACACACAGAAAAGAGCATGAGCTGTGTGTTCGCTACTCTTCACCCTGCTGATTGCAGTGTCTGCCTACATCTGTAATTAGAGCTCAGATTACCTTGGTTTTCTGTTTCCATGGCTACTAATAGGCTTTTCCTGATACGCATGTTGTTTAATCCAATGAAAACAAGCAAGCAGTAATCTGACACTCAATCAGCCCACTTGGCACAGTTATTATCATTGTGTATGTGTATCAGGAAACCCCGTCTGTTTTTACTGATGGTAACCTTAATCAACACTTTTGCAGCTGCTAACTTTTATTGAACATCATCATATTAACTGTTGGGCTCCTTTATCACACTTGCTCTTTGCTACGAATGGCATTGAACCACTGTTGAAAACTAGCAGTGAAGGGAGACAGGAAAGCGGGGGGCGAAATGGGGGTAATGACATCCCCACAGAAGAACATTTTAACTATTCAAAACAAAATGCTAGAGCCTCATTGAGGTGATGTGCCGACGTATTGCTCAAGGAAACCTCAGCTTCCTCCTGCAAGAGTCTCACCTGAGATCTTTCAGTGATATTAAGACAGAAGGAGACAGGAGATGGCATCCATCCTGCGGCTTCTCTCTCTCTCTTTTTCTCTCTCGCTCTCTCCCACACACATTCTCTCTCTCACACACACACAAATCATGTGTTGTGCGGCATCACAACATTAACCAATAAGTTGACATTTGAAGGGCTAATGGGGCAGCTAATCTAATGCTTACTGTCAGCACAAACAGTGCATGTGTGAGTAAATACAATTTCAATATTGCATTTTTAAATTGGCATGTAAGCTTAAAAAATTAGATTTTTTTCCCCCTTTGGATTTATGTGAGCTGATGATATACTTTATCTGTACCTGCAGGGTACATGGGTGATTACCAGGAAATGTGTGTGTGTGTGTGTGTGTGTGTGTGCATGTGTGTATGTTTGTGTGGATGGGTGGGTTGAATGTGTGTGCATGTGCTTTTGTCTGCATGGAGATAAGAGTGAAATAATGAATAATTGTGACTGTTAATCTTTTTGTCCGGATGACAGAGAGTTTGTGTCCCTCTGATTTCTGATTCTTTTTTGGCCCAGTTATGCGCCTGGTAAACACACCTGGATACAGGGAACAACTGTAACTGCACAGTGACAGCACTATGATAGTTGGGTTAAAAAATCCTCAGTGTCTCTTTGTGTCCCTCTTGTATTTTCTCCTGTGGAGGCCAAACATTGGCTGGTGAAAAATTTAACTTCCCAATAACAGTGTGAACACCTTCCTGAAACTTCTCTGAAAAGCTAAAATGAAAAAAACAAAAGGATAAAAAAAAGCAAGAGAGAGCTTCTTGTAAAAATATAGGTTCACATTTATACAAGACTCACATACCAAAAGCTGAAAGGAAGCACGTAGGCAGTGCATTCAGGCAGACTTAATTAACTAAAAATCCACTTCAATATCAATATGGAACTGTTTGCAGAGTATCAAAAAGAACAGAAAATGAACCTATCCAGTGAATTTGATGTCTATAAATGTGTAATTGTGCCCATGCATACAGATATTAAAAATATAAATTCAGAGAATGAAAATGCTGAGATACTTATATGTACTATAACACTGAGATTAGTAATGTGTCACCTTTACTTCATGCACTATTTTGCCAAACATTCAGACATGAGGTTTAGGACACCTGGCTCCGGTCTGTGCTAAACTAAGCTAACATGGCCAGGGTCAGTCTCTGTACTGTATAGTAGATATTTAACTGATCTTATATAAATGTTCTCATTAATACATTTTAGAATAATACTCAACAGACTATCCTTCATGGGTCAATTACAATTTAGATCCCTGAGCACCTGCTCTTCTCTGCTCAGTCTCCACATTTAATCACGGCTGAAAGGCGCATTGTTGGGTTTGACTCAATCAGCTAAAAGCAGGAAATATACCAATGACCTTCATTGATCTGAGGTGTTTCTTTATCTTGCACCTCAGTGACTTGTTAGTGCTGCTCGCTGAGATTTTCAATCTGACAGACCTTTCCTCTTCCGTGATGAATAATTACCACCAGGGGAACACTGCCAACACACACACACACACACACGGACTGTATTATGAGAAAACCTAGTGATTTCCTTCTCTAAAATAAGCTGAACAACTACATGCAACTCCACAGTTTAAGGTCAGCTTCTAATCCAGTGATGACAACACACCTGACATGTCTGGTAGCACTGTGTCATGTACTGCACACTGTTTGACATACTGGAAACTGCAGAGGCACAAGAAAAGGTCAAGGTACAGTAGACTGGATGTGACAACCTGGGGGGCTCTAATTTCGTACCAGGTGCAGGTGAAGCGGATGGCGGAAAACCCTGCGCAGTGGTAATTTCATGGTAATTGTGCCGAGATGGGGGTGGCGGCGTAGTGGGGGGGATGTCGACAGATTCAGCTTCGCGCAGTGACAATTTCTTGCCAAAAGGCCGTGCCGACAGTGTGCTGAAAGCTCGGTAGCTCCAACCTGGTCTACTCTTGGTGAAGGCATAGCGTGGCTGGTCGAGTGGTAATTTGGCAGTGTATAAACATCACCAAAACCTCACAGGATATCAGGCACATTTCAATGCAATGATTAATCACAACAACCACTATTCAATGCAACTATCTGAAAAACTATCTATTTCTCCTGCTGTTAACCGGTCTGCACTCCCTGTTCACGACCCTGTCTGCCGTCCAGTAGTCCCATTAAGCTGGCCTTCTCTCCCTGCCCACCAGGAGCTTCCTTCATCACTTTTCATTAACTGACTCATTAACTGACCATGTTCTCCATATTCTGTGTTCTAAATTGTCTTCTTGTCTGTATACAGCATCTATTGCACGTCTGCCCATCCTGGGTGAGGGATCCCTCCTCTGTTGCTCACCCTGAGTTTTCTCCATTTTTTCCCTGTTAAAGGGTTTTCTTGGGAGTTTTTCCTCAGTTGATGTGAGGGTCTAAGGGCAGAGGATGTTGTCATAATGCTATGTAAAGCCCTTTGAGACAAACTGTTTGTAAAAATGGGCTATACAAATAAAATTGCCTTGCCTTGCCTTGCCTTCCCTTATGTATGTGTGCTCAAAGCTGAGGCACAGTTATGCGCTGAAATCTGGCGGAAGAAAAATAACTATGAGGAATAACAAGTGTGTTCCTGTAAGTGCTTTGCACTTCTGGCACACACAAATAAAATCAATCAATCATCATGTCTATTATTTATCATAATTTTCCCACAGACATTCCACACCTGCATGCACATATGAGATTTAGTGTACCCAAAAAATGCTTAAGGGCACAAACACATCCAAACCTCCAAGCCACATATCACAGATATCAGGCAGCTGTCATGTGTAATTGAGCTCGACTGGAGGCTTATCAAGGGAGGGTCTGCCCAATACTCTATATCAAGGTGTCAAATCACACGTGAGATATCATGGCTGCTATACAGCCTATTCTTGCTGCAAATCAACAGTGCTACCAGGCAGTAAGTGAAACTGTTTGTGTCAATGCATTTGTGTGTCAGCACTTAAGCCCACTCAACACACTGTCAGACCAGAGGGTCCAATTTAAGCAGCTCTCAAGAGCTCTCCTGAGAACAAGCCGTTTCTGGGTCTCCACCTTGAAATACAAAGACGATGTGTAAACCATGTCTACTCCACACCCCTCACGGGGAGAAGGTGTGGTTTTCACTTTTCACAAAACACTTGAACTTAGTGGACCATAACATTAAATTCACAAGGGAAGCTGGTAAGAAAAACCATCTGCCATTCTTGGATTGTGATGTGCACTTTGGTGAAAACAGGAACCTCCACATTGAGGTGTAAAAAAATTGAGACACACTCAGTACTTACTCTTTGGCTCTCACCTCCCACTGGAACATAAACTGTGAGTAATCAGGGGTCCATTTCAGAAAGGAGGTTCAACAAACTCTGAGCCTAACCCTGAACTCTGAATTGAGTTACTGTGAAATCCCTGAGGTGGGAAACTCTGGGTTACCGGTTTCAGAACAGCGCAGTTCAGCACATCTGTTCAATCAACTCAGAGTATGTTCACTCTGAGTTAAGTGCGTTCAACACGACTTTAAAAAGCCACCATCAATGGAGCCCCGACACTACGATTCACCATGGCAACGGGTGAGAAAAAATTCAGCGTATTTTACTCTGCTGGAGTTAGACATTAATGAGCTCTTACAGGGATTTTGAAGACATCTTCAGGAAAGGAGAGGCAGTTGACAACTGCTGCTCAAGGTCAGGCACAAGTTTAAATGTATTTTATTCATGTGTGCAATCACAATTATAATCCTATTAGATGAAAACTGGTGGAATGGTATTAAATCTTAAATTTATTTCACTTAGATGCAATCCCACAGGCGAAAAAAGAATGTGGAAGCAGCTCAAAATGAAATATAAAAACATCGTTCAAACAGGTGAGGCTTCACCATAAAAGTCTCACGGGGTTATCTCATTTGAATCATGTTTACCAGTAAATATCATTCAGTGGCTGTTTCAGTGTACATTATCCCTGACATAATGCTGTTTTCACACCTGTATCCTGTTAAATTAGGCCTATTTAAAGTAACATCTGACTACTTAGCCAACAGAAAGAAGGCAGAGGCCCGTAAAATGGGTGGAGCACCACCACCACCACCGCCTCTAACAGAGGCAGAGGAGCTGGCCTGAGCCAAAACAGTGGGAGGCCAGTGGCAAAGGGAATACCTAGAGGGAGCTCATCTTCTGAGTCAGTCACCCACCAGGAGCCACCAGCCTTCATAAGATGTAATAGGCCTAGGCTTGGATGAAATAGCACGTCCACGGTTGATGTTGGTGATGTGACGACGGATGAGGTTATGGATGTATCTAATGGACTGTGAGGTAAAACGGTAACACTCAAAAAGAAAATTGTCTGGAAATGATAATACATCTACTCGGGGCCTGTAGGCTACATGATCTCCTGACGTATGTGTAACTCCCTGCAAAGTAATATTGCCTCTTCATACACTGGATCTTCAAGAAATGGATATGCCATGTTTTTTTTCTCTCTTCCTCGGTGTCTGGTTTCTGGTGGTGTACATGGTGTGTACATGGTGTGTACATTGTGTATCTATCTATCTATCTAAAAAAAGTAGTTGATTTTATAAAGAACTAGACTAAGAGACTGATGAAACTCTGCTGAAACCCACGTGATACTGAACAAATGAATGAATTAATCAAATTGTGTGTGTGCTGTAAGAGGGAGGAGTCAGCTAGAAACTTGAGGTTCATTGAAGAAAACCTGCTCCCAACCAGGTTAGTTTCACAGAGTGAGTTGCCATAGGAACTGACTCCAAGTTTCGGTTACCTCTGTTTCTGAAATGGGCTGGAGTTACTTATCTTTCTCTGGTTTGAGTTACCTCCCTTTATGAAACAGAAAACCCAGAGTTTCCCTCATTTCAGGGTTAACAGACTCAGACTTCTCACTAAACCTGCTTTCTGAAGCTGATAACATACCCACCAGTGCCCAGGCTCAAGCAGAGGAACACAAACACCTGCGGGAGCACTCAAAACCAGTGGCTACTCCAACTGGGCCTTTGGGAAAACAAAAACCTGTTACAAAAAGAACAACACCACTGTGGATGGGGGAAAAGAGAGAACATTGTCATCCCCTATGTGTCTGGGGTATCGGATAAATGCAGGTAGGTGGTACCCGCCACCATATCCCTGTATGTTTTAAACCCAGCAACACCCTCAGACAGAAACTAGTACACCCAAAAGACCACACACCACACTCCTGATAAGAGCAACCTTGTGTACACCATACAGTGCAAAGAGCAACGTAACAACCTCCATATTGGGGAAACAAAACAAACACTAAACAAAAACATGGCCCAACACAGAAGGGCCAAAAGCATGGCCCAACACTTCTCATGTCTGGACTCAACTGTCTATTTAGGAGGAGCAGGCTCACTCCTTTGAAGACAGTGATGTTCATATTCTGGACAGGGAAGATAGATGGTTTGAGAGAGGGGTGAAAGAAGCCATCTATGTAAAAGTGGAAAAAACATCCCTTAACAGAGGAAGGGGTTTACACCACAATCTCTCCCCTATCTACAACATTGTCCTTTTTTCTTTACCAAAAAATTCAAACCATCCTCAAAGTGCCAATATCAGACACAAACAACCCAGGTGACACAACAAATCTCAATGACTGTCATCAAAACCAGACTTCTTTGGCACCAACAAACAACTTGGACGAGGGACGTTACCTATAACGACCATCGTCACTGATGAAACACAACATGAGTCTCGGGGGTGTCACCCTCACAGAGATTGGGCCATTACATCAAACCTGGGTGGCACCCTCATAGAGCTTAAATACCTGAGTCATCATCACCAGACAAAAACTAAATCCAGTTGACTTGATTCAATTTGACTTGGACAAATGAGAATTTGCACAGACATACTGGTACCATGTCCTAATGTTGACATTGCGAACCACATGCTAATACTGACATTGGGAACAATGGCTCAGTGGGATGCAATCGTTAGACGATCGTTAGAGTCGGACCCAGTCCAACCACAATGTATTCAGAAGTATTGCCCCAAATCAATCTGCGGCACTAAATGTCAGCAATCTAAAAGTAGCTCTCAAGAGCTCTCCTGAGAACAAGCTGTTTCTGTGTCTGCACCTTGAAATGCATATAAGATGTGTAAACCACATCTACTCCACACCCCTCACAGGGAGAAGGTGTGGTTTTCACTACCGGTACCATGTGCTAATGTTGACATTGGGAACAATGGCTCATTGGGATGCAATCGTTAGACCCTACCTGTTTGACCCTGTGTCAGACCCAGAAGAAGAGGCGCCTGAAGAGGTTCAGACTCCACAGCAGCAGCAGGACATTTCAGAATGGTTAGTTGAAAATATTATATTGTCTTAATACGTTGCTTAATTTGTTTGCAATTGTTATTACAGTTATGCTACTACCATGCAGCTAACAAAAGCCCATGCTAACAGTAAACATAGATTTTTTAAAGAGTAACTATGCAGGGTATTTGCCCTAACTATGCTTTTACCTTCATCAGAACAGCTTTATTAGCTTTAGAAAATTAGTCAAAACTTGTGAATTTTTAATATTTATTGTTGTGGTTCAGTGTAAACACGCAAAGCCAGCATAGAAGGGATCTTCTTTAAGGACAATAGTGGGATCTCTGTTAAAAACTTCTAAATGTGCAGGGAGAGGAGGGGGTAAAAAGAAAAGAGGAAGCCCAAGGCCAGTCAGGTCAGTCAGACGGTCCCGGCCTGTTGAGACAGCTTTGTTGTTAATGTGTTTATGAGAGATAGAGAATGGAACAAGAAGGGCAATACGCTGCATGCAGTCTACAAACGAAATAAGACACATTTTGTGCTCCCGTCAGCCAGACACTCCTCCACTATCTCACAGGCACAAGTGCGTTTAGTGCGTACCAGTGCGTACAAGTGCGTACCAAAATGTGGTACTGTATGATACTTGAGATTACAGTCAGATTTCAGCCAGTACCAGTGAAAGTACCGAATTCGGTTTTCATCCCTAGTGGGGAGCTTCTTGGAGGTGAATTTGGTGGGGGAACAGGGCCGCCATTTAAGTTGACAACCTCTATTAGTAAGAACAAATCACATTAAAAATTGCTTCAAAATAAAATAAACAAACAAATAAATAAATCTGAGTCAAAAATAGCCATCGGTTAAAAAAAAAAAAAACAATAGCTCAACAAAAGATGATTTTGTTAAAAAAAAAAAAAAAAAAGTAACTTCAACCTGAATGTCCTACAAAAAACTATTAACAGCCTCTTTCAGCAATGGAACAAGCATGTGTGCCTTTAATCTCCAGTCCACATCTAGACTGAATTATCCTCTTTCCTGTCTTATGAACAGCAGCTGAGGAGGATCTTCATGTGCCCCAATAGGGAACGTCTTAACTTAAACTAGGTTCATTAATTTTTTCGTATTTTCTTCTATCAGTTCAAGTCATTGTACTTGCTTAAAAAAATTGTAAATATGATTTCTACACAGATCAGTCATTTTTGATGTTGACTAAGATATTTGATAGCCGCCAGACTCCCATTTAAGAAATCAGTGATTTAAGATGCCGGTACACGGGAGTTGCTTGCCTGCCGCTCTGTCTCTGTCTGGTTCGTCTGTGTAGTGGAATGAGTATTTAGACTGTCTGGTGAAGCCAGGTATTTTATATTAAAAAATATCTGAATGTGGCAGTGGTAGATGATCCCTTAGCTAAGTAAATATAATGCTTTTGTTAATGGAGTCTGGTGTGTTCGAAGGCTGTGATGCTATTTTTTTTTTTATAGACACGTTCGTTCAAAATAAATTCATTCATTCATTCATTTATTCATTATTGGCCAAACTAATAGACATCAGATTTTAAAATTGACCTGCTTAGTGTGGTAAATTAATGCTGTTGGTAGGAATATTAAATTTTTTTTTCTTGTGTATGTTCATACTTCGCTACTAATACATTTCCTGAAGTTAGGTGCGTGCACACACATACAGCATGAAAAGTAAAGATGTCTAAGATGTGTCCATAATGCCTCTAGCTTGTTGCTCATTGCAGGTTTTCTTTGGTCCCAGTCAGAGATTTTCAAACCGCTTTTTGACAGCATTTGGAGATTGTTCATCGTCGTCGAGATTTCTGGAGTTTCATCATCATCTTCCCATCAAACACATCTTTCTATCTTTCTCACCTTATCTCTACTCTGTCTTTCCTGTTTACATATTGTATATAACATATTATAAAACAAGATTAGGTTACCTTAGATTAGATTAAATTAGATTAAATTAGATTTGAGGTAAGTATTTCAGGTTAGGTCAGGGTTAGATTAGATTGAATTAGTTCATACATTTAGTACAGTTGGAATAATTACAGCAGACAATTATTTTGTAGCCCTCTAATTTTGTACAGAAGTTGTTTTTGTATGTGAGTTGTCTCCAGCAGGATGCCAAGGAAAGGAAGGCGTGCACAGGCGGCGAAGCTGCGATGGAGGAAGCCCGACCAGGAGCAGCTCCCCAGCCACAAAGTCAAGGACCATGGAGACACAACCTCCCTGTTCCCAAGCTCCAGTTAACAACGTATGTTCTCATCACAACTGACAAACACACACACAGAAGCTTGTTTTGAACAACACACCTTGTCTAAACTGAAACATAGCAAGACTGTCCACACTGTCTGAGGTTCAATGTGTTTATTATCTGTCTTCAGATCTTTGGAACATCACTCCCAGGTGCACAGATCTGGAGAATGGATGATGTGCGTGCCAACTTTTGTGCACATGAGTATGCACTTTTATCTTCAAGTAATAAATAACTAAATTAATTAATCAATAATTCATATTCTGTTTGTTTAAAGCTTTTAAACTGTTGCTGTTAGTTTACTTTTAATTTAGATATTTGCTCATTTGCTTGATTCATTAATTTTTTACCTTTATTTGTTTTGTTTATTTCTAAACAGGCTGCGGTACTGGTTACCGCCACAGAATGCTGCCATGGCCAATATCACCCTTCACTGGGCACAGCCACAAATTGGTCATGCCACCTGAGTCTCCTGACAAGAAGGTATTATTGTTGTCCAGTTAATGAAGAAAACAGTTGATCTTGAGAGGGGTTGATGACTTTCATGCTAAAGAAATTATGTTTGTTGTTGCAGTTTGTTCTGATTGTCGGAGACTCCCATCTATGAGCCACTGTAGATGGTTTGGTCCAGATGCCAGAGGAACCCTTTTCCTTTGGCGTCATGTTGACCCCAGGGGCTGCTGCCTCTGCACTGCGCACCAAGGTGCTCAATGCTTTGGTTCCTTAGATCCCTGACGCCGTTTGTCTTCTGGCGTCCAGCAACAACCTGACAGCCAGCAGGACCATCGCGGAGGCTGCCGTCGACTACACCAAGCTCCTCATCACCATTCACAGCCACTGGCCCAATGTAAGCTTTTTTTCATGTCTTGCTTCCATCTTCATTCTTAATAGTGTTAGCAATGGTACATTAGTTAGTCTAATTAGACTGAATGAAGGGTTATCGTAATGTATATGTATTATAACGGTGTGTTATGTCACTTGATGAAATAAGTATGTTTTTGTTTTCTACAGGTTTTTGTTGTTGACTTCCCTCTCTGCCTGGACTGTGAGGTGTCTTACCAGGACCTCCTTCGCCAGGAATACCACCGCATTTCAGTGTGTATGGATACGTAAAAAAGCTCTTAGATCAGACATTTGCTCACACAGGCAGTGGCTGATATCAAGGATTGTCCAGTAGATAGGCTACACATCTACGCTACAAACAAAGAAGTCGACCATCACAATGCCAGTACTGTAGCTGCCCTCCATGAGAATGTTGTCGAGATTGCAGCCCAAGACTACAGAAAGGACCCCAGGACAGGCTGCACGATGATCTTGCCCGACAACTTCAAAGGAAGCAAAAGAGACTAGCCTGACAACATAATGGCTGCTCAAGGAGTATGCGTTATGTTGACCAGGAATCTCGACGTGGAGGATGGTGTTGTTAATGGGACATTTGGAACAATCTCACACATTGTGATGAGTGAACGTGGCCCAAAAGCCGTAAGGCTGATTGGGCTGCAGCTGGACAATCCTACAGCAGGACAGAGGTTCCGTAAAAAGATCCTGGGTCCCTCAGAAGACTTGGATCAAGAGATCGAGATCGAGAGACCTGAGGAGAGCACAAGCAAGAAAGGAGTCATTTGACGTCAGTTCCCGATTAAGTTGGCCTTTGCATGTGCTGCCCACAAAGTGCAAGGCATGACCATGGCGTCAGTGGTTGTGTGCCTCAAACGTGTTTTCGAACCAGGAATGGCTTATGTCGCCCTGAGCTGCACAACTGCACTTCAAGGTCTCACCATTACAGGCTTTGAAGAAAAAAAGAGACAGTATATGCTGACCCCGAAATCAAGACAGTTCTGGAAAATATGAATCATGCATCTTTCCAGAGTGCCAGACCCCTATTGACTCTTTTTAAATCAATGGACCAAACTCTAAAGACTTTGACAATCATCCAACACAACACACAAGGACCTCCATCTCACATTGTGGACCTGAAAGCACATCATGAACTCAGACTTGCAGATGTGTTGTGCCTCACAGAGACACATCTGTCAGGGTCCTCTGTGTCCCCAGTTTTCCAGCTGGAGGGATACGACACGTTCACACACAGCAGACAGCTCTCATACAACACCTGTGTGGACATGGCAAAAAAAGATGGAGGTGGAACTGCAGTGTACTGTAGAAGCGATATTCAAGCAGAGCCTCGCAGATACATGCAAGATGTCACTGATTTAGAGTTTGTTGTTGTGAAAATTGAGGCTCCAGTCAAAGTGCTATTGACGACTGTTTACAAACCGCCAAATTTCAGTTCGGGAAAATTTTTGCCAAACATGAAAAGCCTCTTGGACTCACTGGAATTACTAAATCAGGAGCCCATTGTTGTTTGTGGGGACTTTAATGAGGGTCTCTTGTCAAGAGGGAAAGAAAAGCATAAGAGATTTGTTCCAGTCCAGAGGTTACACTCAGTTGATCACGGACTCGACAACTGAAAAGAACGCCCTGATTGATCACATTTATATTTCACATCCTGATAAATGTCTTCAGTCAGGTGTTCTATAAACATATTACAGTTATCACAGTCCAGTTTACTGTATTTTGACTGGTTAATAGCCTCTCCAGCCAACACATTCTGCCAAAAATGTACTAATTATGTCTTGAATGAAATGTTAAATTATGGCATTTTTGTTTCATATAATGGTTTCATGTGTTCTTTTTATACTATTTATGTATTTATTTATCTATTTATTAATCACATATCATGCTGTGATTGTACATTGGGTGCATTTTAACTTCATTTATTTTATGTTATTTATTCTAGCCAAGTTCTGGCTTTTATCTCACATACTATACTTACTGGCTCTGGGTACAAAAAATGGCCGTCTCTCTGGGTGCATATATGTCATTTTAACACAACAATGCTGTCATCATTCTGGGTGTTTCATTTAGTCTGTCTGAAAAATCTATCTCTGGGTGCATTTCATTTCATCAATCTGTACAATCTATCTCTGGGTGCATTTTTTCTGGGGACATTTTTATATCGAATTACTTGTATATTTCTGGGTGCATTTCATTTCATGGCTTGTGTAATTGTTTTTATATACATGTTCTGTCTGAGCATGTACCCATTGTGCAGGCTCCATGGGTGCATGCTGTCTTCATTTTACACACTAATTGTGATGCTATGGTGGTATGTGTTGGCTGGAGATCATTAAGTCATATGATGATGATCATTCACATAAAGTTCAAGTCTGTACGTATGTATTTATATATTTATCTATCTGTTTATGTATCGATGTATCTATTTATATAACTATTTATATAACTATTTATTTGTCCATTTAAATATGTATGTGTTTATTTATTTATACGGGGTCATCAATGTCTGAGACATTGAGATGATAAGGACAGTACCAGTGTACTCAAATGTAAGACAAGGAGCTCAAGACAGGAAGCTGCAGCTGCAGCAGCTTTCCTGAGTGCCACAACTAGAAGATGCAGACTGAATAGGGACAGCAGGGGAGGAGGGCTGAGGACTAGGTAAAGGGAAACACAAGATTAAGTTTGGTGTGAAAATGAAGTTAATGTTGAGCAACTTGCATTAGACCAATTTCATTTATTTATTTTTTATTTTATTTCATTTTTTAAGTGGATGACATCAGCTCCCACTGTGAAGATGCAGACCAAGCTGCTGGTGCCAACCTCCTCCATCACAAAGTAAGTATCTCTCTTTACCTCTCTTTTAAAATGACTCAAATGCAAAGTAACTTCACGATGTCTACCAGGGAACAAGGAATGATGACCACAGACCAAGAAGGAAGACCTCCAGAGGACCACAGCTAAAGTCAGAAACCCAACAAACGACAAGTAAGAAACATTTACCCCCGCATTGTTGTTGATTTCCTGTCAATGGTTAAAGTAGGTGTGTGTGTGTGTCTGTATGAATAAATGCTTAAACATCCTGACAATTATTACTGAATCGTAAATATTTTAGGGAGGATGACCACAGATTCAGGAAGATGACCTCCAGAGGACCAGAGCTGAAGACAGCAACCCAACAGATGACAAGTAAGAGACATTTACCCCTGCCTGTCAATGGTCAGCATGTGTGTTTGTGTGTGTGTGTGTGTGTGTGAATAAATGCTTTCATCATTTTTTTGTGACTGTGTCTCCCACACATTTGAGGTTGAAAGGGCATAGGTTGATGTAAAAATAAATACTTGAAAAAGGAATGTTTGTTGTAGGTGTGCTCCTTGTATATAATATCGAGACACAAAGGGTGTTTTCATATTATTTGTTGTACATCTGGGTTGGCCAGCTTGTGGCTGGCTGCTACTGAATACAAACTGTGGACTTTCTAGATACCTTTTGCAAACTTTCATTGGACTCCTGTTATTGTTGGACCTGGAACATGGAACGTTTTCTTTTGTAATGAATGGTTATTCTCTTTGTAAGTTGTTGTGAATGAAACCTAAGTACATTTACATGGTCAGGACAAAATAACTATTTATTGTATTTATTTTATATTTTGTTTACTAACTTTGCTTTTCTTTAGGTGATAAATAGAACCAGTATGTTGGTTCTTTTTGGAGAGTGAATGTTAGCAATGACAATGTTTATTGTAGCTAGTGTGTTGAAGGGGGCTCAGTAAGTGAACTTAGTTCTGGAGGCCAGGGTGGGTTGCATAAGGTTCTTTGTTTTTTGTGGGGGGACCTCAGCACATGTTCTCAATCTCAGTTCACATTCCTCAGTCACGGCCGCACATACATTTAAGACAGTAGGATTTAAGCATGTCAGTTAAAGCAAGAATGCACAGTGGTGGAGGAATCAGACTAATCAGTTGGAATGTTAGAGGGTTGAACAGCCCAGTGAAGAGAGGAAAGGTGTTTACACATTTAAAATCATTAAACGGTGATTTACATCCTCCAAGAGACCCATATTAAAAAAACAGCAGTAAAACAACTCCTGCTGGCATGGGCTTCTCAGGTATTTCAATCTAATTTTAGCACCAAAGCTAGAGGAGTGGCCATACTGATATGGAAGAATATTCCATTCATACACATTCAAACCATAGCCGATCATAATGGTAGAGATATAGTGGTATGTGGGTCCCTTAATGCAAAACCAGTGATGCTGGTAAATGTATATGGTCCGAATTTTGACGACCCTGTCTTCTTTAAAAAATTATTCAATGCTATCCCCAACCTGTCAGATTCTAATGTGATCACTGGTGGTGATCATAATTGTTGTTTAGACTCTAAGTTGGATAAACCACCCTAGCCAGTTAAGTTTGTCAAAGAGTAGCACAACGCTTAATACACTCATACAATCTTACAACTTAGTAGACATCTGGAGATTACTCCATCCAACTGGAAGAGACTTTTCATTTTTCTCCCCAGTGCATAGAAGTTACTCCCGTATAGATTATTTATTGTTAGATTCAAGGTTGCTATCAGCCGTCACCGCTTGCTCCTATCAATAACATTCTCATTTCTGACCACACTCCGCTGTCATTGGATCTTAAACTGAACTTTGACAGGAGGGAATATACCTGGTGCCTAAATACCACCTTGTTAAACAGAGTTTTGTTCATTCCTCTCAGACCAAATTTCAGTTTTTTTGAGCAACAATTATAAGGGGGATGTAAACGACTCTATACTTTGGGAGTCTATGAATGCAGTCCTCAGAGGACATAGAATGTCGTATGAGGCAGCGGAAAAGAAGCGTGCTAGGTTGAGACTAACCAAGATAGAAAGTTAGTTGACATCTTTAGAAATAACTTATCAACACAAACCAACCACAACTACATTAAATAAAATCATCTCCCTCAAATACAAATACAACACCATAGTCTCAAGGACTGTTGAAAAACTAATTACACTAGTCAGACAACAATACTTTGAACTAGTGGAAAAACCACGTAGATTGCTAGCCAGACAGCTGAGGCAGGCACAAGCTGCAAGAGCTATTCATACCATTAAATCTAGAAACGGCAGCAGATTGACAGACCCTAAAAAATATTAACAAGTGCTTTGCTGACTTCTATTAAGGTGTATATCAAACGCAAGGTAAAGTTAATGCTAAAGTAATAAAAAACTTTTTCGCCAATTTAGATATGCCAAAACTGTCCGAAGAAGCTAGTAAAGCAATGGATGAAGAATTTACCTCAAAAGAGATAAGTAGTGCTATCTCATCCTTTCCATCCAATAAGGCCCCAGGCCCAGATGGTTTTGGCATTGAACTCTTCAAGAAATATAATGCTAAATTTTCACCATTGCTTCTCTGTATGTTCAACCACTCAAAGGACACTTCTGAACTCCCCCCATCTTTTTATAAAGCAAATGTTTCTCTGATCCTAAAGCCGGGTTGGGGTGCATTGGAAGTTTCATCATATCATCCTATTTCTTTGCTGCCAACAGAAACTTAAATCATTGGTAGGATACTTGCCAATAGACTCAAAGTTTTTATTTGGACAATTGTACATCCTGACCAAACTGGATTTATACTAGGGACGCACATCTTCTTTAATCTACGTTGCCTGTTTAATATCGAATATGCAAAACATACATCAGATGCAGTTATTATCTCACTAAATGCCCAAAGTGCTTTTGATCAGGTCGAATGGCAATATATGCATTATACTTTGGAAGAATTTGGATTTGGGCCTTCATTCAGAAAATGGATAGAGGTTATTTACTCACACCCTGTTGCTCCTGTCATTACAAACCAAAACACTTCTCACCTGTTTCAGATAAATCGTGGAACGAGACAGGGTTGTCCCCTCTCCCCATTTCTTTTTGCAGTTATGGTGGAGCCATTAGCAATCAGCATTAGACAAAACCCAGAAATAACCCCAACAGTCCCACAGGAGACACCTCAACAACTTTGTCTTTACGTCGACAACATCCTCATATATGTATCAAACCCTGAGACATCCACGCCTCCGCTCCTCTCGCTAATTGACCATTTCAGCTCATTTTCAGGATTTACAATTAACTGGGAGAAAAGTGAGTTAATGCCCATTTCCACAAATGTCAGCAAACAACTTTTACAAGCTTCTCTCTTCAAAAAAAACGTAAACAGTTTTACATATCTTGGAATCATAATAACTAAAAATGCAGAAGATCTTCTTCAGGTCAACTGGAAGAAGAGAATCAATGAACTAAGGCAAAATATAGTATCGCCATGGCTGGGAGAATCAATGACATTAAAATGATTGTTCTACCTCACTTTCTTTTTCTTTTTCAGGCCATTCCCTTTTTCATACCACTCTCTTACTTTAAACAGCTTGACTCAATTATTGTGCCCTTCCTATGGTGCTATAAAGCTGTCTGAATTACCAAAAAACATTTGATTAAGCCAAAAATAACTGGCGGCTTCGGTCTGCCTCACTTTAAAAATTACTATTGGGCAGCCCAATTAAACATCATATCGTGGTGGAAAAATGGCCCAACTAATGACTCAAGTGACTGCCCGGCCTTGTTGTCTTTAGAGAGGACGATTTGTAATAAGACTTCATTGCTTGTCCTTCTGAGCAGTCCCACCAATACAGGTAAACTTCACTATAATAATAGTTTTGTTATCAGAAATACACTTAAAATATGGAAGCAAATTAAAATGTATACAAAAGCACCAAATACATATATTGACAGTCCCATAAGTGAAAATCATGCATTTGTTCCTGGTTTGAGTGGCGAAGTCTTCACAGAATGGAAACTTAAGGGGATTAAAAATATTAGGGCCTTGTATCTGGATGGGCACTTTATGTCATTTGAGCAACTTCGGAGAGCGTATAATATCCCAATTTCTAACTTAAGGTACTTACAAATCCGCGACTATGTAAGGGAGAATATAACTAACTACAAAAGGGTCTGTTAGGCAAGGCAAGGCAATTTTATTTGAATAGCCCGTTTTTACAAACAGTTTGTCTCAAAGGGCTTTACACAGCATTATGACAACATCCTCTGCCCTTAGACCCTCACATCGACTGAGGAAAAACTCCCAGGAAAACCCTTTTAACAGGGAAAAAATGGAGAAACTTCAGGGTGAGCAACAGAGGAGGGATCCCTCACTCAGGACGGGCAGTTGTGCAATATATGTTGTATACAGACAAGAAGTCAATTTACAACATGGAATACGGAAAACATGGAAATGGAATCAGTCAGTTAACAAAGAATGATGAAGGAAGCTCCTGGTGGGCAGGGAGGGAAGGCCAGCTTAATGGGACTACTGGACGACAAACAGGGTCGTGAGCAGGGAGTGCAGACCGGTCCCGTAACTTTCTTGAAAAGATAAGAAAATTCGACACACACAACCATACAAGAATACACAGATGTTACTACAGATGTTCTTAAGTAAAAGTGGGAGGCTGAAATGGGTGAGGTAATGGATGAGGAGATCTGCGAGGAATGTCCTGAAAGCGTACATAAATGTTCAGTCAATTCCAGACACAATCTGATACAGTTTAAAACAATACATCAATTGTACTATTCCAAAAACAGATTATACAGGATTTTCCCCAAGGTGTCCCCCCTATGTAGCAGGTGTAAAGAGTCAGAGGGGTCGTTGATGCACTCTCTTTGGACGTTTTGGAAATGTTTTTCCTATTTGGAAAATATATTCAAATGTTTCTCTAAAGCTGCTAAAAAAAAAAAAATGCTAAAAACTGGGAACCAAACCCAGTAGTTGCTGTTTTAGGAGCCATTAGTGTGTTATCTTTGATAAATAAATATGAAAGTCAGGCTATTGCAAATGGTATGGTTGTAGCGAGAAAACTTATTCTACTTACGTGGAAGTCAGATAACATGCCAACATATGTTATGTAGGAAAAGAGAGCTGATTAATGTGTTGCACTTAGAAAGGATCAGGTTCTCTAACAAAGCCCCAGATGAAAGAGAAGACAGCAAGGCAGTTCACGTCGCCCGGGTTGGCGTCACCGGGGCCCCACCCTGGAGCCAGGCCTGGGGTTGGGGCTCGCAGGCGAATGCCTGGTGGCCGGGCGCAGCCTTAATGAGTGACGTGGGCCCGCCTCCCGTAGGCCCACCACCTGCGAGAGGGTTCAGATGGGGCCGGTGCTTTGTGGTTTGGGTGGCGGTCGTGGGTGGGGGCCCCAGCGACCCAATCCCTGGACAACGACTCTGGCTTTAGGAACATGGAATGTCACCTCACTGGGGGGGAAAGAGCCCGAGCTAGTGCGAGAGGTTGAGTGGTACTGGCTATAGATAGTCGGGCTCACCTCTACACACAGTCTGTGCTCTGGAAACCAACTCCTTGAGAGAGGCTGGACTCTCTTCTACTCTGGAGTTGCCCATGGTGATAGGTGTCAGGCCGGTCTGGGCTTGCTCATAGCTCCCCAACTCAGCCGCCCTGTGTTGGAGTTCTCCCCACAGAACAAGAGGGTCGCTTACCTGCGCCTCCGGGTCGGGGATAGGTCTCTCACAGTTGTTTCGGCTTACGGGCCAAACGGCAGTGCAGAGTACCCGGCCTTCTTGGAGTCCCTGGGAGGGGTACTAGAAAGTGCCCCAACTGGGGACTCCATCGTTCTGCTGGGGGACTTCAACGCCCACATGGGCAGCGACAGTGATACCTGGAGGGGCGTGATTCGATCTGAACCCGAGTGGTGTTCTGTTGTTGGACTTATGTGCTAGTCACAATCTGTCCATAAAGAACACCATGTTCGAGCATAAGGGTGTCCATAAGTGCACGTGGCACCAGGACACCCTAGGCTGGAGATCAATGATCGACTTTGTAGTCGTGTCATCTCCGGCCGCATTTCTCGGAGACTCGGGTGAAGAGAGGGCCTGAGCTGTCAACTGATCACTACCTGGTGGTGAGTTGGATCCGGTGGCAGGGGAGGAAGCTGGACAGACTTGGCAGACCCAAACGCACTGTGAGGGTCTGTTGGGAACATCTGGCAGAACCCTCTGCCATTGAGGTCTATAATTCCCACCCCCGGGAGAGCTTTGACGAGATCCTGAGGGAGGCTGGAGACATTGAGTCCGAGTGGACCATGTTCTTCACTTCCATTGTTGACGCAGCTGTTCGGAGCTGTGGCCGCAAGGTCTCCGGTGCCTGTCATGGCGGCAATCCCCGAACTTGGTGGTGGACACCGGAAGTCAGGGATGCCGTCAAGCTGAAGAAGGAGTCCTATCGAGCCTGGTTGGCTCGGGGGACCCCTGAGGCAGCTGATGGGTACCGGCAGGCCAACCGTGCGGCAGCCCGGTCAGTCGCGGAAGCAAAAACTCGGGTATGGGAAAAGTTCGGGGAGGCCATGGAGGAGGAATACCGATTGGCCTCAAAGAAATTCTGGCAAACCATCCGGCGCCTCAGGAGGGGGAAGCAGTGCTCTGCCAACACTGTTTACAGTGGAGGTGGGGAGCTGTTGACCTCAACTGGGGATATTGTCGGACGGTGGAAGGAGTATTTTGAGGATCTCCTCAATCCTACTGTCATGCCTTCCATAGAGGAAGCAGAGGCGGGGGACCCAGAGGTTGATTCATTCATCACCCAAGCTGAAGTCACTGAGGTAGTTCGGAAGCTCCCCAGTGGCAAGGCACCGGGGGTGGATGAGATCCGCCCTGAGTATCTCAACTCTCTGGATGTTGTGGGATTGTCTTGGCTGACACACCTCTGGAACATCGCATGGCAGTCGGGGACAGTGCCTCTGGACTGGCAGACCGGGGTGGTGGTCCCTCTTTTCAAAAAGGGCTGTGTTCTAACTATCGGGGGATCACACTCCTCAGCCTCCCGGGAAAGTCTATTCCAGGGTGCTGGAGAGGAGAATTCGTCCAATAGCTGAATCTCTGATTCAGGAGGAACAATGCGGTTTTCGTCCTGGTCGTGGAACACTGGACCAGCTCTATGCCCTCCACAGGGTACTCGAGTGCTCATGGGAGTTTGCCCAACCAGTCCACATGTGTTTTGTGGACTTGGAGAAGGCATTCAACCGTGTCCCCCGTGGTATTCTGTGGGAGGTGCTTCGGGAGTATGGGGTCGGAGGCCCTCTGCTGAGGGCTGTACGGTCTCTGTATGACCGGAGCAGGAGCTTGGTTCGCATTGCCGGCAGTAAGTCGGACCTGTTCACAGTGCATGTTGGCCTCTGGCAGGGCTGCCCTTTGTCACTGGTTCTGTTCACTATTTTTATGGACAGAATTTCTAGGTGCAGCCAGGGTCCGGAGGGGGTCCGGTTCGGGAGTCACTGGATTTCATCTCTGCTTTTTGCAGATGATGTTGTCTTGTTGGCTCCCTCGAGCCAGGACCTTCAGCATGCACTGGGGCGGTTCTTAGCTGAGTGTGAAGCAGCTGGGATGAGAATCAGCACCTCCAAGTCTGAGGCCATGGTTCTCGACCGGAAAAAGGTGGTCTGCCCCCTCCAGGTTGGGGGAGAGTTCCTGCCTCAGGTGGAGGAGTTTAAGTATCTCAGGGTCCTGTTCACAAGTGAGGGAAGGATGGAGCATGAGATTGACAGGCGGATTGGTGTGGTGGCCGCAGTAATGCGGTTGTTGTATCCGCATTGTTGTCCATCGTGGGTAAGAGGGAGCTGAGCCGAAAGGCAAAGCTCTCGATTTACCGGTCGGCCTACGTTCCTACCCTCCACCTATGGTGATGAACTCTGGGTCATGACTGAAAGAACGAGATCCCGGATACAAGCGGCCAAAAGGAGTTTCCTCCGCAGGGTGGTGGGGCACTCCCATAGAGATAAAGTGAGAAGCTCTGTCACCCGGGAGGAGCTCGGAGGAGAGCCGCTGCTCCTCCACATCGAGAGGAGCCAGTTGAGATGGCTTGGGCATCTGTACCGGATGCCCCCTGGACGCCTCCCTCAGGAGGTGTTCCGGGCATGTCCCACCGGAAGGAGGCCCCGGGGAAGACCCAGGACACGCTGGAGTGACTACGTCACCCGGCTGGCCTGGGAATGCCTTGGGGTCCCCCCAGAAGAGCTGGAGGAAGTGTCTGGGGAGAGGGAAGTCTGGGTGTCCCCGCTCAGGCTGCTGTCCCCGCGACCCCGTCCCGGATAAGCGAGAGAAAATGGATGGATGGATGGATGGATGGAACAAAGACAAAACACAAATGTTTTGGAGAATTTGGAGTCCTGTACTTAAATATCTTGAGATGGATGAACTGAAGGCATAACTGTGTATTCTCTATCGCTGTGTACTTTACTTACTTTACTTTTACTTGTTTTTTTAATTTTATTGAAATGACTCTACTCTGTGTTTTTTCTTTTCTGAATCTGTGAAGACTGACGAACCATGGCTGAGCTTTTTATGAAATGTACTATATGTTTGTTCAAATTGAAAATCAAAAATAAATATTTAAACAAAAAGTTTGGACACAGTGTTTTTTTTTTCTTTATTTTTATTATTTTCTACATTGTAGATTCAAATTGAAGACATCAAAATATGAAGGAACACATATGCAATTTTAACAATCTGTTTATTGATTTTTCCACAAAAAAATACAGTGGATCACAGGTACATTGTTACAGATGTCAATTTTACGGAGCCTAACAACAAGACTCAATCCATCCCATACCCAGCCCTAGCACCTACCCCATCTAGACATAAAGAAAGCAGAAGATGAGAAGTTACATAGCAATAAAAAAGTAAATGATAACCATGATAAATGAATAATTAAGTAAAGTAGTAAGAAAGTTTCTAGAAAACTAAAAGAAAATAGGAGAAAAAATCAAAAACATGCAAACACATCACAACGCAAAACATTTTTTTGTCGAAAATTCGCTATTACGGCCAAGCCCCTTGACACAGAGAAAAGCTTTTAATAACTTTTGATCACAAAGGTGTTGTGGAGATGGTCATACAATATGAAGTCGATTAAAGGGGGATTAAGGATTAAATCCCTAGGAGGACTTCGTTCAAATACCAGTGGTTGAAATTGCCAAACTTGACCATTGAAATCAAAATGGCCGACTTCCTGTTTGGTTCTGACCATTGGTGCAAGAGACTTTTTTGTGCGTCTGGACAAGTTACACATGTGTACCAATTTTCATCTCCTACTCAAAAAAAACCCCTATTGGGAGGGGTTTTTGAAAATTTCAAGGGGGCGCTGTTGAGGCATTTGGCCCTGCCCATGGGCGACGCCCCTATCAGATGTAAGAGCTCGCCAGTCTTGACCTGTCTATCGATTTTAATGAGGGTATGAGGTCGTTAAAGCCATCAAAAAGCCAAATATAATTTCATGACGATGGATCGATAGTCACCACACCACCACACGGACACCAGTAGTCATAGCTACACAGTGTTAATAATGTAGTTTCACCAACTTGTTCTGCATGTACTAGAAGTGGAATGAAGTTGATGTGGTCAACCATGTAGTATTTATACATGTTAGTTAAAGCTGGACACTTCCTGTTACCACCAGAGAGCGTTATGAGTAACGTGGGAAGTTAATATATCAAGCTTTTCAGGGTGGAGCCATCATCATGTCCAGCAAGTTTAGAGCTGCTAGGATCATGTATGTGTGTGTGAGAGCCGTTCGAAATTTGATAGCGGGAAAACGAAATTCGCCAAATTTTGTCACTCCCTAGCAGCAACGCCCTTTGACCTACTGACATTCTTTCAATAACTTTTCTTCAGGATGGGCACTAGATGATCTGTACCAAATTTGAAGTGAATTGGGCGAAATCTGTATGAGGAGGAGTTCAAATAGGAAAAAAATTCAAATCAAAATGTAGACTTTTTGGTGCGTCTCACTCACGTACACGTGTATCAAGTTTGAAGCTCCTAGGGTAAAGTACGTGGGTGTGAGAGCAATAGGAAATTTTATAGCTAGCAAACAAAATTTGTCGCCCCCTAGCAGCCACGCCCTTTGATTTACCGAAATTCTTTTAATAACTTTTGATCAGCATTATCTCTACATAATCTGTGCCAAATTTGAAGTCGATTGGACAAAATCCCTAGGAGGAGTTTGTTCGCAGCGTAAAAATTTCAACTCAAAATGGCTGACTTCCTGTTGGGTTTTGGGGGGGCTGTTCCTTAGACTTATATGCTCATCTGAGTATGACAAACACGTGTACCGATTTTCCTTCACCTACGCCAACTCGCCTATGGGCTTTTTGAAAATGTTCAAGGGGGTGCTGTTTCACCATTTTGCCCCGCCCATGTGTGACACCCACAAAATATGAAATTTTTCAGGTGAGCGCATTGATTTACAAAATTCCGTGAGTTTTCAAGCATGGGAAAGACTCCAAAAATGCACTTATTCATCCAGACAAATAATCATTACGATTACAATAGGTCCCTCGGGACAACTTCGTCATACCACTTGGACCCTAATAAATACATAATAATAATCAGCACCTATATACCCTGTGCAGAAGATATATTCATAATCAGTATAAAGTCAGATTCTGCATCATGTCTGTAAACAAGGATCAGCAGCACAGCACTCAGCTGGTGTTGTATGCAGCGAGTACAGTTGCAGCCACGAGTTGCTGAAAGGAATCAGTCATAAATCAAGGCAGTGCCCGTCGGCTGCAAAGTTAGTCACCTTCTGGATCCGAGTTCTTTGTCAGTCTCTTGCTAACAAACTCCAAAGCCTTGTCCAAGTCCTCAAATTTGTGGCTCTGGCCACTGGGCAAGGTGATGTGCAAGACAGCTGGAGAGGCTTCCCCCCTGCTGAGGCCAAACTTAACAGTACCAAAGACATGGAGCTCCTTTTTCACCTGGATAAAAGCTGCCCTTGGCTGCCACCGTCGGTGTAAAATCGGGTAAAATAAACACCCTTTTGCCATTGTACAGCAGGGGGGAAGCCTAACCAGCACGGTGCAGCATAACATTTCTGGTTTGAAACCGTGTCATACTGATAACCATTAGGCGCGGTGCTTTGCCCTCCTTTGGTTTAGCTCGTAGTGTGCGGTGGGTTTCAGAGCTGAGGCCACTTCTTTCCTAACTGATGCCGATATGATTGCCTCAAATTTCGTGACAATTTCAGTCCATAAGTCATCCATCATCACTTTAATACTGCGCAGAATCTCATCATTAGCGTCCGATTTCCCTGGGGAGTCGGGTTGCGGCCGACCCCGGCCAGACTTAGCAGACTCACCTTTCGCTCTGGCGCTCGACATTTATCCGGTAACGGTGCTGAAAATAAAAGGTACACAATCCTTGTGCTAGCACGTAGTCGTAGCAAACGACGGACAGACTTTATGTGTCAGTGAAAGTATTTTAAAAACACATTCCCGAGGAGCCTCCCTGAAAAACTACCTACATCGTGTGCTTCCGGCCGGAAGTCTGCATTTATGTAGTTAAGTGTTAAACAAAGCAGAAAATGTTTTATATTTTAGACTCTTTGAAGAAGCCACATTTTGCTTTGATGGCAGCTTTGTACACTCTTGACAGTCTGGTGGTTTTCCAACAGTCTTGAAGGAGTTCTCAGAGGCACCTTTTGGCTGTGTTACAACATAACTCCATATGTGCTCCTTCATAGTTTTGATGTCTCCAGTATGAAACTACAATGTAGAAAGTAAGAAAAAATAAAGATAAACCATTGAATGAGAAAGTGTGTCCAAACCTTTGACCGGTGTTGTATGTTAAACGGTCAACTGCTGTAAACCCAATTTGTCTAGTGACGACATGTTTAGCCGCATGTAGTGGTTCCATCGCTGGATGTCTAGGTGCTGCTTAGCAAACAACGTGGCCTGTATAGATAATTGGAAGAGTTTCTGGGGAAAGCCTGGTCTGATTAGGAGAGATGGCGTCCATCCTACTTTGGATGGTGCGTCTCTCTTATCGAGAAACATAGCACGTTGTGTTAGTCATTCTAACCCCTGACAATCACCCAGAGTTCAGACCAGCACGCAGAGCCGCAGTCTTACACGCCCCTCTGCAGGTTCCTATGTGCTGCCACCCACCCAACCCTACTTATATCCCATAAAAACTGTGTCTGCCTCGAGGCTGTATAAGCCTAAACCCAAAGCTGGAGGAGCCAATTATAGCAACTTAGTTAAAATCAAAACCGCTACTTCAGCAAACCAAACAAATAAAACTATTAAATGTGGTTTGCTAAATATTCGATCTCTCTCATCCAAGTCTCTGCTAGTAAATGATTTGATCACCAATCACCAAATCGACTTACTAACTCTTACTGAAACTTGGTTGCAACAGGATGAATATGTCAGTTTAAATGAATCTACCCCTCCCAGTTACATTAACTACCATGTGCCTCGTAACACTGGTAGAGGAGGAGGAGTGGCTGCAGTTTATCAGTCAGATCTGCTCATTAACCCTCGACCTAATGCTTCATATAACTCATTTGAAAGCCTTACGCTCAGCTTCTCCCACCCAGACTGGAAAGCAGAGAAACCACTCTTACTTGCTGTGGTGTATCGCCCTCCTGCTCCTTACTCTGAGTTCTTAGAAGAATTCCCTGACTTTCTGTCAAATTTAGCAATGAACTCAGACAAAGTCATTTTAGTGGGCGACTTCAATGTCCACGTGGACGTCGATGACGACTGTCTGGCCTCAGCATTCAAGTTGCTTTTAGATTCAATTGGCTTCTCCCAGAGGGTACATGAGCCCACTCACTCTTTTAATCATATCCTTGATCTGGTACTTACTTATGGAATAGAGGTGGATCACATCACAGTTTTCCCTCAAAACCCGGTCTTGTCTGACCATTCTCTAATAACCTTTGGATTTACTTTAACAAATTACACCTTGCCTGGGAAAAAATACCACTACAGTAGGTGTTTATCTGACACTGCTGTTTCTAGATTTAAAGAGCTCATTCCAGCAGAGCTTGCTGTCACACCTTCTGGTAATACGATGGGCAGCTATGCTGATCTTACTCCCTCGCAGGTAGATTATCTTGTAGACAGCACTGCAGCAACACTCCTTGGAGCACTTGATGCTGTAGCCCCTCTGAGAAAGAAAGTCATCAACCAGAAGAGAATAGCTCCCTGGTACAATTCAAACCTGTGCATCTTGAAGCAGAAGACCAGACAGCTGGAAAGGAAAACACACTCCAGCCATCGTGAGGAAGACCGTCGAGCCTGGAAAGATAGTTTATTAATATATAAAAAAGAGCTTCGCAGCGCCAGGAGTACATACTTTTCATCTTTAATCGAAGAGAATAAAAACAAACCCAGGTTCCTTTTTAACACTGTGGCCAGGCTGACTAAGAACCACAGTGCTGTTGAGCCATGCATCCCTCCGACTCTCAGCAGCAACGATTTCCTAACTTTCTTTACTGAAAAGATCGTAAATATCAGAACAAGGATTGGCAGTAGTGGACCACAGATTACAGCCCCTACGAAAGCACCCCCCAGACTTGGTGCATACTTGAACAGCTTCTCCCCCATCGACCTGTCAGACTTAACTTCTGTAATCACCTCCTCCAAATCAGCTACATGTCTGCTTGACCCAATCCCAACAAGACTGCTAAAGGATGTCCTCCCCTTAGTTAACGCTGCTATACTGAGCCAGATCAACCTTTCCTTAGTCACAGGCTATGTGCCACAGGCCTTTAAGGTGGCTGTCATTAATCCTCTGCTTAAAAAACCCCCTCTTGATCCAGATGTATTAGCCAACTATAGGCCTATATCCAACCTTCCCTACATCTCCAAGATCCTTGAGAAGGTTGTCCTAGTGCAGCTTCATGAACATCTGCACAGTAACGAGCTCTTTGAAGCTTTCCAATCTGGATTTAGGGACCACCATAGCACTGAAACAGCACTGGTCAAAGTTTCCAACGATCTTCTTATAGCTTCCAACAGAGGTCTTGTCTCTGTACTTGTACTTCTGGACCTCAGTGCTGCATTTGATACCGTCGATCACAGCATCTTGCTGCATAGACTAGAACATGAAATTGGGATCAAAGGATCTGCTCTAAAATGGTTTGCTTCATACTTATCTGACCGATTTCAATTCGTTAATGTTAATAATGACCATTCGAAGTACAGCAGAGTTATGTATGGTGTGCCGCAGGGCTCAGTTTTAGGGCCAGTTCTCTTCTCTCTTTACATGCTTCCATTAGGGGATATAATCCGGAAGCACTCCATCAATTTCCACTGTTACGCTGATGATACTCAGCTCTACCTATCAATAGAGCCAGATGATAGAAGCCGCCTCATCAATCTGCAAGATTGCTTGAAAGACATCAAATCCTGGATGTCTTCTAACTTCCTATTACTGAACTCTGACAAAACAGAGGTTATTGTGATTGGACCTAAGCATCTCAGGGACACATTCTCCAATCAGATTGCTACTCTGGATGGCATCACCCTTAACTCTAGCCCAACAGCGAGGAACCTTGGAGTCATTTTTGACCAGGATCTTTCCTTCAGCTCTCACAGAAAGCATGTGACTAGGACTGCCTTCTTTCACCTGCGCAATATGTCTAGGATCAGAAATATCCTCTCTCAGAGTTATTGCTGAGAAACTGGTCCACGCATTTATTACTTCTAGGCTAGACTACTGTAACTCTCTCTTGTCAGGATGCCCAAAAACCTCTCTGAAGAGTCTCCAGCTGGTCCAGAATGCTGCAGTGAGGGTATTGACAAGAGTTAATAAGAGAGAGCACATCTCTCCCATTCTAGCTTCTCTCCATTGGCTTCCTGTAGGATATAGAATAGACTTCAAGATCCTTCTACTTACTTACAAGGCTCTTAATAACAAAGCTCCATCTTATCTGAAAGACCTCATTATCCCATACTGTCCTACCAGAGCACTTCGCTCCCAGAATGCAGGTCTGTTAGTGACCCCCAGTATCTCTAAAAACAGACTGGGAGGTAGAGCCTTCAGTTACCGGGCTCCTCTATTATGGAACCAGCTCTCTCCATGAGTCAGAGAGGCAGGCACTCTTTCTACATTTAAGTCCAGGCTTAAGACCTTCCTCTATGAGAGAGCTTTTAGTTAGGGCTGGCTCAGGTAGCCCTGATCCATTTTATAGCTATGCTGCTATAGGCTTAAACTGCTGGGGGACACATCAGGTTACATGGAGCCCTATCCTTCCTATCCTTCCTCTCCTCTCCTCTCCTCTCCTCTCCTCTCCTCTCCTCTCCCCTCACATTTTGAACTGCCATTTTTTGTTGCACTTTGTAGTCCGGCCTTGCTGTCTCGCACTCTCTCTGCATTTCCACAGATCTCTTCAGAGCTCCATCCCCCTGCATCAACCAACCAACCGCCGCCTCCATCACCTCCTTTCTCCCGCTGTTAAACCGGCCTGCACTCCCTGCTCATGACCCAGTCTGCCGTCCAGTAGTCCCATTAAGCTGGCCTTCTCTCCCTGCCCACCAGGAGCTTCCTTCATCATTTTTCGTTTTTCGTTAACTGACTGATTCCATTTCCATGATTTCCACATTTCATGTTGTAAATTGTTTTCTTTGTCTGTATACAACATCTATTGCACGTCTGCCCGTCCTGGGTGAGGGATCCCTCCTCTGTTGCTCACCCTGAGGTTTCTCCATTTTTTTTCCCTGTTAAAGGGTTTTCTTGGGAGTTTTTCCTCAGTCGATGTGAGGGTCTAAGGGCAGAGGATGTTGTCATAATGCTGTGTAAAGCCCTTTGAAACAAACTGTTTGTAATACATATACAAATAAAATTGCCTTGCCTTGCCTAAACAGAATAAATTAATTCTTAACAGACCAGGCTAAAAGAAAGATTCAAAAGATCAGGGTTTATGAGAGCTAAGACAAAACCCTGACCCAAAAGAAGCTGTTGAAAGCTGTTCCACAGTGCATCCTAACTCTGAGTGCAAATGTTGACTACTGTGGCCAGTCAAGATGACAAATGATTAATTTGTTTGTTTAGTTGTTTTTGCTTTGTCTTTGTTCATGGAGCGAACGCACCACTAACTGAGAAAAGACCGTTGTTGAAGTAGGTAAACAGAAGTACAGCTTCCACACGTCTGTGCACGTGCAGAAATGTGGGCAATATCTTAACCGACCTGATAACAGTGAAAACTGTGCCGACCGCAGCTTGACTGAGCACATCGTCTGTACCTATGGTAACCAGTTATAGGCAGTCACCCAACAGAAATCCCATGACTGTCTGTAATGCGCATGAGCAAACTTCCAAATCAAGCTGACCTCCCCTCCGCTTTACTTTCCCTAGTTTTTGACGAGACACACTCATGTCCACATAAATGACAAAATGATGAGTAGCATGGGCTGGTGGTCAAGCTAGCTTCCCAAGACAAGTAGCACACCACGGTCAACAGGTGGCAACACTTACAAGCAGCAATATCAGATCCCATATGAGATGGATGGCTGTATAAATTAGATGTAAGGAGAGATACCGCTTCCACTGTGGTAGTATTTTTTTTTTTTTCTTTTTTTAGGATCAGGATGCCCACCACAAGGAGGTCTGCTTGCTTTTACCCTCTGCCATTCTGTCTTTATGTATGCTTCTACCCACAGGTCATTATCTGCGTTAACCAATAGCTGTGCGTAAATGGATGTGATTGCTACTTGCATGCACCTGCTGTTTGTCATCACACATACACACAAGACGCAGGAATTAGTGCATTGGATAGTAGATCACCATGAGTTGGGTATGTATTAATACTCCATCACCATTTTTTGTTACTTATACATGCCATTTTCCCTTGGACTGGTGAACTGTTAATATTTAATTTGCATGGATTCATCCCCTGGTGTCCTATCGTATGTCCCCATTATGGTTATTGCAATCACAGCATTGTGTGCATTTCCATGATTTCTTCATGTTGTCATTTTCTTGTTTTCCCACATTGTATCTGAATTATCAGGCATGATTTGTGTCAGTTAATGTTTTCAGAAATTTTGCTGCATGTGTAATTGCACCTTTGCGTGACTTATGCGCTGATTCAGATTTCAGTTCAGTTTATTCAAGGAGGAAAATTTCTTTCATATTCCATACAAGAACCCAAAAAAACATTCACAGATCACTAAAACATAAATACATGGCAGAGTCAGAAAATAGATACAATCCAAAACAAACACTGTGGCAACATATACCCACCACCACCCACACAGTCATTCAAATTCTTTCGAACATATTATCGTCTATTCAGTGTTGTGCTTAGTGCAGTGGGGTGAAGCTTTTCCTGAGTATGAAGAATGGGTTAAGGGGGTGACTGGGGTCAGGTGTGATGTTGTGATCTATGCATGCAATGGCTGTGCTGTTGAGGTCTGACCCTAACCCTCAATTGATTTAGTTTCAGCACTGTGTGGTGGACAGCTCCTGTTAAGAGCTTATTGAAGAGCTTCCTTAGTAGGAGCTTAAGTTTCTCCTAAGAAGGGCATTAAGAACTCGCCTGGGAAGTGCCCTTAATTTAGCACTCCTTAGCTGAGCATTTCTTAAGTGTGCTCTTAAGTCCTTAAGATCAGTCTTAACCGTGTATTTATTCATCCCTGCATCACAGAGAAGCGCAAACCCAGCAGTATCCTTTAAAAAGATGCTTTATCATCAATTTTTTAAGCTTGAACTGCAATGATTGATGATTTTTTACTGGTCACTGGTTTTAATGCAACATATGAAGTTTTGATAACCAGCCCTAATGATGACGCTCAACCTCATTCTGGAATTGGGACCTTCAGATGGCCTCTTTTTTTGCTGTAGTATAAACTGTCTCTCTCTCTCATAGCAAGAATGTATCTCATCTCTCTCTCCCTGTGGTTAGTCATTTCTCTGGCCTACTTTTGCAAGAGCTGGTCGATTATCAGGAATCACTATTCCTACACACATACAGCTAGGGTGCTGTGTCAGCGTACTGGTCCGGTGTGAGTTAGAAGGGAGGGCAGGTGGCAGCAGCACGATGAAGGTCCAAATTTGATGCTCAAACCCCAGATCTTTTGATAACAGCAAGGTCAATAGGTCAACAGGTCATCTTCTCTTCTTTCATTTCATTTGTCTTTTTTCTCTTATGATTCCACATCTTGCAGATGTCCTTGTCTCCTCTGTTTCCTACCCATTTTCATCCACTCTGTCTTTCATTCACCCTTCTGTCTTTCATTCATTTCCTGTTATTTCATTCTTCTTTTTTCTCTACATTTACATTTCACACATTGGTATTTCCATCCTCTGTCTGCTGACTGCAGCACAAATCCGATTTTTTGGCCACCTGATCAGGATCCAATCTCACTGACTGACAGTCCACATTACATGTTGCAAGTGACCAGAGCTGGTCTCATCCACATTGGTCTCTATGGTAACAAGCTACACCCACAAACAAACAATCAAACAAAATGGATGACAGGGAACTGTGTGTGTTCATGTCCCAAGTCGTTGTGTGGCCATGGTGTAAATAAACTGCTAATTGCATGCAAACGACAGAAGTGGAGGCGACTGCTGAGCTGTAGCACCTTCCATGCTGCAATCACCGCTGGAATGACAGTGGATGTCAGTGATGCCTGCGTTGCACTGCGAGTCACACAGAAGACGCTTCCAAATGCCATTTGAGCAACAACACCATTCGCATTGAATCAGATCTCTACAGAATCACATTGGAAAACACCTCCCCATGCAGTTTGAATCCGTTTCGGAAACATCAGATCTCATGTGGTCTCTCAAAAAATCAAACTAGATACACTCTGGATAAGGTTAGGGTAAAAAAAAAAAATCGGATTTGGATAGGGTTAGGGATTTGGATAGGGTTAGGGATAAAAAAAAATTGGATTTGGAGTGGCAGTGTGGATAAAGCCCTTTGTCCTTTTAATTGTTCCTCACCATTCATCTTTCATTTAATTTTCTTCTTCTTCTCCTCCCTTCACTTCTTCCTCCGCCTCTTCCTTCCTATACCCAACTTTCTTGTGCACTTTTCTTTGTCTTCTTTGTTAATGCCGTCTCCTTGATTGCTGTTTTCCCCATCTTTACAACTTAATGTTTTCTCTATTTCCTCTCTTCCTCTCCATGCCTCTGCTCCTTTGCCTCTCTTTCTTGTCATTTTGTTTGCCTTGCCTCTTCTTTACTGATTCATTGAGTATCAAGGCCATTGACACACTATGTACTGTAGAAAAACGTGTGCAGCAAAGGAGGAAGTTTTGTTCATGTTTGACTGCTTGTCTGTTGGTGTTCCAACAGCTGATCTGAGTCTAACCGGTGACAAACATCTTCCTGCCATGAAGGACTCTGCTGAATCAGGAAGAACTGGGTGGCATGTGGGGCTAGTTGCGATGGTCACATCAATCTTCTAAATGAGTCAAAGCTAATATATCTGCTGCTTGGCACACACTCCAAAGTGCCTCTTACAGGAAATGGCCCCAATGCTGTTTTTACTGTGGATGGAAACCTTGAACTTGTAGTTCCTCCAATATCAAGTAAAATAAAGATCATCACTAATACCTGGTCTTCCATCTGTTATGATTTTAATGTGTGAGGTTTTACGTTTGTTGACCTCTACCTTGAGTATTTGTTTGTACTGATATTGCAAGTATTATTGCTTCCCTCCTTTGGAATTCACCTGAGGATGAGCTGCATGCACTTGAAAAACTGCTAATAATAATTAGTCTAATATAAGTCTAATATTGCTTCATAAAGCTAAAATTGTAACATAATGATGCACAGGATTACATCTTTACCAGTATGGATGTATTTCTGTGACAATAAACACTCACTGCGCTGCAAATCATCACATATACAAATACGAGTACAGAAAAAAAAAAAAAAACCAAAGTCTATGCACTAAAAATAATATTTGCAGACAGTTTTTTCTTCTACTTTTTAAAATGGGTATAATGTCAAGAATTAGTTGTGCCACTCCTCTAATACAGATCTTTTCTGCTCTGTAGAAATTGGGTATATGTTCAGAACGTGACCAAACACATGTAAGCAGGAGCAGGGCAGCCTTGTCTGTACGTAGCTACTCTTCATTAAAGCTGGGGTTGGTAATCCTGGAGCGCTAGCAAGAGAGCTAGCAAGATTTGAATATAGCACCTCCTCTGAGTTCCACCCGCCTCCTCCCCCTGCCATCAGTGTGTACGACCAAGCCACGCCACCACAAACTGGAACGCGCACAGCATGAAACTGAGAAGCGGCAGGAGGAGTACTATATATACTATATTCTATTCAATACTAGCGTCACCGACCCGTTTTAAACCCACAGAGAAGCTAATATTAGCATTAGGCTAATACAAGCTACAAATGTAGCTACGTTAGCAAAAGTTACACATTTCATAAAAATAACAAAAATCCTCCCCGAAACAAAGCATATAATTACCTGTCCAACAGAAAGAGAGCAACCTCAGCATCACTTCAAATCCCTCAGTTGTCTCCACAAAAGCAACACCGATGTTTACTCTGGTTTGACCTCTGGCTTTATCCAGAGCCTTTTTGTTAGCAGCCTTTTCAGCCTCCAGCTTTCTCTTCCTTGCCTTTTTCTCAGGGCGAGCTCTTACAATTAAGGGTGGAAGTAGTAACTGGGGCTGCATTTTCTAAGCCATTGCTCATAAATGAGCATGAAATCCGTTCTGCTGTAACTCTGTACGCTGATTTCTTCTGGCAACAGCGACATGTGAAGACTGTGCACACGGGTCGGAGGCAGGGATCGAGGGGGGCGGATACAGAACTAGAGATGAAGGCATCTGATTGGTTTTCGCTCCTCGCACCGAGGAGCTTGGATTGGTCGGAGTTTTGTCAGTCCTGCAGCTGCCACAGAGGACTAATGATTTTCGTCTTTCTGAATACATAATGTATTGATTACTCAGAAGGTAGAAGGACCATTTCACCCAGTATAACAAAGCATGTTTCTGAACAGGATTACCAACCCCAGCTTTAACTTGAATCTCATGTTCACAAGGTCCCAAGCTGCAAATGTGAACAAGGTGTCGCAGCATTTAAAATCCAGGATAGCTATCTGACTGTTATTTGGTGTGATGGTCCCAGTACGTTATCCCCTGGTTATGTCTTTTCCTCTTGCCTGCAGGTGCCTTGAGTGGCTCAGCACACCTGGGCCCTGTGTGTTGAGTCTATCTAAGCCACTGCAGTGATTTGCTCATGCTCTCTGCTGCTGTCCACAGGTACACCACAAGTTTGGTCTGGTGCGATTATGCTGCTTTAAGTCATCCTTCAACAAAGAACATGGTGGTGAACATGCACATGGTGTTGTCTCCTTTTTGTTGCAACTCTTTGAGCCAGGTCATGACATTTGGTCACATGTGTTCATCCTGTGTGTTCAACCACCAGGCACAGGTTGTTGGCCAAGCGATCAGTGTTAAGACTTCATCCCTGTATTTGTTGGAGATGGTTTTGTGATGTAATTGTTCTTCAGAGGGATTTCCAGCTGGATGGCCTCATTCCCTCTCAACCCTTTTTAACCTCACAATAGCACATTAGTAGAAATCCAAGCAGTAAATATGAGGTTTGGAAGATATATAGAGGGAATTCTTCTTTTTCAGTTTAAGTGAGTGAGATCCATAACACAAAAAAGCGCTTACTCCACTCCATCTATGTCTTTGTGTAGTGAAGGTGCTAACTACAGGGTCCCAGAGGCTGTCAACCACCAGCCTGATTACTCACCATGATGCAACTTGGAAAATTATGTGTTTTAAGCAAATTAGAATATCATGAAGAAATAAGAGACCTGACTGATGAGACACTACAAAGTGAGGCAGACCAGATCCAGAATAATTCATCTGATTCATATAATTTTCGTGAACTGCTTTTTAAAATTCAAAAAAATAAAAACAATCTTAATCTATATAAATAATACATCTTGACTATTCGAGCAATGAAAACATATAAAAACTAAACAGCCATTGTCTTCCTTGATTTTCTTTAACAAGAATACTTAAGGGTTTCAAGCCACAAAATAATGTAGATAAACATTGACAATGAGCATCTGTCTCATTTGGTGAAACTGTCAAAAAATTTGAATTAAATTGGTTAAAGAAACTGAATTGGATGATTAGTAGGATTCATCTCATTGAGTGAAATGTACAGCTGCCTGTAAATGTAAATATTTTCTAGTGCTTGAAGTTCTTTTCTTTAAAACATTATACATCACAGATGGAACTGGGAATTCACCGTCTGTTGTAAGTTCAGTTGTTCTCATCCCCCCCCCCAGCATTTGTGTCTCTGCATTTTCTCTGTGTATTGAACATGCTAGCTGTGTAAACTGAGTCTAAGAAAATCTCTGTGCTCCATGAGCAAAGAGGCTAATGAAACAAGGTGTTCGCATTTACTTGGGTTAGTCCAGGATCATAAATCTCTGTGAAATTGTACTTGGACGGGTGATTCACCGTTCACCATGAAAATATTATGTGACTGCAGGGTTACACTACAAGGATTCTGTTTACTTATTGCAATGCACTTTGTGTGTCTGTATGCATGCCTACCGTCTGGGAAGCAGTTGTCAGGATCCATGGCCTCCTCAGCCATCTCTGAGTACTCATCCTCTTCCTCTCCAGGCTTCCTCAGGTCCACTGTGCTGCCCTCTGATAAGCTGATATTGTCTTTCTGCTATGTAAAACAAGAAACAACCAATCAGAACCATCAGAGTCACTGCACTTACTTCTCAACAAACCCTACCCAGATTAAGTTTTCATAGTCATAATGCAAAACAATTACCAAAGGTGTTTTTAAGTGTTGCTCCTAGTGGCGGTGAGAAACAACAGCATATGTTTTACATATATTTACCCTTTCAAAAAACAGTCCCCAAATAACACAAATTACCTTTTTTAAATTAATAATACACAACAACTTAAATACACATTTTATTCCTCACATACAAATTTTATGCCACTGTAAAGAAGTTTGATTGCTCATTGTACCTTTTAGAGTGACTTTAAAAAGAATGCATTTCAAAAGAGTAAATGTCCATCTACATCTTTACAGACAAACTATTAATACTATTAATATCTAGGCAACACCTTAATAAGTAACAGACCACAGACATTCAGTCACAACAACAAACAAACAAAAGTTGGTACTTGTATTGTTCAGAACCTGCAAGTTTTGAGGGTGTTATTTGTACAGAGTATGTTGTGTGGTTGTGTGATGATCAGCAACATTTTGCTGCAGTCAAGCTGAATGAGTCAGATTTAATGTTACATAAGTGACAGGAGCCCTTGAGAGAGGCATCAGCTTCCAAGCCATCCCTGCACAGAAAGCACAGGAAGAATGCCGTCTGTTCACTTTGATGCTGAGAGATCTGGGCAAAACTAGACGTCAGGAAATCCCTCCCTTCACCCCTCCATCCCACCTGATTTCAAATGAACCTGTTTGCTAAGCATCATGGGAGTTTAAATTTACAAAGGGTGAGGGAAATGGAGGGATAGGTGACAGATTTTCTGCTGAGGGCTGAGGAAGAAAATTTGCCATGTTTTGTTAAAAGTCTGGAAAAGACACAGCAGGGGTGTGTATGTGTGGACAGGTGAGCTAACTACCTGAGTCAACACCGACCTCATGATTACATTCACAGTCTGGGAACAGACAGTGGCTGCTGTGATGAATGCCAGCCTTGGACACACACACAGTTGAAGCGTAACACACAGACCTTATCTCTGACATGCATTTACACACGCACGCACGTGCATGCGCTCTCTCTCTCTCGCTCTCACACACACACACTCACCACACACACACACACAAGCAAGCAGCAGCCTTGGACTGAAACCCTTTGACAATTGACATCCATAATGAGGGGTTTAAATGTATTTCTATTCATAAGCTGTTTCTATTGTGCTGCCAGAGGAGAGGAGCGGAAGGCAGTGAAACACATTCAGGGATTCAGTGATACACTTACAGATTGATTACCTCCATCAGGATGAGACTGCAAGACTTGGGATTTATCCTGTTTGGTATCATGTCTATCACAATAACAATGTGCACACCAAGTTAGTTCATCAAATATCCGGTTTACAAGAAAATTTCATAGAAACTCAGATTTAGTTTAATTTGAACTTGATAACTACAGTTTAATTTTCTAGGAAGTCATCAGTGACAGAGAAAAAAATTCATAGAATCACACCACAGTCTCTAATCATAACCCTATCCGAATATTCTCTGTCATTGACAGGTTTTTTAAACTGGTGACGGAAAAAATCTGAAGTCCATCGGCCATTTTGATAGATTGCAATGAACACCCTGTCCGATTGGTGGCGAGTGCGTATATTAATTAGCTATTGTCTGGTCTTCATGTATGACCTTGTTGATTGCACACAGTAAAAATGTCATGGCAGCTGAGTGCTCCGCTGTTGCTGTCATATTTCTGCCTTCTAGATGACATTATTTTGCAAAACCAACAGAGAAGACTTAATTATGTATCTCTGTGTATATGCACAAGTGTTGGTGTTGTTAACCTGAGGACTAGCTAGCCTAAGCTTCAGTAACATCACTGTGCTGGCTCCCATTGTCAGGTGGGGACTAGTTGGCAGGCACTACTCGTGCGAGTAAAAGCAAATCCTCCTGCAGTCAAACTCACACAAGCGGCACTTCATGTCTTTATACATCCATAGTGAGCACACTGTAAATGGCATGGCGTGGATGTCTCTCATCATCTCTCTTCATCTTTTCTTTCATGGCCTTATAAATGCGCAATTTATAGCTTGCTCAGTTCGAATATTAATTAAAAACTAGAAAATGTCCTTATGGAAATTTTGACAGGGCCACGGCTAATCACACCAACACACACACAGATACACGCACACACAGTCTGTCAGCCTCTTGGCAATTATAGTGTTAAACCTAAAGTTTCAGCATGTTTCAAGCCAACAGAATAGCTGGAGGAGGGGCCTGGACTGGTGAAATGACCTGCAATAAAGATCCAGAACCAGAATCTCCCACATGGGTGGCAAGAATTTTAACTGCTCGGCCATCAAGGATCACAGTATAAATAGCGACAATAATGGTGGAAATGCCAATGCTCTGGTGATTATATTATTTAAGTATAAACAAGTGCAAATCCTCTCACACAGCGATGTGCACAGTTACTTTGGCTCGTTAATAATTAATTAGCCAAGTTGGTCCCGGTGTGGGACTCAGCCAGTATTGGCAATAATATGTCTGTGACGTTCATTAATTATGAATGATTAATGGTTCAGCAGTGGTGTAAACAAACAAACATCATAGCAGACAGAGATAAATGAAAAGAGAGAGACTGGGAGGGAGAAAAGTGCTGTTGGGTCGTGTGAAAACCAGGAGAGGGCAGAATAAGGCTATAGGTGAATGGTTTTCATTCATCCTCAGTATAAAGAAACAGTCATCAATTATTAACGTTCAAAGTTTCAACACATTTTAATGTAGCAGCGGAGTAAAAAAGAGGGGTACATAGCAGCAAGACACAAATTAAAGAGGAGAAAGTGAAATGGAATGACATGCAGTAATGTTTCCTCGGTAGGAATGCAAACTCACAATCACCAACGTTAAGACCTGAGATTTAACCATTAAGCTATGGAAGACCTATGTAAAACAGTGAAAGATGGGTCTATATGTAGGCAAGAGAAATGCACACAAGAGCAGGGGCTTTTCTTTCTTTTTCCGTCGCAACTGGTCTCACGTTTGGATTTTTTTTATTACAAAATGACAGCTCCTATCAGAAAACGAACTGGCCCACTGGCAGCTGGAGGACTCCCCAAACATAAAGGTATTTTAATTATACTTCTAAAAGAAATAGTTTGGGAAATTTTTTTGTTGTTGTTTTTTGCTTGGATGTATCATCTATGCAGAGCTCAGGCCTGTGGAGTCATGTGAAACCAGGAGAGGGCAGAGTGAGACTGCAGCTGAAAACGCTAGTCCTTAGCACAGACATGCATACAGAGACGAGGCTTTTCTGCATCGCAACCGGTCTCGCACTTGTATTTTTCATTACAAAACCATAGCTCCTACCAGAAAACAAACCAGACCAAAGGTGACTGGAAGACTCTCTGAACATAAAGGTGTTTTTATTATAATAAATAAAGTAGTTAGTTTGGGAAATCTGGCGAGTTACACACCGGAGCCCCATCTGCCCTGCTCTGCTCAGACAATGTTTGAACTGCGGGCTATGGGAATGGGGAGGATCAGGCGACACTTCAAGGCATTTTGATACTTCTGTAAGTCACTCTGTTTGAGCATGTCAACTGAGACAGGACAAGTTTGTCTACATCTGTGGTGAAAATCATGCATGTTGAGTGTAATTTGTGCCCGCACGGACGAGTTAAAGAGATAAATTTCTCTTCTTTCTTTCTCAATCTTTTTCAGGCGCTCTCCCACTCTAGTGATGATGTCACCTGCTCTAGCTCTTGAAATACACAGCAAACACATGCACACTCACACACACTCACACACACATACACACACACATAGCAGTGGTGGACAGAGTACACCTGACACAAACACATAGCTTAGAAGTGTTGCAAGGGTCTGGAGCAATGTGACCTGAGTAAACCTGGTTCATGGATTCAGCCCACAGAACAGAAAGAAAATCCAGAGAATTTCTTTTTAATGCAAAAAGATGAGGTACTGATGCTTGAGGACGAGAAATTAACAGAAATGAATATGTATATCCTGCATTTAGTGATCTATGATGCTCTTGACCATAAATGTCAACAGCAGATTTTAATTAAACAGTTTTGTCTGATACTGACTGCAAGCAGCTGAGTAATAATTGAGAACAGGAAAACAGAGAGTGGACACCCCTGATGGGTCCTGCAACTGATCGAGGCAGAGGCACTTGGGTGTAAACTGATAAGCTAAATCCACAGCCAAATCCAAATTATCCAAGTGTAAACAACATATTGGGCCACTCTAAACAGATTACTACTGCCTCCTCTGTATGTTTTGTATTCAATAGTGAACAAGCCACACAAGTTGAAATACATTTCAATTTTTATATTTTTGCATGTGTCACACTTAAATATATAAGATCATATGGACCATAACAGGGTTATGGCTGCATGTATGTTCAGATTCATAACACTGTAGACCTTGCATGCAGGCTTACAAGTATGATGTCATATTTTCCTCCAGAGTGTTTAAATTGGACCACATTTCCTTACCCAACTTCCCTACCTTTTAAGTATTTCTGTTTCAATTTTGATATTTTAAAAAAAAAGTTACAAATTTTGCCATATGAGAACTGTTATGAGTGGCCAGTTTAATTTCAGCAGTTGATGGGGCCACCGCTATTGTTTAAGAGAATTACCTACATAACTTGTTTTTGTTATAGGGGTTTTATTAGGCAGGTTTTTAGTTTAATTACCAAGATATATATCCTGTTGAGACATTTATATGAAGAACATATATTATGGGTCAGTTAACATGTATATCTTGGAACACTGAAAAAAGGGAAATACTGGGTCTTTGAATTTACAAAATTGAATTAGTAAAAGCAACACAATTTATTTATATTCCGTTTGTGAACATGGTTTAATCAAGTAGACTTAAGTTGTTTATACAGAATGTTAAACTAACTAGTTTCTTTCAAGTTGAATCACATTAATCAAATTAAAAAAACAAACTTATTGTAATCGAGTTTAGTCTCTGCTGATTTGAATGTCGCCAGCAAGTGTCATTAATCCCTCCGGAACTGAAGGCCGCGCTTTCGCGCCGGTTGCGTGCCAGGAAAAAAAACAAGAAGTAGAACTCTCAAGCGGGAAGACCGCGAATGTCGTTGGAAAGTCTCCATGCATTACAGCAAGAGGTCACAACCTAATATCTGTAGCTAAAGGTAAGTTCTCTTCAAATTTATGTTCCTGTTACAGTTACGTGGGCGATAGTCCACTTGAGCGCTGTTTTCAAACAGTAACGTAACATAACAGTTACAACAGCCTGTTAACTCCGTGTCGCGTACTTGTAGCCAGAGACATTATAGCCTGTTTGCATTAGCCTACATGTTGGCGAACTCTAGCATCGGTGTGTTTTTCTCTGCTGTGCCCGCCCGGCTCCCGGGCCCGCTGCTGACCACAGCACAGCCATTGGAGAGCAACCGTTAGTCGGCTTAGCCCCTGCTCCAGATGGAGGATCGAGGAGGAGGGGAAACAAGAGCTATTAAGTTAAATTAAAGTTATAATAAAGTTACGTGTGTGTGTGTGTGTGTGTGTGTGTATGTGTCATAATTTGTGTGATATGCAAGTCATTAAAAAGCTATAAATTAGAATCCATGGGGTTGTTACTTAAGTTAAAATGTTAGCGATTAAAAAATCTTATATTTAAGTTCATGGGGTGTTAATTTGTTCTAAGCTAGCTTCATAATTCTGTGCAGGGTGTCTACAGGTCCTTGAAGTGCTAAAATGTCTGAAATTCAATTAAGTAAATATTAGTTATCTATTCTGATATTTTTTCCCACCATACTAATATATTTTATACTTGATTTGATATTTTAAATTATATTGATGTCTGATTAATATTCTTTGTGTTTCTACAGAGTAAAGGACTTTGAAGATGGCCATGTGTGTGATTGTAAAGATCTTACTGACTGATGGCAGCTGTCAGAGGCTGAGTCTTGCACATGGAGTCCCTGAATCTCTTGAAGACCTTATGGCTGAAGTCAAAAAACAATGCAACCTTCAGGGAAACATCAGACTTCAGTTTATGGACTCGTTGTTTGGGAATGAGTTCATGAACTTAACTTCTGTTTCAGAGGTGGAGGACAGAGGGACTCTAAGAGTAATTGATTTGTCAATGCCCACAATGCAACATGAGAGCTCTCCAGTCCAACACCTCCAAGAATCAAGTCCTTCCTCAGCAAATGACTTCTCATCACTGTTAGGTCAACCTGTGGATACAGATATACTGTCCTCAAATGAGTCTACAAGCTCATGGTCCTCCTGGCCAGATGTGTTTCATGTACCCAAGTTCTCCTATGACGCAGAATTAAAAGTTCAGCAGGCAGGTTTAGTTTACATTCAAAATGGCACTGTACTCATTCCAGATCCCAAGTTGAAGTCAGTCATCCTTGATGGGTTAGTGCAGGAAATTGTGCAGTATAAAGTCTATGTTAGTGATAAGGAGATGGAACAAGTAGCCCAGAGTCTCATCAAGAAACATCCATGTCTAACTCAGAAGGGGTCCAGTACTGGATATGGAGGATAGAAGATGAGTTTAAAATATAAACTATCTCTAACTACCGCACACAACTGAGAAAACTGGGATGCCCAGAAGTGACAGTGAACTCTTTAAAAAACAAACCTGTTGGAAATCGCAGCGCAGCCTTTGGCATCAAAAAGGCAAAAAGAGCACAAGTTAATTTTTGCCCAACATACCCATCAGCAGAAACTGAGGAGAGTCTAGAGCCATGCGAAAAGCTTTACTCTTGGATGTAAGGAAGAGGAACAACCGAGAGGCTGTGAAGCTCAAGATGGAAAAAACTTTCGCATATAGAAGACATGAGATTGTTCGTGATGCACCGATGGTGGAAGATTTTAAGTTGAGATGGCCTGCTTTGTTTGAACTCAGTGAGGTAAGGCTGTTACCTATACCTAATAGCACATCATGTGTCTGTGCTTCATCTCCCTCCTTGACTGTCCTGCTCTGTTTTTGTGTGATGGTGATATTCTCCCTGAATCTTCTGTGCTTTTTCAGATCAACGTTGAATTCAAGAGAATCACCACTGTTCCGCTTCAGTCCAAGTTCCTGTCTCAGCTAGACCTCCACTCCGACAATCTGACAAGGCTGTTCCAAAGGAGAGGAGGACAGCTAGGGGAAAAGCTCAAAAGAGTCGCCGCACAAATCGTTGTTGTAAGTGTTGCAGGCCTCATACAGTCCTAGAATTTTTATTTTTAAAGAAATAGTGCCTTTTTGGGGGGTTGTCTATTTCTATGTTCTACCTCTTCTTTCTGTTCTAATTCCCTCCAATCTTCCACCACCATGGAATACAAGGCAAGGCTTGAAATCATAGGAATCTTGAGAAAAATACCGTACACCCTAAGGACAGTTGATGTTAAGTTAAGGTACATGAGCTGAATTAATACACTAATCTAGAAAATGTCCTTTCAGTGTGATGATATAGATGCTGGACGAGAGTGTATCATCAAAGGAGTCTGTGTCTACATGGGTGAAGATCCAGATAACCTTCTACAGGAATATGTGGTATGTATATTAATCAGTGCTTATGCTTTTTTCCCACTCTTCTTATTCTCATTCCTATGTGCTGAAATTATTCATCAATTAAAATAATATTTATTATAATTTCCATCATCAATGGCTTACTGTTTCATACCAAAAAAAATCTATACAGTGTTTTTTGTTGATGCTAAATGAACTTAAAAAGGTAGAATAAACTGTTCTCAAGACTTTTTTTCAAATTCAGCAAATATCTAATGGCCTGCCAGCTGTGTCATTTGCGTACATACTGAAAGAATCCTGTGTTCATACACAGCCATGGACCTGTAAATGTGCAACGAAGTGGGTTAGACTGCACTGAAAGTGTTTCTTATGGAACTGATAATGCTTCCATTTTATTAAATGTTTATATTTGCCTCCATTCTAACTTTCACCTTACCAAGATCTATAGTGTCACTGTTTTATGTTGAATAGTAATATTTTGATTTGGCTGTCTTTACTTACCTTTTGTCTGTTTTATACAGAGCCTGGATGACAACACCATAAACGAGGCCATCGAAGACACGACTGTTGGGATCTACATCATCAAAGAATGTGCTTCAAGTGATAACGTAGAGGACATTGGCATTGTTCTGGAAGGCATCAAGGTGTTGAAATATCTTGATAATGTAGCATTAGCTGTTGCTATGTTGTTTGGGCTGATGTATGTGCTCAACCTGAACTACCCTGCTGACCTCCGCTACACCTTTGAAGTTATCCAAAAGATTTGGATGGAACTAGATGCAACTAAGCTTTCCAACAAAGCACTTGTTTTGAAAAACAGGCTCTCTGAGTGAACTGGACTAAATGATGACTGCACTCTTTTTTATTTTAAAAGTTTATTTCTCTGTGACATTACTTTTTTTTTTTTTTTTTTTGCAAATCTATGTCATCTATCTGATGCTGCAAGACTGTGAACGTGAGGCATGGTGGATGATTTTATGGCAAGATGGCCTGCTTTGTTTCATCCTCCAACCAAAGATGGTGTTCACAGGGTTATAACCATTGGTTACTTTTTTTGTGAAAACTAGCTCTTGCCAGTTTGTGGCACGTTTGGTTAATGGGTTACAGTAAAAAAAAAAAAAAAAAAAAAAAAAAATTACTGTTGTTGATATTTTATATTTGCTCTTAATGATGCATTTAACAGTTCCCAATATGTTTGAATCTACCAAAACTGTAAGTGACGGAAGTGTGTCCAACAGAGCACTTTGTTTGAAAAACAGTCTCTGGTTGAACTGGACAAAATGACTTTTTTTGTGTTTATTTCTCTTTCAACCTAAGATGGTGTTCACAGGGTTATAACCATTGTTTTGTTTTTTTGAACACTAGATCTTACTTGCCAGTTTGTGGCATATTTGGTTACTGGGTTACAGTAAAAACCTTTAGTATACTGTTGATATTTTATTTTTGCTCTTAATGATGAACTGTAGTACTATTTTGTAAGTTGCATTACTGTAAGTTTTGAATGCACTGATATTATAATGGCTACAGCTTTGTATTTCTATGCTGAAATTACTGTTTGGCAACTGCACTTAAGTCCTTTTGTGTGTGATTTGCAAAGAACAGTAACACTAAATTGTTTTTCAAAGCAATCTGGTTTTATTTTTGTATTTGCACACAACACAGGCTTTAACAAATCAGGTTAGAGACCCTAACCCTAACCCCCCCACAACCCTAACCTGGGTTGTAAGGAAATAATAAAATTGCTTTTAAGTTACATAATATGTTTAAATAATATTAGCATTAACAAATCAAGTTTGTTATATTTGAAAATTGGGTATCCTGAACATGATAAAATCGCTTTCATACGACTAATTAATTGGTGTTGCAGTAGCTTAAACAAATGAGTTAATTCAACTTGATTATTTTCAACACCTGAACATGATTGAAATATTTTTTCTCAACAAGTAATAATTCATTTAGATAAATGAGGAAATTTTGTCAGTTATCCACATTCTTATCATGTGGGACCGATGTACACAATAAAATCAAGTAAATCCAGAGGATTATTTTTTTCAGTGAATATTAGAGGGGTCAATTCACCAATTAAAAGGAAAAAAAAAATGTTGTCATACTTAAGAGGCAGAAAGTAGATATTGCCTTTATCCAGAGAGCCACCTCACTGACACTGAACATTTAAAACTGCGTAAAGACTGGGTGGGCAATGTTTTCTATTCTTCTTACTACATTGCTACCCACCAGACTGGAGTGTGGCTTTTCTGTGGATGTAGGTGAAGACACTGATCACGCACGCCAGAGGTGGGAGTGTTGGCAGCTTGATTGGGCGTAGGCAAAACTAAACATGAAGGCATCTGATTGGTTTTTGCTTTTCGGATCATAAAGCATGGATTGGTCAGATTTTTGTCAGTCCTGCAGGTGCCACAGAGGTCTGATTATTTTTGTTCCTTTTTCTGAATACATAATGTATTGACTACTCTCAGGATAGAGGGACCATTTCACTAAGGTTGACAAACAGTGTTTCTGAACATGATTACCAACCACACCTTTAATAAACACTTGAACTTTCAGTTAAATTCAGTAGAAAAAGATAAAAATGGTAGATTTTTGCTTGTAGAATGTGTAATAAATAGGAACAGGATATCTCGGGTGAATATATATGGGCCTATGATGATACACTGTTCTTTAACAACCTTATTATGAAACTGGCCACAATTGGGGGTCAGTATGTTGTGGGCGGAGACTTCAATTTGACCTCGCTTTTGGATTGATCATCACCAAAAACAACATAACTATCAAAGGCAGCAGCAGCACTAAACCAAGGCATGAGAGACGTAGGCATAACTGATGTATGGTGGAGGCTTCATCCAAACCAGAAGGATTTTTCTTTCTTTTCACCAGCACATACTACACACTCTAGAATTGACATGTTCCTGGTGCCACAAGATATGATGTCCATGGTAACAGAATGCTCCTATTTAGCAGCTTTAGCTTGAACTCACCTGGATAACTGATACTCCACAACCTAAATCCCGCAGGTGGAAATGTAAAAATTACATTTTAAAAGACCCTGAATTTATTTCATATATTCATATATATGATACTGAAATATTTCTTGAAGCCAACTCAAATTCGTCCTCACATGCCAACATTTGGGAGGCTCTTAAAGCCTATATGAGAGTTCATGTCTTATCATACAGTGCTCATAAGGTTAAAAAAAATAATAAAGAGACACTGAATAAATTGGAAAGTGAGATTAAAAAGCTGGAGCAGGACTATATTGCCACCAAAAAGGAAGAACACCTTAATACATTTACTAAAACAAGGATGCAATATAATAATTTATGCACCAACAAAGAGGAAGCAGCTATGGCCAGGACTAGATATCACTATTATGAATTTGGGAACAAAACAAGTAAACTCTTGGCTTGGCAAATTAGAAAGGAAGCATCTGATAAATTTATGCACTCAATATTAACAGAGGACAGCAACTCAATGATTCAGGATCCATAAACGCAGAATTCAAACAGTTTTATGAAGCCTTATATAAAACTGGACAGGACGCTGTCAATATTGGAGCAAAAAGATTTTTAGATGGAATAACCCTTCCCAAATTACAAGACGATGACAGAAAACTGCTTGATGCAGAAATATCAGAGATGGAGGTACTCCAAGCCATGAACTCTCTGCAAAACAAGACACCAGGGCCAGACGGCTTCCCTGTAGAGTGTTATAAGGCCTTTTCTAAAAAAATTTGACTCCCCTCACAAACATGATTAAAGAAGCTCTAGAAAATAAAAAAAACTACCAGACTCATTGGAAATCACAACAGTCACACTGCTTCCAAAACCAGGTAAGGATAAACAGAAATGTGACTCATACAGACCTCTCAGTCTCCTTAATGCAGATTATAAGATACTATCCAAACTAATTGCTCTCAGACTGGAAGATGTTATACCAAAGATAATACACGCTGATCAAACACGGTTCGTTAAAAATTGGCATGGAGCAGATAATGTACGATGACTGCTTCACATACTGAGCACTGCTCAAAAAAATCAAAATCCTATGCTAATAATATCTATGGATGCAAACAAAGTCTTTGACAGGATTGAGCCAAGCTTCCTCTTTCGGACACTAGAGACTATAGGCTTCGGAGAGAAATTCATTCAGTATGTTTAAACACTTTTTAATGCTCCCAAAGCTAACATTTTAACAAATGACGTTCTTTCTAACACTTTCTCTTAACCAGAGGCTGCAGGCAAGGCTGTCCAAGCTGCCCCCTGCTCTTTGCACTTACGGTTGAGCCACTAGCCATTGCCGTCCACTCCATCATCTCCATAGCAGGAATCAAATTTGGTACAAGTGAACATAAACTTTCTGTATATGTGGACGATCTCCTGTTATTTATAACTAACCCTCACACATCTGAAAGCGAGATCCTACCACTAAATATACAGGATGACAGCATTAGAGCTCTCACAGACCCATTGAAGTAGTGCAACAGTGGTTTCAAATATTTTGGTATACTAATTGGCAAATCAGATCAGCGTATATTTAAAGGTACTACGAGGAGTTTCGGAAAGCAAAACTGTTTTCACACTTCATTTCCCATGAGCCTCCACGCGCTCATGGGACTACCAGCTCCTAAGCTTTCCTATGAGGGAAAAAAACATCCTGGACCAAGTCTACAGCAATGTGAAAGGTGCTCTTAAGGCTGTCCCAAGACCTCATTTTGGAAATTACACAGACAGGTTTTACTATTAGTAACAGTTTTTCTATTTCTATTTCTATTAGTAACGTTTTCATCATTCCAGAACATGCGCTTCAACTGGGAGCAGCAAAGTCTGGTAGCTCTGAGTTTTTACTCAACCTTTGCTTTATTTTTGTTGTGTTTTTGTCGTATTTGTCAACTACTGATGGATACTTCTGTGGGAAGAGAAGGTTCTTCAGGAGAGGAGCTTCTGTCATTGAAAATAGAGCAAGTCTGGAGGATGCTGCCCTGTTCCAGCTCGGATGAGGAGGCGCTTTTGTGGTTGCTGTGCTGGTGGTGCAGAGGTTAAAGGCTTGGAAGTGGAGATGTACTGTAGGTCCTTTCTGCCGTCAGTCATCATGCAAAATATCAACTCTCTGCCCAACAAGAGTGATGAGGAGCTGGAGATATAGATGAAGACTCAGGAAGTAGACATTTTTTCAAATCAAAACAATACTTGTGTACATCCCACCGACGGCTACTGCTGAAGTTCCATGTGAAGTTCTCCATGAAGTCGTTGCTAGGATACAGACTAAACATCCTGAGGCACTTGACTTCAGTCATGTCTTCCTGATGGACTCACTGAGGATGTGGTGGAGACATACACGCTGGTGGAGGCCACTCTGAACAACTCAGATCATCCTCTTCATAACACCTTGATGGACCAAGAAAAGAGCAGTGGTGGTGGATGGCTCCTCTCTCTTCACTGCAGAACAGAGAAATATAGAAGATCCTTTGTACCTTCAGCCATCAGGCTTCTTCATTCTTCTGCAAATGGTTGATGAGCTGACAGACAAATGAATTTCCCTCTGGTGATTAATAAAGTAAATTGTATTGTATTGTAATTGTATTGTATTGTTTTGACAATCTATAATGCGCATGTTGCTTGGCGTAAATCGCTCTGTCTTTCCAAGGAAATGCTGGGCGAGTCGACCACTAAATAATAATATCAAAATAACTACAAAGATAAAACGATATATTTATCAAAAATGGACACATAAACAAGTGTGGGTAATGTAGATTCATCCACATTAATATGAGACTCTTTTATAACCAAAAGCAAACTTCTCGGGGTATCTTCAAAACAGAATTATATAAAATTATTCAAACAAACCAGACTTAACCTTCATAGATGGATGGATCTCCCACTGTCTCTCATAAGCAGAATTAATGTTATCAAAATGAATATTTTGCCCAAGTATACTTATCTATTTCAGTGTTTCTCTATTAGTGTTCCCAAGAGTTTCTTCAATCATAACCCTTTTTATATGGCAAAAGAAAAGTCCTAGGGTCCAACTCATCTCCCTACAGGCCCCATATTCAAGGGAAGGACTTAACCTACCAAACATGAGGAGCTATTATCTTGCCTCCCAGTACCCATCAATTTGAATCTGGCTGCATGCGGAGAAGAGGTTAGATCGGTCAAAATCTAACAACATAAGATGAAGTCTATAGCTTTAAAGGAAATCCCATTTATTCACAGACAATTCAGTAATACTATACACCTTCGCTGTTTGGCAAGAATCTCACTCACTTCTTCATACAAATATTTCATTTCTTAGAAGAACTCCTTTGTGGACCAATCCCAACGGATTCAACATTGCAGAGGTGGAGGGATAGAAAAATCCAAACAGTTGCTGATTTATACATTAAAGATACATTTGCTAACCTCAAACAACTAAACGAAAAATTCAAACTTCCTAAATATAGTCTCTTCAAATTCCTACAAATTAGAGACTGGGTAAGAGAGAAATCTAAAGAAATATTCCCAGACATCCCAAAAGAAACTCCTCTTGAAACCCATTTATGCAACAAATTATGCAGAACAACAAAAGGAACATCATCCATATATGGCATCATTAATGGAAAATTACCTGTTTGTGATAAAACAGACTTAGGCTGTGTGTATGATGAGGTGGGTTGGCATCATCTTTTAGTGCAGGCACAGACTGTGTTAATCTCTACGAAACATATACAAATTCAATTTAATATATTTCATAGGACATATTACACCCCTTACAGCTTACATAAAATTGACAATAACATTTCCTCCAGATGTCAGTGATGTAAATTGACAGATGGTGATCTTCTATATATACTTTGGACTTGCCCAGTGATAGAAGAATTCTGGAAACGTGTCATTGATTTAACCTCAAGGGTAATAGGTATTAAATTTAACAGTACCCCAAACTATGTATTCTGGGGGACACAGGTTTGGTTAATGTGAACCACTGCAAGAAATCTTTTATTTTACTTGCCAGCACTGCTGTAAAAAATGTATCCTGGTTAATTGGAAATCTGAAAATTCGTCATCAGGAAGGCAGTGGATTAACAAGCTTGTGTCTTACTGCACACCTGAAAAAATACTGTACAATGTGAGAGGAAGGCTTCCAATGTCCCTTTATGGATATTCTGCCCACAATGGATGTGGCAGCTGTGGAGTGAGCCTTCCTGGACCAGCTCTAACCTAGCCCTCTGTGCAAGCAGATGGGTGTACGTACACTTAAGACCAAAATTATTCATACCCCTGTCAAATACAAGGGATTTCTTCATTTTTTCACTCACAAATTAATATTTCACCTCAGTTTTTACTTAAATAGGACACAAACGAAAGTCTGAAGCCATAACCGATTTGTGTTTAGATAGAATGTGTAAATAAAAATCTTTAACAGGGTGAAAACAAAAAATCACACTGTCCAAAATTATTCATACCCCAGTGATACAAAGACCGATAGCTACAGGATATTCAAACGAACCGTTGTCTCTGGGTCTAAAGTGTTTAATATTGTTCTCAATGTTGCTGAGTTGTTGTATTTTGTTTTTTAACCAGTTTTCAGACTATAAAAGTCGACTTGCTTGTGACATTTCAGTCATTTTTGAGTCAACACAAGACTTGCTATGGCAAAGACCAAAGAGCTCAGTGAGGACTTGAGAACATGCATAGTAAATGCCAAAAAGGAAGGGAAAGGGTACAAAAAATTGCCAAACAATTTCAGGTGCCAGTAGCAACGGTGCAAAGCATCATCCAAAAGTACCAAAAATTTCACACGGTCAAAAACCTCAAAGGACGTGGCCGGAAGTCAATAGTATCACCTCGGCTTGCCAGAAAGATCAAGCAGGATGTTGAAAACAATCCAAAGACTACTACCAAGGCTGTCCTGAAGGAACTGAGTTCAAGTGGTGTGACTCTATCAAGGCAGACACTCCAGCGGATACTGAACCCAAATGGCCTCTATGGACGTCGACCAAGAAAGACCCCCCTGCTTCAACCAAAGTAAAGTGTAAAAGCTCGTCTGACCTTTGCACTTTGTAAAAACGGACTATACAAATAAAATTGCCTTGCCTTGCCTTGCCTAGTAGGAGTGTGAAGAGTGAGTGTTGTGGATGCATGCTGTCTCTGATGAGGTTGTGTGTTCTACGTAGGACTCTGGTTTTGTAAATGTCTTGCAGTGAGGGGAAGGCTGCCCCAGCAATGTGCTGTGAGGTCTTGATCACCCGCTGGAGTGCCTTCCTGTCTTGTGCTGTGCAGTTTCCGTACCAGACCGTGATAGAGGCGGTAAGGACATGTTCAATAGTGCATCTGTAGAAGCAGGCAAGGCAAGGCAATTTTATTTGTATAGCCCGTTTTTACAAACAGTTTGTTTCAAAGGGCTTTACACAGCTGAGGGTTTTGGTTGACATGCCAAATTTTCTCAGTCTTCTCAGGAAGTATAATCTCTGTTGGGACTTCTTGATGATTTGTTGGGTGTTGTGAGACCAGGTGAGGTCCTCGCTGATGTAGGTGCCAAGAAACTTGAAGTTTTTCACCCTCCACCTCAGTCTCATCAATATACAGGGGTTTATGTGGCTCCTTTTTCCTTGTTCTTGGGTCGATGATCATCTCTTTGGTCTTGTCTGTATTGAGATGAAGGTTGTTGTCATGACACCAAGTCACCAGGTCCGCCACCTCTTTTCTGTATGAAGTTTCAACCCCACCAGTAATCAGGCCAATGACTGTAGTGTCATCCGCAAATTTAATGATGCTGGTGTTGTTCTGGGAGGCCACACAGTCATAGGTGAAAAGTGTGTAGAGAAGCGGACTCAGCACACCCCCCTGTGGCATCCCAGTGCTTACAGTTCTTGAGTTGGATGTGTGGTTGTGGACTTTGACTGACTGGGGTCTACCTGTTAAAAAGTTCAGCACCCAGTTACAGAGGGAGGGTGTCAGTCCAAGTGTGAGGAGCTTGTCTGTGAGTTTGTGGGGGATAACTGTGTTAAATGCAGAACTATAGTCTATAAATAGCATTCTGACATATGTGTCCTCTCCCTCAAGGTGTGAAAGAGCTGTGTGGATGGCACGTAGCTTGGCCCTTACATCACCGTTTATCCATGGTTTTTGATTGGGGTATTTTCTGTAGTGCTCTGTGGGTCATTTTTAGGGATAAATAAAGTGGTCTGAAAGGTCCATTACTCCAATATGGCAGTCTTGTACTTTGCTACTATCTGTTCCAAATATTAAAAAATAATCCATTCTAGAATATGTTGAGTGGGGGTATGAATGGAAGGTATAGTCTTTGACTGATGGGTTTAGGTGTCTCCAAACATCAATTAATCCTATTTCTGATAGTAGTAAATTAATTTTCCTTGTTATCTTTTGGGGGCGAGATATTCTTATTGCTGTTGAGTCAAGGTTTGGGTTAAGTGTGGTATTAAAGTCACCTGTGCATATTAAAGTCCCCTGTGCTTCAGTTGCGATCCTTTCAATTACTTGGGGGTACAAATTTGGTTCTGAACCAGGGGAATATATACATTATATAGGGTACATAAATTTCCATCAAGTTTCTCGCGGATCATTATGAATCTACCTTCCCTGTCCTTAATAGTAGACATATGTTCGTAGGTCACCTTTCCTGAAATTAATATTACTACTCCCCTAGTGTGTTTAGATCTATTAGATGAGGAGAAGACATATTTAAACCCCTGTCTTTTGAGTGTTCAGTTTCCATCAAGAGGGTTTCCTGCAGAAATGCAATTTCTATGTTTTCTCTTTTAAGTTTAAGTAGAATTTTACTTTGTTTGACACTACATTTAGAGACACTACTTTCATTATCTGGTCCCTGTATGTATCCGTTTACATCTGGAGTTGTATGAAGCGATAACCTTAACACGAGCAGATTTCGCTTGTAGAAAAAAACATTTCTCCCCTGCTTTAAACGTAGAACAAGAACAAGCATTTGCATTCATTGTAACAAAAATAATACTAATAATAATAGTATACAAGAACTTCCTGTAACTGAGGGACCTTTGTCCCTCTAAGGTCCCTGTTGGTGGGTGGAGGGAGAAACCCCTCGTGGATGGTTGGGGCCCTCCTTAGTGGTGTAGTGACTGATTGTCTGGTGCACTCCATGTCCACTAATCAGTCCAACATTAATATTCCATCCAGTCGATTATTTACAGTAATTTCAACAGATTATGTGTTTAAGTAAAGAGAGAGAGTAAAAAGGAACAATTCACCTCCCTTGTTTTCCAGTCCACTCGCAGCATGTTGTTCTGCACTGGGTTTTAATGTTTTTAACATTAGGATAATGATCTTCTAAACTCCTGGAGTTTTTCTTTCACTCGAGTCTGCATTTGTTTTCCTCCATCGGCTGCTCATTGCCATGGGAATGCGTTCAGTATCCTCTTCTCTAAGTTGGAGACTTGATCCTCTCTGACAGCAGGCACCTCAATCCCCCATGCCCGTAGCTCCTGTGCGGCTTGGTGTGCGTCCTCATAGGTCTGTGGACCAGTGGCTCCAGTGGATCTGGATCCACGTGAATGGGGTCTGGAAGCGAATACCTTTTTCTTTCAGTGATTTTTTAATTCCCCCATAGGCTTTGCGTTTTTCCATCACTTCATATGCATAATCATGGTCAAAGAAAATCGGTTTGTTGTTGAGATGGATTTTCTTTTTCCAGGCCAACTTCAATACCATTTCTTTGACGTCATACTGCTGAAAGTTTATCACAATGGACCGAGGTGTAGTGTCAGGTCCCAGTTTCTGGGTCAGAGCTCTGTGAGCCCGCTGAATCTGCAAGGACATACCATCGGGGAAAGACAGCTCCCTGGTCAGCAAGTTTTCCATAAACTTTATCATCGAGTCGCCCTCCGAGCCCTCCGGCACACCGTAAACTCGGATGTTATTCCTTCTAGACCTGCTTTCCAAATCGGTGACCTTCTCTTGCAACCTGCGTTGTTCTTTCAGCAGACTCAACAGGGCCTCATTCGCTGCAGCGCCGCTTGTTTCCATATCCGAAATGTGCTCCTCCGCCTCTGTGATCGCCTGGTCTTGACCCTGGAGCTGGGTACCGACTTCAGTTAGCTTCTGGTTTAGCTCGTGTCTCAGCGTCGCTAGCCCGTCTTTAAATCTCCCTTGAGATCGGAGATAGCCGAATGAATGTCATTTTGGAAGTCACGGATGTTGTTTGCGATAGTAGACAGTTTCTGTAGCAGATTGTCATTAGCTTCACCACCATCTCCGCTAGCTAGCAGGTCGCTATTTTCTTCATCAGTCGGCTCCATTTGTTATTATTATTGGGCGTTTCTTGCTCAGTCACCCTCCCCGTCCGGTTTGAGTTGGCTTTTTTTGTTTCCCCCTATTCATTCCTCACCCTTTGGGGTTTTCAAGTTAAACTTTGGGAGTTTGGGGGTAATTTCAATACTGACTGAAGCGGAGTGATTGACTAAGCATCCACCCTCCTCCTCTTATCAAGGGTTAGGGTTAGAGTAACATTTATGATGAGAGGCGCAGATCTCTCAAAGGGGACAATGCAGAAAAGGATGGTTTGTTGTCTTAGTATGCTGCTTGCCTCAAAAAAATATATAACAATAAAAGTATTTGAAATTAGTTTTTTGCCTTCAATTTACATCTTAGTAAGAAGTGTTTTAAAGGCTCAAAAGCAGCCATGCGTTAAAAAAAAATTGATCTGTTATCGGAAAGTTTCTTCCTTAATAATCGGAATCGGCATTGGCCCCAAAAAATCCATATCGGTCGGGCTATAAACTCAAACTCAACCTGACTGAATTAATACAGCTGAAACTGTGTTGCAAAGTAACAAGTTCACATCTCTCTCAGCCAACCACAAACAGCTTCAGCATCAGGTAGTAAGTTTATATTCAGCATCTCTCATCTCAGAAAATTTAACACTGGGCAACGTTTCTCAGTGTATCGGGGCAAACCTGATCAACAATATTAGTAGGCTCTTCCCAGACTACTTTTGCTTCATCAGCCCGTGGAGGTTCGCATTACCATATATTCAGCCACTGCAAGCTTGGACCTTCCAGAACAAAACATCAGTTTCCTCCTGGGAGAAGTTTGGCCATCTGGCAAACTATAAAGTGAGGAAAATTGCACTGCGAGGGAAGCTCTTTTGATTGGTGAAGATCTGAGACAGCTGTGTTAAATCCACTCACGCCTTCTCCCCTCCCTCTTTCCCAGTTGTGCTGGTAGGAGGGATGGAGGTGGGAAAGAGGAGTACCTGCACTGGGGTGTGCAGCACATGAAACTTGCAAAGTGCACCTGGACATGCATGAGTGAAGAGTGTGAACAGTGTTGGACTCAAAACAAAGCCATGTGGGGTCCTTGTGCTCCAGATGATGGATGAAGAGGTGCATCTCCCCACTCTGACCTGCTGTGGGCGGTCTGTAAGAAAGTCCATGAGCCTGACCAGTTGTTGTGGAATTACTGTGTTAAATGTGGAACTAAAATCCACAAATAGCATCTTCACATAACTGTTCGGTTCCTCAAGATGTGTCAGAGCAGTGTGGAAGGCAGTGTTTATTGCATCCTCTGTGGAACACTTTGCCTTTGTGTGGGTGTTTTGGGAGTTGTTGGTGGTGCATTGTTATGGCACTTAAGGCTAACAAAGCTGGGGCATATCAACTGGGGGCTCACCCAGGATCGAACAACCATGAGGTGAAGTAAATATCCTGGTGTTCATGTAGCCGTTGTGTCATATAGCGCAGTTTTCTCCTTCAAGAGACTTTGTGATTTTACTGCTTGTATGTTTATGCTCCTGACAAGGTCATTACCTCAGAGATTCTGAGTTTGCGTGAGAGGACCCTGTTAAGATAGTCATCGGGCAGAGAAAGACTCTTGCCACTTTTGGTGCTGCTCAGCAGTGATTTTTACATGCTCTGCTGGAAAAAAACATGCTCTGGGCTAGAGAACAAATAATAAGCATCATTGCTTGTAAGAAATGAGTCCACGCATTGTCTGTGCAGCACGATATTATACCCTATAGTCTGCTTTGGCTACTAAGCGATCTAGTGGTCCTAGTGATAACGACAAGAGCAAAGGGAAAAGTGTGTCAAGCACGTCGCACTAAATGCCACTACGGCATTGTGTTGTGAGTGTGCATGACGTGCGTCTATATTGAAAGTAATAGGTTTGTGCACTAAAAATACATCTGAATAGTCCTCCATGCACACACACACGCTTTAACCAAGGCTGTGGCCAAAATCACCCAGGCGGCCTGCCTCTGCTTTAGATAGACAGGGAAAACCCTGTTATTAGTAAAATATAACTCCATACTGCCTTTACCCTTGTCATGTCAAACACCCCTTAATGGCAGCTTGTGCACCACAGGGGGTGTGTGCACCACTGTTTGGGAGTCCCTGATTTAACCCAAATCACCATCATTTTCTACACCAATCAAGCCATGGCTGGTATAATAGTAACCATGGCAACTAGGGCAGCGTCAGCACCATTTAAGCTGTATAGTATATGATTGACAGCTCTGTCTGTCAGTCACACGTCAACACAAACATTTTCTCTTCAGCACAACAAACTGTGCTGTGATTGGTCTTTGGCAGCTGAATAATGTTCTGATAGGAAACACATGCAGTTGCAGGGCAATGTTTTGTATACATTAACACTGGTTTGGTTGTGCAAAACAGTGCAGGAGTTCAGGAAGAGGTCTAGCCTTGTTCCTTATTTCACTGATTGTTCTACAGCACAGTTCAGTTCACAGTTTCCACAAAGAGCTGGGAAGGATCCAGGGGATTTGAGGTGAAATGAGAACATCAGAGACCAGTGATGTGTAACATGAAGAACCCAGAGAAAAAGAAAAAAATAAGTAACAGGAAATAAATAAGTAATAATAATAAATGAGTTGTTAGAGAGGGAGAGGGAGAGATGCCTGACTGCCACACATGCACATGTGCGTGCACACACACACACATACACACCCTGGAAACAAAGCTTGATGTTAAAGAGTTTTGAAAGCAGTGATGCGCTCTGCCTCCCTCTCTTTCTGCCTCATTCTCTCTCTTTCTCTCTGACCAACCGTTTTGGGGGAAAATATGTTCCTTAATTTTATTCTTTTCACACTACCCTTTCACATTAGGGCAGTTTGTGTGTGTGTCTATTTGTTGTTTCTCTCCTGTTAAAATGTAAATGAAACTTTAGATTCATCTTGTGACACTTTTGGGGGTCCTGACCCCCAGTTTGGAAACCGCTGTGAAAGAGGGACATAGAGAGAGAGGACAGGAGAGAGAGCAGGTACACAACATGATTAAAGAGAAGAGGTGATGATGAACTGAGTCAGCATAGGTGCGAAAACAAACACACGTGCACTCATACACATGTGCACACATGCACGTGTGCACACGCACATGCGCATTCACATATAGTCTCAGGACAACACAAATCTGTCATTTCGTGTTAGATACAAAGAGGGGAAAAAGAAAACAGCTCCTCTCCCTCTTTTCCTCCTATTGCTGCCTACAAACACACACACATAGACGCATGCACGCATACATAGGCATTTTAGCCTTTTGAGTTTGGTTCCTAAAGGAAATATTACACTACTTGAAAATCACTCACAGACATACAGTGCGCACACAAAAGGTATCTGTGGCTGGGTTCGACTTTTGTCTTCTGAATAGACGTAGAGAGACAGGAGGCACACTTACACACACCTAACATTAAATGCCTTCTATTACAACCACTGATACAACAACACACATTTTCCAATTCATATCAATCTTCATTTGAGAGATCCAACATCAATTCACAGAATCCTTAAACTGATCTTTTAATATATATTTTTTATAATAATGCGTGACACTAACAGGACAAGTAGCGATACCAAGCCCTACCAAATACTTATGTGATGTTATGTCAACTGTTGGGTAAAAAAAAAAGGAAATTGCACTGAGCTCCGCAAAGGTAGAGAGAGTGAGAGGGAGGGGTGAGTGTATGTGGAAAAAACCAAAACTGAGCTCTGTGCAGATAGAGAGAATGAGAAAGGAGGGGTGAGTGTCCACCACTTGAAAAAGTACCTAAACTTAAAGGTAACAGGTGCAGACAACAGGTGCAGACAGGTGAAGTGTGCCAACAACAGCAACTGAAGCGTGCCAACAACAACTCATTAAAAGATACCAGAGCAAATTTATTAGGCAGTTTATCAAAAATAATAGTCATTTGTTTTTAAAAAAAAAACAACTTGTGCTTGGCCCGGAAATAATGGAGTGTCAATGAGTAAACTTAGAAAAAACAATGCACAAGTAGAAAAAATGTGACACAAATCAAAAGGGGCCTCACATGTTTGAGGCAGGGGCCTAGTAAGAGAAAGATGACACCATTATTTTTGGACAAATAATATTAGTTTTAAGAGAAATAAGGGAGGAAACCTCCCCTAATTTAAATAAGATGTTGTGCACTTTGTAAAAGAATAAATTGTGCAATTTGTAAAAGAATAAAAAGAGGGTACAGAGACCTACAATCCAGTCTGATCTGGATCTGACTCGGGTCTGACCTCACCTTTCAGGGGGTTAGACTCTGTCATACCAAGCTCTGTTTGTTCAGGTCATTTTTGGAGAGGATATGCAACACTTTGTTGGATTTTATAACCTGTTGGACATCCTTTTGTGACTTTGATTTTGTATCATTTAATGTTGGAAAATAAACAGTACTTGATCACATCTGGCCCATTTTTGGACCTTTATTTTTGACCCAACACAACATCCACTGCTTATTATATAGGGTTAGGGTTAGGTTTTGGTATCAGTACTGGTATCAGTATAAGTATCAAAAATATTGACATTATCCTGCCAACCCCCCAAACAAAGAAACTATATGATTATTATTATTATTATTATTATTATTATTATTATTATTATTATTATTATTTATGTACATAGTAGAAACCCTGCTAACAGTTCTTATCCTCCTAAGACACACAAATGACTGTTTGTAAAAGGGACTGTGTTTGCATGTGATCTTTGACAGAGATTGATTTAAAGTTGTGAATATTAGGCCTGGACCCATAGCGATAAGAAAACAGCTCGATAAAATGCTGTATAGTTTGATGTTTATGCACTAAGTGCACAACATGCTCATTGAAACTGCCTATCATATCCCTGGACGCTACCAATGTCAAGCAAACAGCCAATCATTTAAAAGCTAGAGACCTTACTACACTCATTATGGAGAGACCTTAAAGTCACCACGGAGCAGAATGATGTTCCGACAGTTAAAAATACTGTTAGCGTGTTAGAGATGTGTTGACCACTAATACACTATAACATTCACCGAGTTGCTACAAGACAAATTTTAGTGGGTCGCATCATATGCTGCTTGGCGTTGTGGCATATACAGTAACAACAACATAACACAAGTGGATGCGGCCCAGGAACAGTGGTATAGCAGCATACATGATGTTTCAACCCAGTGCCATGACTGAACACCGGCCTGCCCCCCAAAAAAACCACAGTGTACACTGGCCCCAAAAATCAGACCGGCCCATCAGGAATTGTCCTGGCCCTCCTGATTAGCCCCTCTGGGCCTGCCTTCAGGTCTCATCAGATCTTGGCTGTAGTTGAAAAGTAAAAATAATTTCCTTCTCTAAGAATTTTCCTGAGAAATGACAGACAGACAGATGTACAAGAGAAAAATAAGATAATCGTTGTGTTCAGAGAATACTGTTAAAAAAAACTTTTTTAACAAACACATGGAAAATAAATCCTCCTCTCTTAACGGCAAAAATAAGCAGGACTGAAATGTTGAACTAACATGTGATAAAAGAGAAATGAAAATAGCAGAGTGAAATAGAATAGAACAGATAAATGACATTTATGTATCGTAGACAATTTTTGTTGTGATAATTTTTAACTGTAAATCATAGATTCCAGACAAGCAAAGGAACTAACTAGCTGCTTCTGTGTATTGTCTAGTATTTGATTGTTTCTGTCATTACCTGAAACTCATGATGAGAGGTGAGGGTTCATGTCATGTGTCCAATCTGTCCAGTGGGGATATGTTATGGAATGAGTGAAAAATGTCACCTGATGGTAGTGATGGATCAAAAATTCATTGTCATTCATGGCCTTGTTACCATGACTATCTGTGCCACATTATAATGAGTGTGGTTCATTTGAGTTGTGTGAATACAACATTTGCACCTGAGCGTGCATCGAATGGTCGCCCTGAAGGGGTGATCTCGGTGTATATGCCACAAGTTTGAGCTAAAAGGGCTCCTCTAGCCATGACTCATTTTAAAAATCTATTATTTGCAGAAAGTGGTAAATACAAACAATTTAAATAACCCGCATACATACATTTTTAAAGCTATATTGTGCAATTCATTTGCATTTCATTCAATGCGACAAACTTAGACCGCCTTTTACATTTAACCTGAAGTTGCCATGTTGCCCGAAGATGGTGAATGTGAAGCAAGCAGAGGCGGTTGTGCTTGTGAGTGCCCTGAATGTGAATCAGCTAAGCACTCTAGTGATTCTCTTTCACTTTTAAAGGGGGGAACACACATATCCATTGCCCTGTGTGAGGAAAACCAAGCCACCAGGACAAAATGACAGTAAATATCGCTGTAGCTTTTCCCAGGCGGAATTAACTAATGAGAGAGAGGGATTTTACAAGTGATGCGGAGGTTGCCTGCTTTCTGCTAGACAGGGAATTCAGTCTCACAGTTTACAATCAGTCTAGCATAATGTGAGAACCAGCACAGTGTAGTCCAGTAACTACATTCCCCTCTGGTCTAAGTTGGAGAACTTGCTGTGCACTGTCTATCTATAAATGGTAGAGATTGCTAGTTTCGTTAGCTACATTGGCACATACAAAGTCTCATATAATAATTTTCCGTTACTGTTACTGTGCACAGAGTTAGTTTAATGCTGCGAGTCTGTCAACTGAATTCTCCAAGAGCTGTAGAAGTGTGTTGTATAGCACCGACAGCATGTTGCTTTGGGTTGTAGCATGGCTGCATTGAAAGTTATGGATAAGTTCACGGTATTTCTAATTATTGTTCTATTCAGACCTCATCACTTGAGGGAACCCTCAAAGTTGTCTTGCTTGACTTATCATGGCTACCGTAGGTGGTGATTACACGCTTAGAAGGAGAGGCACTAGACGGCACAGCATGCTACTAGCTCAACACTAGATGGGAGTCATTTTCACACAGTTCACCTTTAAAGTTCAGCATTAGATCTCAGAGTTTCATTTTTACAAGTGGGAGTCATGTAACATGTCGTACCGCACATCTTTTTCTGGGCAGTCGTCACTGAAGCATAACATACTGCCAGTGTTGAGGGGCAGGGATCAGAGTGAAAACAAACAGCCTTGTTCCACAGCAGTATGTGTGAAGACATCCAGTTACCACCGGGGTACGTTGAGCCTAATACCACATGATGGCCGAGCACACAGTTGACAGAGGAGATGTATCGACACCTGTACAACCAAGGTTATTCTGGAGGATATTCTGGACAGTACTTGTCCTTGTTTTGGATTGTTTGAATAATAATAAACATACATTTGTATGTAGCAAATTTGTCCACTCCCATGTTGATAAGAATATAAAGCACTTGCAAAACATCCCTCTTCAGGTACATTTAGAACAGTTAAAAAAAATGTGTCATCAATTTGCAATTAATCATGAATTGACTGCAGAAATCATGCGATTGATTGCAATTAAAAGTTTTCATTGATTGACTCTTAGTTCTAACCTTGTTAGTTCACCATGTTCTAAATTGTTTTCTTGTCTGTATACAACATCTATTGCATGTCTGCCCGTCCTGGGTGAGGGATCCCTCCTCTGTTGCTCACCCTGAGGTTTCTCCATTTTTCCCTGTTAAAGGGTTTTCTTGGGAGTTTTTCTTCAGTCCATGTGAGGGTCTAAGGGCAGAGGATGTTGTCATAACGCTGTGTAAAACCCTTTGAGAGAAAAATTGTTTGTAAAAACAGGCTATACAAATAAAATTGCCTTGACTTGCCTTGCCTTTGTTTAGAAAATGCATCATGTTCTCTCTAAATATTTAATTGATCTATGCTTAAATATTGTTTGTATCACTGCTCAGCTATAGTTGATGAATGTCAAACACACACACACTCTCACACAAACTGCCAGACAGGCAGTTGTTACATGGTAACCTCCATCTGACTCTTACTCTGACTCTTACACACACCTGTGTCTGACAAAAACAAGCTAAGGCGTGTGTGTATAAGAAATCAAAGGCACTTTCATCAATAGAGCCTCTGATCTCCTCCCTACCTCCTCCACCTCCTCCTCTTCCTCAGAGCCCTCACTCTGCTCCTCCTCCCCCTCCTCTTCCTCGTCCTCCTCCTCTGGAAACTCAACATCTGACTCCCCTGGGGCGATGGGTACGCTGATGGTCAAGTTGGGGTTTGTCATGTAACTGTCATCCTCAGGCACCACATACTTCTCTACATGACGACCTGAGAAAGAGAGAGTGAGAAAAGTGAAGGTGAATTAAATAATGTGAATGTGAATTAATAATTTACTTATGCTGTTTTTTCACTTCCTCATGGTCGTCTGCATCTGCCACTCACACTAGATTCAGGTGACAAAACTGTTTCTCCAAAGGCAAACATTAACAATGTGAGAATTTTTTTCTCCTGAATTATGGCTAGAAAATATTTTGTCAAACTGAACTTGACTTTTGACTACCAAATTTTATGGTGTACTGAGATATTGTGTCCACAATGAAATGGATGGACGTATGTATGGCCAGACAACCCTATGACTGGTGCTGCTGTGGAGGCATACAAACCTCAGTTTACTGTGTGTTGTAAGAGCCAGAATATTACATATGACAGGACTAGTTAATGCCACAAGGTAGCGCCGTCCTTTGTTTTACTGTGTAATGTTAAAGGTATTGCTTCAGTCAACACCCACAAGCACAAACCTCCATAAATTTGGTAACGGGTACAGTTGGTGCAGGCTATAAGCCACATAGGTTTATTGTTTATGTGTGATATAGTGTTGTGAGACCTGGCTTGGTATGGTCAATACTAGAGGTGATCCGATCAGGGTTTTTGAGGCTGATCACCAATCGCCAATCTCTGAAATCAGTATTGCCGATACCAGTACCGATGACACTGTGTCTATTTAAACTTGAAGCTTGCGTTTTCTTGTGTAGCATTAATTATTCAATTATTCCTGCATCTGCATGTTAACCATACTTAAATTAAGAGACTAGAGAGTATCATGAATTGACAACTTTGCTTAAGGCTCACTTCAAGACTCAGCTTCAACAATTATCTTCCTGTGGGAAAATAAATAAAATTGTATGAAAATAAAAGAACACATTCTCTCTCTCTCTCTCTCTCTCTCTCTCTCTCTCTCTCTCTCTCATGCACACACATCCTGACAGCTGAGTATATTACTGTCAAGTATTTTCCCCCTCTAATAAATATAAAAGGAGGCTGAATCACAGGGCATGTCTGTTCTGATGATACAAGTCGGCAGACCTGAAATGTGTGTTTCTCTTCTATAATATACTTTCTATATCTTGGAGGCAATGTTTTTTCACATACAGGCTTCCTACGCCTTTCAAACCAGTCGCTGATCACCATAGGCTGCTATCCCCATTTCAATATTTCCCACCGCAGAATCTTTCATTTTTAATCAAATCAAACAGTCACACCAATCAAATGCTACACTGTGTGTAGTGCAGCCGATCAGCTACATTGTTTCAGTTCAAGCTTCTCCAGCTGTATTTGATGGTGCCCATGTCGAATGCACAGCTGAGCAGATCGAGTTTCTCCAGCTCCCGTCGGTTGAAAACCTCAACAATGTCCAAGCAACATCTCAATCACCTTCTCATCCTGTGGGCTACATCCACAAACACTGAAGTGCTGGCCTGGATCTCAGAAAAGTGCAACTTTTGCCAGGGAGCAAAGGGAAGTTTACTTTGAAAAGGGGGAGATTAATTAAACTCATTATGACGTGTTAGAAGTTCAGCTTTGGTGATCTGCCTTCTTACAGTTGTTCCACCTGAGCCTACACACCCACAGAGACAGGTGATGTACCGGACTGCACAGCAGTGAGAGATATTTGACGTTACATTATAATTCAATAATCAATATTAACGCGGGCGAGTATGGTGCTTAGTGTTTATATGCAACATGTCACTGTTTACAAAATCAGCATCTAGTTTGCTCCTACAAAATAAAGTTTGTAAAGTGTCTGCGTGGAGCGGACCTGCTGACAGATGTGCAGCTGAAAGTGACCTGTGCCACCAGACGATCTCCCTTGCTCACGTTGTGAGGTGGGATAAAGTCTCCTAGACATTCTTTGTGCTTTTCCTCTCTTCGTTTCTAACTGGCTCGTTTTAGTTTTTGCCGGTGCCTGATCTGGTGCGTGCACTCGCTTGCCCCTGATCTGCATATAAAAATGAATGTTTAAAACAATAACTCATGAGAAAAAAAATAGACGCGCGACAACATCACAGTGGAAATATTGTGATAGTACCTGTGACCACAGCTGGCCACAGTGGTCCATAACAGCTGTCTATAGACCCTGACCCTGACCGTCATTCAAACACAAGCCTTCACAACAACCCCCATGGCCCCCTCACCTCTAAAACCAATCCGGCACTGCTGCCACTATGGCATCGCTTTGGGTTGTGAGTGTGCAGGATGCACATCTACACTGAAAATAATCGGTTTGTGGGCGCAAAAGACGTTGCATCTGAACATGCCCCATGCATGCACACATGTTTTAACCAAGGCGGCCAAAATCACCCAGCCTTTGACTTAAATAGGCAAGAAAACCCTGGCTGTAGATTTTAATTGTGTGACATGTTGTTATAAGATCAGTTCTTTTGATCGGCTGAAATTACAATTCTGATTGTTTCCAGTATGCAAATCGGCCAATGCCGATCAGGTCGCTGACTGATCAGAGCACCACTAGTCAATACTTGTGTTAAATAAATCTACTGCGTGAAAATCCTACCACTTTGTCTCTGATGTGGCTGTGCCGGAGCTCAGCTAATAGCAACTGTGGCTTGGCCTGTGTGTGTGTTTGTGGTGTGTATGTGTTACCTATGACAGTTCCATTGACCTCAGTGTGGATGGTACTCAGGCGTTTCAGTTTCATCATGGCTTTGGCTTCTTTTCGTTTCTGACGACGACGCTTCAAGTTCCCATTGAAGAAATCCACCACCTGCATCACACATACATTGAAAAGAGATAGCATGAGACATATAACAGACACACTGGTTCACATATTAGAAGAACAAACACAAAGTACCTGTCTGCGGCACCAAGCCAGGCCTCTGGTGATTCTGTGGATAGCAATCTGCAGGTTGTTCATCTCACCGTCATCGTCTGGAGCTGACAGATTGTCAGAGCTGAAACTGCTGAGGAGCAGCGCCAGGAACAGGTTCAACAGCTGGAGACAAAGACATAATGTGAGAGTTACTAAACATCTGGATACAGTTAAATGCGACAAAGACGTTCCTGCAGGAACACCTGTAGTACATCTGAACCCTGGATAGTGACAGTGTCCAAGCCCCATCAACAGACACAGTCATTGGCATCAAGGAAATGGGAGTTTTGTGGATATTTGGTCAAGACACATTTGATCATTAATAAGTTGTAAAACTTATGATGGTTTTGAATTAAATGCTGCATTCTTGCAACATAAGCAGAGTGGAGATAAAGAGGGATCTTCTTGTATTTCGACCTGGTCATGTTCACCTGTGAATGTATTGAAATCTATTGAAATGTATCTGGCGGTGAAGGTGACATGTTTAATTTGATGTACAAGAGAAGATTAAGTTACTATAGTACATCTGCAAGTAAGAGGTCCCATCAAACACACACACAATGCGCACGCACGCACGGACACACACACGCACGCACTCACATTTTCTCCTCAGACTCCTGGTAACTGATCACCAAGTTGGAGCTGCTCTTAGTCAAATTAACTTCTCTTTGAACACAGCTCTGTTTGTGTGTGTGTGTGTGGCTAGGTCAGCTGGATCAGGTGGCAGATTCCTGTGTCTGTCCTCTGATTACAGTCCAGACCTCAGACCCAGAGATTGACTGTCTTGTATTTTGCCCAAAGGTGCCTCAGCAGGACTCAAACAGATAAAATTGAAGGTTCACTTATTGTCATTGTAAAACATGCTTTTCACATGAAGAGAACAAATTCCCTACTCAGGTCCCAGCAGTGCAATTAAATGACAGTAAAAAAATAAAACAAACAAACAACAAAAAAGTAAAACTAGAAAATTTCTAGTTTAGAAAATTTCCCTTACTGTAATTATGTAAAATTGCCTCTGTGCAAGAACATGCGTGCACATGTGTGTGTTTGTATTAGATTCATTGGGCAGACGAAAGGGATCTGGTCAAACTGGTCAATATCAGGAAGTACCTTATGAGTGTGTGTTTGGGCAAGAGATAGGAAAATGATTGCGTCATGTTGTTTCCATTAAAAAGAATTTTTAATTTGTCTGGGTGAATACTCAATTCTGAATTTGTCACAAAGACATCAAATTTCCTGATGACAGTTCTAAATATTATTGGACTGGCTCAAACGCTAGGCGGTAACCATGGCAACAGAGACTCTGAGCATAACAAGTTTTCTTCCGCACATCAAGACCACTGGAGTCGGTAACACACAAGTGGTAAGAAGTGAACTGGCCTTCTGAAATAATATTTTGTGTCCCATAGCGTGAAGCCATCACCTCACTTCCCTTCACTGATCAACTATTAGTCGGCTGAGCCACTATGGCTCTACGCTGCAACCACAGCATTCCTTTTTCTTGACTGCAGACAAGAGATATTAAATAGTCCGCTCAGTTGTGGCTTGCGAGGAACTTGTTTGTTTTTTTTTAACTCAAAAACACATTAAAGTACAAGAAATTGATTTAATATTTATTTATTTGGTAAGTGACCATGGTATAAGCAGGATAATGCCTCTGCAAAGTCCATTAATTCCTCATTACTGGACACCTCGTCAGGTATTATCCCTTACATTATCACCACAGACTACTTTCCATATTGTGCAAATGTAAGAGTTTTCTACAGTACATTTTAATTTGCTTGAATGTCATTTATTTTAAAGTAAGTCTAAAGTCCTGTGTGAGGGATCCCTCCTCTGTTGCTCACCCTGAGGTTCGTCCTGTTTTTTCCCTGTTAAGGGTTTTCTTGGGAGTTTTTCCCCAGTCGATGTGAGGGTCTAAAGGCAGAGGATGTTTGAGACAAATGTATGTAAAAATTGGCAATATATATAAACTTGCCTTGCCTAAACATGTTAAAATGTCAGTGGCCAGTTTGTCTAAAATGGATTATATTGCAGAGAGTCAGTCAATGTAAACATTACGTAATATGAATGTGTGTTAGAGTATGGGTGTGAGTGTATGTGCACTGCATATAACTAAGTGACAGTTTGCAACTGTGTGTGCTTTTATTTGTGTGAAAGTGTGAGCCTGTGTGAAACATGTGAGTTCATGTTTCTATTTCTGTGTTTGTGTGGGTGTTTTTGCATTGATCCTCACCAGTGTGCGTGTGTTGTTTGTGCTACTGATCTGTGTCCGGCTGTCACACGCCTGGTTTCACCGTCCCAAAATGTTGGCATCTGATTGGCCAAGGCACAGCACTCAAACATCAATAGATCAATGCTGTTTGATTGGTTAACATAGCAACATGTGCTGACAGCTCAACCAGTGACCTTGTTGCTTTCCAATTGCCAATAGCAGATCAGCAAAAGCTGTCAATAGACATCTGACTTCATTTATTTTGATAATTTTATTCAGTAAACCCGCTGACACCTGAAGACGTGTTCACAAGTCACTTACTACAATATTATCACACAGTTCACATACATCGTCATGAACCTGCTCAGGTACCCTGATCCGTCCAGCAGCCTCAACCTCAGAGTTACTCTATTTTTAGCCCATGAGCTATTGAAAGCTAACTGCCTCCAGCATCAGCACAGTGGACGATCGGAAGCATGGAGAGCTAATGTGTCATAAATTATTGGTCATTGATCACTTTCCCTCTGGCTGCAACATAGTTCAGTGTTGATCATTAGTGGTTTCTGTATATGAAGAATCTAAATGACATGGATTTGTGGAAGTTGCTCAGAAACATGTAACATAACATATTTTGTTGTCACTGATGCCATGCACTGGCTGTTAAAACAGTGCTGCAGTGTTATAACTTATTCCAATTAAACATTGTGTGGATTGTGTCCTTGACTTCTTATCTCGAAAGACACACACACACACACACACACACACACACACACACACAAAAAATGTTTGTGTAACACTGTCACAGTACATTACCTTATTTCAAATGACATTGTAAGGAGGTGAACTACTGTAAAGAGCCTGCAGAGGTTGCCTCATTATTTTGAATCAATAGTTGAAGGAGCCCCCTGAGGGCACCACATTTTGGTGCTGTCTGTGGCTGTTCTTCTTTGCTGGTTGCAGCCATTTTAGGTCACAACCTCTAGTCCTTTCCTGAAAGGTAAGCAGTGAGAACTCAGTCTCTCCATTCTAAAGATAAAAAGTTATTGTTTTGCACTATCCTGTTGATTTGTTCAACAAATATGAATTCCAAGAACTATATTAATGTGGTGATGCTGTTATTTGTGGAAGAGACAACAGTGGATTTTGTTAACCTATTACCAATGGATGTGGTGGCCCAGAAGCATGTTACAATTCCTCAGCAAGGAAAATGTTTTGGTCCTTTTTGTATTATTGTTCTCTTACGCACGCACAGACACATAGTCACACTCACTCACTCATTTACACCCACACTCAGTCTTTCACCCGAACACACACTCACGCTCAATTGCTCAGTCACACCCACACGTACTCTTGCTCACTTGCGCATACACCTACCCACACTCACTCGCTCATTTACACCTGCACTCACACGCGCATAGACACACACTCGCTTATTCACACTCACACTCACTCACCCATGTACACACCTTTTACCTGCTGGTTATGTTACTATTGGTTACTGGAAAAGACAATGGGAAAAGTTTTACTGCAGTGTGACATATTTTGTATTAAGTGTGACAACCTCCTCCTTGTCCTTTCCTGAAAGGTGAAGCTTTGTGATAAATACTGCTCAACCCAGATCCCATGCTTTCTCACCTGGTTCTTCTCTCCATCTTCCACCACCCAAAGAAACACAAAATACACAACACAGAGACTGTATAGGGAGACCGAGGGGCCCAGACTGTCCTGTGTTAGAGGGAGCTGACTTTAAGGGTTACAATATGATTACCCATTATTTCGAATTAAACTGAACTGAACCTTGTCTTTGTGACTCTTCTGCAATTCTGAGAGGTGAATCCTTTTAATTATCAGCAACACACCACAGCAAATGTATCTGCTGATCACAACGATGAAGTTTGAAACAGAAACAGAGGGCGAGAAAAGTTTGTGTGTGAGAGAGACATGGCCTTGATTATGCATCAGTTGTGGATGTGTTTATTTTTGATGACATAAATAGCCATCTGTGTATATGCATGTTTGTGTTTGTGTGGTATGTGTGCGTTTCTGGAGCAGTGGACCACCTGATCCCCCAAATTCACCTTGTTTAACTTGTTAAGCGGATTGTACCAATTAGCTTGGGAAAGTGGGCCAACCCTCCACTCCCTCTCGTCTCCATACACAAAAACACACACAGATTCTGTGAAATGAGGAAGTCAAAAGACAGCTGAGCTGTTGGTTGACAAAATGAATGGGAGAATTTATGACTTAAAATTCTATACTTGATTCAGTTTTTTTTTGTTGTTGTTGTTTTTTTTTATTGTACTCTTGTGTAACATTTTATTTTATGTCACACTGTGGATGCGACTTTATTTCTGTTTCAGATCCTCACAGCAGCTGAAGATAGTTTTAAACAGGGTTTGCCTAAATGTCTAAAATTCTGAGTTTGCATTGTCATGATGGGGTGGTGAGTGTAGATTGATGAGGAGAAAAAAAAGATTTTTTTTTTCAATTTTAACATAAAGCTGAAACATAACAAATCATGAAAAATTGATTATATATTACTATGCTGTGTATTTTTTGACAGACCCCTATTTTCAGTAGGTTTGAAAATTGAGTGATTTTATGAGGATATTCAATCCAGATATAAACTTTGATGCAGGTTGTGTGGTTGACAATATGATCTGAAAGTTTGGCCACTCGGCTCTTGTTCTGCAGCTGCCAGCTGCACATCAAGAATTATTCCTCTGTGAAGGAAGAGTTTAGTCTGTGCAGCAGGATCATATCTCTCCAACTGGAAGGCCACCAGCTCAAGATGGATCATTTACATATGACATTGTATTACAATGCAGGTAGAAAGAAAGGTAGAAAAAAAATCAGAACCTAGTTAAAACAAATGTTTACTGAACAACCAAGACCATAAAGCTGCAAAATAACAAATGTTGAAAAATTTAACTGTGTCCGAATACTTTCCGTACCCACTGTACATTGTGACATACTGGATAAAAACCTTGTGACACCTTATGCAAAGTCTCTTGGTTGTCAACACATACACACACATGCACAGAGACAGCGGGGGGGGCATGGTGGTGATGAATGAATGGTAACACAATCTGATTTGATGCTCCTTCTTGTCACAACAACCCCCCTGAAGCAAAGCTCCCTGGGAGCATTCAACACAAGAAGAATAAAGGTAAGGTCATAAAGGTAAAAAGGGTGGAAGGTTACAAACAAAAAAGAGGTATTTATTTATTAACCTGTTTGTGAGAGCAACAGCACAAACTGCATAAAACACAACACTAAACTAGAGGAGTAAACAATATGGCCTTTTTTCTATATGAGCATCAATGCCAACAAAGTTAGCATGAAGAGATGGTTTTCCCCATTCCATGTTTAAGAAACTTGACTGGCCTGCACAGGGCCATTTGTTATGAAGTGGAACACAGAACTCCAGACCAGACCTCACCACAAGCATCAGTTCTGAACCTGGAGTAAATCCCTGCAACTGGTTCAACATCTGGTGAAGAAATTGAGACTAGAAGAGAGGAGACTGTGAGATGCATCTGCCATCCACATACACTATATTGCCAAAAGTATGTCACTTTTGTACAGAGACAGGGCCACGAAGAAGGCACAGGCCATCCTGGCTGACTGCACCCACCCTCTCTTCAGAGTATAAACTGTTGCCATCTGGTCAAAGATTCGTCCTGATGAGCTGCGGAACAAACAGACTCAAGAACTCATTTGTCCCTGCCACCATTGTATTTGTCAGCAGCATCATGTGATACCTCCCCAACCCCCCCACCCACACCGTGTGTATTTGTATGTATGTGTTTTCATTTATTTATTTATTTATTTACTTACGAGTTTTTAGCCTCATGGATGCAGCTGCTCTGCCATGTAAACCAATTCCATGAAGCTCTCTACGCACTGTTCTTGAGCTAATCTGAAGACCACATGAAGTTTGAAGGTCTGTAGCGATTGACTCTGCAGAAAGTTGGCGACCTCTGCGCACTATGCGCCTCAGCATCCTTTGACCCCACTCTGTCAGTTTACGTGGCCTACCACTTCGTGGCTGAGTTGCTATCGTTCCCAATCGCTTCCACTTTGTTATAATACTAGACTGTGGAACATTTGGAGCGAGGAAATTTCATGACTGGTCTTGAAAACCTTTGGGATGAATTAGAGCGGAGACTGAGAGGCAGGTTTTCTTGTCCAACATCAGTGTGTGACCTCACAAATGCGCTTCTGGAGGAATGGTCAACAATTCCCATAAACACACTCCTAAACCTTGTGGACACCCTTCGCAGAAGAGTTGAAGCTGTTATAGCTGGGGTGGACCAATGTCATATTAAACCCTATGGTTTAAGAATGGGATGTCACTTAAGTCCATATGCAAGTCAAGGCAGGTGAGCAAATACTTTTGGCAATATAGTGTACTTTTGTAGTGTAACCCCCCATATTCTGTGTGCTTTAAATCCAGTTATTATATATCTGTTATTCAGTTTTATGGAAGGTATAGTAAAAAAATAACTATAGTTTCATACACCCTGCTGCAATCTTCAGAGGAGAAGGTGATTTCAGTTATCCAACTTGATTTTACAATATTTAGTTCACCTTTATCAAACCTCAAACACTCACTTTCCACCTTGCAACTACATATTTGTTCTCTGTTCTCTGTTTTTATTATTCTTGTGTTTCGGAAGTATAAATTTGCATTACTGTGTTTTGTGCCTTATTTTAAAATGAATTTATATATTTGTTTTATGTGAACTTGCCTCATTTGTGACAAAAATAGTTCTGTATCAAAACCCACCGTTTACATTTTACATGTGAAACGTTTCAGTGTAAACTCCATCTCTTTATGTGGTTTTTCATCCCATTTACCAAAAGCTGCTTTAGACATTCTACATCCAGATGTGCTCTCCCATCACCATATATGGAACCTAGAATTTGTATAAATGATTGAATCCGTGTAGCTGATTAATCAAACTACTGATTTGTTCTTTTCTGAAAGGCTTTGAAAAGTTGTAATGATTAAAGTGAATACATTCAATGAGAGGAAAAAGAGTAACAACACAAAAAAGTAAACTGGAGGAACGGGACTGTGTTGTGGCAGGTGTGCTGCAGGTGAAGCGCTGGCTCAGGGAAACACATTCAGCCACTCATTTGTCATGAAGAGAAACAGCAAACTAAACATCTGCTCACCTGCTTCTCACACACACATGCACACACTCCCTGCATTCTGAAACAAGGTCTGCAAAGAACTGGAGCTTAGAGAGGAAATACTTAGTAATAGCAGAGACATGTCTTTCGTGTGCATGGAGATAAAATCAAATAAACTAAATGGCATGTTTGACATATCCTTGCCACTCAATGACTCTAATAGGGCTACTGGAAACACCTGGATGTAATATATCATCTTCCATATTTATACAATAATAGACAACTGCACAGTTTTTAATGTGGTGGTTCTGTTGCTCATGGAAATTAAGAATAGGCCTAAATGACTTTACTGACTCAGTTCCTGTCTATACACACATGAAGACACGGACACATGCTCAGTGATATATCCATGTGTGTGTATGGGATAACAGATACAGATAACAGAAACAGATAACTCCCCATCCCTCTTCTGCCAGTGAAAGCATGGATGCTTATCACATAATAACCCCCCCACACACACCAACTGCAACATCACTCACTGTAACCCTCTGTGTTCAGTGTGTTACCCAGCAACTGTTTCCATGACAAAGGTTTGTTTTGTTAAAGTGAAAATAATAAATATGATAGCAATGTTTCTTTTCTTCCTTCCTTCTTATATATTTTAGTAAGCTTGGTAAAAATGTAAAGAGTCAGATGAGATGATAGATGGTTATCAGGAGAAAGGAAATCTTTCCTTTCCTCCTTTGCCTGGCAAGTTGAGCTCTCTGCTGGGTGTGCAAATTTGTTGTGTATGTGTGTGTGTGTGTGTGTAGGTGATTACACTTTAAAGAAAACTACACTGAGCTGCTGATGCTTACAGTTAGAGAGAGAGATTTAAAGTTTAAGGTTATTAATATCAGCAGCTTCTTGGGAGCAGGACTTTCCTTGCTGGTTCCTGTATATACAATGCATATACACAGCATTGTGTATTAAGGAAGTCAAATTTTGTAGTAATTTCACTGACGAACAGAGGGAGAATGAGTAACTGCTCAGTAACTGAATAACTTCATGCTGATAATACAGAAACAAGAAGAGCGGACTTAAATTTGCGTCTATTTTTGAGAGTAGAACCACAGCAACTCAGAGCTGGAGGATGTAAATCATATTACCCTCACAAAATCTAGTTTTGATGGTTAACATTTGCTTTATATTTGCTGTAAATCTTTTTCAAGATTTTTTAGAAGTCTTTACATGGATTACAGTGAGAGGGACAGAAAGCCTGGGAGAGCGAGAGGGGACAACAGTCTAATCTTGTAATTTAAATGATAATGAATACAGTACATACTTCATCAAAGAATTAATAGTCAATAAAGTACAGCTCAAGACAAATGTCATTAAAAAGACCTTGTAGGATTTATTTGTGTGGTGTCAATGACTTCACAGAGATTCCTGCATGAGTACCAACCTGCTCCAACACAACAGTATCAGACCAGCAGCTAATTAAAACCCCTCAAATTTCCACAAGTGTTCCACAGGTGCTTTACCTGTTTCCTATTGTCTCCCGTCTCCTGGTGGATTTAGTCTGTGTTCTCTCTTCCACTGCTGTCACTGTGTTGAGCATGTAGCTGTTAAAATGTGCTAGTAAAGACCCTGACTCCTTGTCCTCTTGTGCTTTCAGTGCTTTACACGCAGTAGGACATCATTCACAAATGAAAGGATCAAAGTTCACTCACCACCAGGTTTCCAATGACCATAACAAGCATGAAGACAAGAATGCACAGTGGCTGTCCCGCGACCTCCATGCAGTCCCACATGGTCTCTATCCACTCGCCGCACAACACCCTGAAGACGATGAGGAAGGAGTGAAAGAAGTCCTTCATGTGCCAGCGAGGAAGAGTGCAGTCCTTCGAGATCTTACACACACAGTCCTGAAGGTAGAGGAGGGAAGTGTTGACAGCCTGATGTAATCAACCTGTAGACTCGAACATAATGTAAAGTGTTGGTCAGATGTGTTACCTGATAGTTTTTTCCAAACAGCTGCATTCCAACAACAGCAAAGATGAAGACGATGATGGCAAGGACGAGTGTTAGGTTTCCCAGAGCACCCATGGAGTTTCCAATGATCTTGATCAAGGTGTTGAGGGTTGGCCACGAGCGAGCAAGCTTGAAAACACGCAACTGGAAGTGAAACAAGAGAGAGAAGACATTTATTATTTAAGTTCAAAATTAAAGTAGCCTAATTTCAGAGTTTGACAAGTGTCAGAAAAGGTGGCAGTAATGGACAAATATAGAAGCTCAAAGCAATTCATGGAGTTTGTGTGTGACAATGTCTGGTTTAATAAAACTGAAACAAGTGTATAACAGTGACAGTGAAACTCAGAGAGATTTATGTTGTTATGTGTTGTGCTGTTTGTTTTTATAGTAAAAAGGGTAAATGGACTTGCACTTAAACAGTGCTTTTCTAGTCTCTCGGATCACTCAAAATGCTTTACGCTGTAGGTCACGTTCACCCTTTTACACACACATTCATACAGCTCTGTTCACAGGGGCTAATCATTCACACATCTGATGACATATCAGAGGGCAAGTATGGGTTCAGTGTCTTGCCCAAGGACACATCGACATGTGGACTGGAGGAGCCGGGAATTGAACACCGACTTTCCGGTTAGTGAATGACCTGCTCTACTTCCTGAGCCACAGCCCTTGGTTTCCACAGCCCCTTTTGACAAGAGAACCAGGAGGACAAAGAGGGAAGGACAACATCATAGAGAAATAAAAGAAAGAAAATGAAGACAGAGAAAAGGAAAAAAACTAAGAAAAAAAGGAGAGAAATTAAATTTAAAGAAACCATACAAAAAGAATGCAGAGGCAGAAAGAAAGGGAAAGAATCAAAACTGTGTGTGTGTGTGTTTGTTTACTAGTTTGTATTTGCCCGTGGCAGAACCTTACAATACCCAGAGTGACACTCAGAGAGACTGATTTAGAGAGATACAGACAGCCTTCAAGGATCCCTCAGTATTTCCCTTTGTGTGCATGGGTGTGTGAGTGTATTTTAGTCCTCATCTTGTTTGCCTTGTTAGTCTGCACTGTGAAGATGGCCGCAGCTGAACTTCTGTTTTGAGTGACATTGGTGATCATTGGCCAATAATTGTATCCCCTGCATGCTGTGACAACTCCAGCCCACTGCTGCCACTTCATTGATACATCAGCTGTCAGTACATGTACATGCTGTCTCATACATCTCGTTGCTGCTATTATTTTTATGTTCTTGTTTCTCTTGATCAAAAATCACTGTTTAATTAGCTTAGCCGCCTTAGCTTGTCATAACAATTCTGTGGAGGCCAGGAAAGGCTTTTTTTTTCTACAAATAATACCTTGCGATGAAAGAAAGAAAGACAGGTGATAAAAAAAAATGTTTGTGCATATGTATTTATATATACAGCAGGGAAAATAAGTATTGAACACATCAACATTTTTCTCATTAATTATATTTCTAATGGGGCTGTTGTCATGAAATTTTCAGCAGATGTTGGTAAAAACCCAAGAAATCCACACAAAAGAATCAAAACATATATGTCTCTAAATGAAGTAATGTGCAATAAAGTGAAATGACACAGGGAATAAGTCAAAGTCAACTTTATTTGTCAATGCTGCTATACATATGATTTACATGATATACAGAGATTGAAATTGTGTTTCTCTCCATCCACAGTGCCATTAGGTAAAATAAATACACACAATATAAAAAAATATAGTAAGTAAAAGTATAGAAAATATGTATATATGATGTAAATGGATATATACTATTACATCCACGGTGTAAGAAGGAGCGCTACCGCAGGTCCTTCATTCCTCACTCAATCAGACTTTACAACACCTGCACAGACTAAATTCTGTTGTAGCCTACTTTTTCTTCTTTTTTAATGTGAAACAGCTGTTCATCATGTGCAATATCCTTTCTGTGCAATAGTACTTAGCTATTTATTCTACTATCCATAGGCACCATGGGGGCATACTGTACATTGTTGTGGCATACTGTATATTGTTGTAAATTTGTGTATTCTAGTGTATATATATGAGGATATATTGTATATTTTTGCTGTCTATTATGCTGCTGCAATTCAATTCAATTCAATTCAATTCAATTCAATTCAATACTGTGCAAAGTATGTGTCACATTCTGTTTGCAAATATGGATACAGATATGGATTTGCAATATGGATGTGCAGGTAAGTAGTTGGTATTATTATTATTTTTGTTTGTTTGTTTGTTTGTTTGTTTGTTATTGTGCAAAGAGTGCATCTTTTGGTAGGACACAGTACAATTTCTGTACCACACAGTTATGCAACTGGTCAGGATGCTCTCGATGGTGCCTCTATAGAAAGTGTGCATGTTGGGAGCTTGGGTGCTGGCTCTCTTCAGTTTGCAGAGGAAGTAGAGGTGTTGATGAACTTTCCTGGGCAGTGATGCAGTGTTGATGTTCTAGGAGAGGTCCTCTGCAACGTGCACACCCAAGAACTTGGTGCTGCTGACTCTTTCCACAACAGCATCATTGATGGTCAGTGGAGGGTGCTGGGTGTGTACTCTCCTGAAGTCAACAACAATCTTCTTTGTCTTCTCCACACTGAGAATGAGATTGTTGTCTCCGCAACATATGGTCAATTTGCTCACTTTGTCTCTGTAGCTTGACTCATTGTTGTTGCTGATGAGACCCACCACAATTCTATTATCCACAAACTTAATGAAGAGAATGGAGCTGTGTTTTGGTGTGCAGTTGTGTCAGTAGTGTGAAGAGCATAGGGCTGAGCGCATATCCTTGGGGGGCCCTGTGTTCAAAGTGAAGGTGCTGGATATGTTGCCACTGACCCAGACTGCCTGTGGTCTCCCAGTCAGGAAATCCAACAGCCATTTGCACAGGGAAGTGTTCAGCCCCAGCCAGTCCAGATTCGCTATCAGTTGTTGAGGGATGATTGTATTGCACGCTGAACTGAAATCAATGAACAGCATCCTCACAGGTGAATTCTTGGAGTCCAGGTGGGTGACAGCTGAGTGGAAGGCATTGGAGAATACATCATCAGTGACCCTGTTGGCCCAATATGCAAAGTGGAAGGGGTCCAGGGAAGGGGTGAGGATGGAAGTGATGTGCTGCATGACTAATTGTTTGAAGCACTTCATGATGAAAGGAGTGAGTACCACGGAACAATAGTCACTGAAGCTGGATGGATACACCTTTTTCAGGACAGGGATGATGGTGGCTCTTTTGAAGCATGTGGGGATGACAGCTTGGCTCAGGGAGGTGAGCTCCTCTGCACAGTCTTCTGTACATGACCAGGTATGTTTTCTGGGCCTCCAGCTTTGTGAGGGTCAGTCCTGGAGATGCGTCTTCTCACACTAGATAGAGACAGGGACAGCACCTGGTCATCTAGAGGTTGGGATGTTTTCTGTGTTGTTGTGAGCTTCAAAGTGTGCAAAAAAGTCATTCACGTTGTTCAGCACAGATGTCGCTGTTGCAGGTCTGTGGTTGGGGTTTATGGCCAGTGATGGACTGAATATCCTGCTACAGGCTCCTGGTGCCTCTGCTGTCACTGAAGGAGTGTGGTGTCCTTCTTGTGTATTACCTTCTTGCTTCTTTGATGCCCCAGGACAAGTTGGCCCTAGCTGTTCTCAGGCCAGCCTCATCACCTGCTCTGAAGGTGACGTTCCGGGCTCTCAGTATCCTATGGATTTCCCCAGTGACCCATGGATTCTGATTTGCCCTGACTGTGATGGTCTTGGTCTCCATTACATCATCAATGCATTTGGTGATGTAGGCAGTCTGCTTTCTCCTGGATGTTGGTGTGGTGGTTGTGGCTGCTTGCTTAAACATGTTCCAGTCAGTGGTTTTAAAACAGTCCTACAGTGCTCAGGAGGTGCTGTGTGGCCACACCCTTACCTGCTTCTGAACTGGTCTGGTGACTTTAACCCTTGGCCTGTATGCTGGTCAGCCTTACAGTGATGTGGTCACTGTAGGTGGGGAAGGGATGTGGCATTGTGCATTGTTTTCTTATCCAGGATTTGTTCCTCACTAAGAACAAAATCTATGCACACTCAGGAGCATATTTACACACATCTGAGAGCTGACACTTGTGCAAAATAATTGATCATTGTGTTTTCTGCTGCAGTTGTATAATATTATATGATTTGAATTAGAATAATTGTGTTATGATGTTTTTAGTAATTATTTCACAAATAATTGTGGTCTCTTAAAAAACACTATAGACACTTAATTCATATCAGTTATGTTTATTGGGAATCACTGCGCAGAGTTTTCTTAAGAACCTTCTTAAGAACAGCTTAAGAAAAAATTGAAGAAGATTCTTCAGAAGATATTAGTGAATGAGGCCCGATGTGTAAATTTGTGGGAACTTGGATTTGAGGTCTGCAAGTTAAGATCACTGGCCACGATTAGAAATCCATCTGCATGGGCTGTCTGTGGCTCACTGATGGTGTTATACTGTTCCCACAGTGCCGTGTCTCTATCCCTGTTGTTAGAGCTGGAGGAAGTGTAAACAGCGGCTAGCAAGATGGCTGTAAACTCCCTTGGGAGATAGAAGGAGCACCCAAGGAGAGCTTCAGAAAGGCCTGGAATTAGCAGGTAATGCACTTAACCACCATGACCTCTATGCATGCTCACCATGCAACAGTGCTGATGCTTCCAGTGATTATTTTCCCTGCTGTGTGTATATAATTCAACAACAGTGCTTTTCATGCCCCTCTGTATGCAGAGGTATTCGACTATGTCTTCGGCGTGTGCCTGGAGCATGCAAGACCCACCAGTCTGAAGGAGCGCAGGACGCTAAGCCCCTCAACATCTGAAAGGCCGAGCTCCATGAGGCTGAGGCAAACAATGATGCTGTCGAAGATGTTCCAGCCCATCTGAAAGTAGTAATATGGATCCAGAGCAATGATCTTGAGAACCATCTCTGCTGTGAAGATCCCTGAAAACACCTGACACGGAAACAGAGACCAGGGAGATTTTACATGCAGAGCAAACAGAGCAAATTTACATGCAAATAGTTTTACTTGCCAAACCTATGATTAAAAATAACAACAAAATGTTCTTCACAAGGAAGTACTATTCAGAGAATTCAAGAAATCTAAAACAGATTGATTTAAAACCAGTGATAAATACCAGAAGCACTGGACACTGGTAATGTCTCTCTCTCTCTCTCTCTCTCTCCCCCTCACACACACACACACACACACACACATACACACATAATGCTAAAATATGGGAAGATACAGGTAGGGACACAATGACAGTCAGGTAAGGACACACACACAAGTTGTACACACAAACATACACATATACCAAAGCTAAATGAAGGGCAGGGTTAGCCAAAAGGTAGGACATTTCAGAATGGGTTAGGTTGACACACATGCACAGACACACACAGACAGACATGTCACCTCCTATAACTGCAGCTGAGGTTCTTTAAAAGCCAACAGGAACTCAGCTGCTGAGAACAAAGGGATGTTCCTGCAAACTGATCTGACATGCAAATGATAGTGTGCACTATTAGCATGAAAGATACTGTCAGTTAGTATTGTGAGCAGGGTGTAAAAATTAAGTTTTTACTTCATCTGCCATTGGCTAGTGACCTCAAAAAATTTACCAGCCAAACATATTTTTCACTGGCCAAATGAAAAAATCATGCCTTTTTTGACCACACGTAATTACCTTATGTTTTCAGCATGAGAATCAAACTTAATCAACATTTAAAAAAGACAATTGTGTAGAAAAAAATTACATTATCAATATTTTATTAGCTTTTATTTCATTTCAAAGTATGGGGGGGGGGGGGGGGGGGGCACATGAGCTTTACATCAGAACAGCATAATCAGACGAGACGTGTCCTGTGATTTTCAGCCTTCTGTGATTCAGGTATTGTTCCCCCTCTATTAAATATGGAGGGAGGCTGAAAATCACAGGACATGTCTGTTCTGATGATGCAAGTCAGTGGTCCTGGAATACGAATACGAATACGAATACAAATTTCTTTATTAATCCCCAAAGGGAAATTCATTTGTCTGTCAGATCATCAACCATTTGCAGAAGAATGAAGAAGCCTGATGGCTGAAGGTACAAAGGATCTTCTATATTTCCCCGTCCTGCAGTGAATAGAATAGAATAGAATAGAAATTACTTTATTGATCCCCAATGGGAAATTCATTTGTCTTTTAGCTCATCTGCCATTTGCATAAGAATTACCGTATTTTCCACACTATAAGGCGCACTTAAAAGCCTTTAATTTTCTAAAAAAACGACGGTGTGCCTTATAATCCGGAGCGCCTTATATATGGATCAATTGGTTAATTGGTTGGTCCATACTGTTTGTACACGGCGCTCAAGGCGCCCTGTCAAAATGTTTCAGTATGAAAAACCAATAAAAACAATTTAATAATAATAAAATGTTTCAGTACGGTTGGGAAATACACGGTGGGGTTTGTCTGTCATAGTATTTTCTCTGTTTTATTCAATCAAATACTCAATCTCAAATCTTGATCTTAAACCTCAACAAAGAATGAATGTTTCCAAAACACCGATCCCTTTATTTTTCTAAGCCTTTTGCTAGACTATCCGCTGGATTAGCTATAAAAGGCTAACGATCCTCATATTCCCGTTTAAGACACGAAGTCTTATCATTCACACTTGGTGAATCTCTAATCTCACCAACAAGTACAACTGGTAAACTACAAGGCCGCACCGCTTGCAGCATTACGGCTACCGTAGTCAGTAAACACCGGTACTCTGCTTACTCACAATCCCACACCCACAGCACAGCTCCATCTAGTGGATGCATAGCGCAACCCCAGTCAAACGTTTGACTGCAATATCTTCTATTCTATGCGCCTTATAATCCGGTGCGCCCTATATATGAAAAAAATTCTAAAATAGGCCATTCATTGAAGGTGCGCCTTATAATCCGGTGCGCCTTATAGTGCGGAAAATACGGTAAAGAGTCTGATGGCTGTGGGTATGAAGGATCTTCGGTATCTTTCTGTCCTGGACTGAAGAGATAGGAGCCGTCCACTACTGCTGCTTCTTTGATCCATCAAGGTGTTATGAAGTGAATGATCCGTGTTGTTCAGGATGGCCTCCACCATCCTCATTGTGTATCTCTTCACCACCTCCTCCAGAGAGTCCATCTTTACTCCAATGACAGAGCCAGCCTTCTTGACAAGCTTATCTGGCCTCTTTGCCTGCTTTTTTCCTAAACTTCCTCCCCAGCAGACTGCAGCATAAAATAAAGCACTTGCCACCACAGACTGATAAAACATCTACAGCATGTTATTACAGATGTTTAGAGATCTGAGCTTCCTAAGGAAAAAGAGGCGGCTCTGCCCTTTTTTGTAGAGTGCATCTGTGTTAACAGACCAGTCCAACTTGTTATCAAGGTGAACACCTAGATATTTATAGGTTGTCACCACCTTGATGTCCACTCCATAAGTGTTCACTGGCTGAAGAGGGAGCTTGGACCTACGGAAATCCATGATAATTTCCTTTGTCTTTGAGGTGTTCAGTATGAGGCAGTTTCTGTGACTCCAGTCACTGAAGGCCTTTATCAAATCCCTATATTCAGATTCCTGTCTATTCCTAATATATGCCACAATAGCAGTGTCATCTGAGTATTTCTGGATGTGGCAGGACTCAGAGTTGTATTTGAAGTCCGCTGTATACAATGTGAACAGGAATGGAGCCAGGACAGTCCCCTGTGGAGCCCCCGTGCTACTCATTATTGTCCCAGAAAAACAGTTCCCCAACCTGACAAACTGTGGCCTTTCTGTCAGGTCATCTGTGATCCAGGAGACAAAGGAAGGAACTACTCCCATCTCTTTGAGTTTGTTTTTGAGTATGTTGGGTTAGATGGTATTAAATGCGCTTGAAAAATCAAAAAACATGATTCTTATATAAGCACTAGGTTCCTCCAGATAAGAGAGGGCACGGTGGAGCATGTAGAGGACTGCATCATTCACTCCAGTGTGTTCTTTGTATGCAAACTGCAGGGGATCGAGTTTGTCTGTGATCTCAAGCCTCAGTAGGCATAAAATCAGCTGCTCCAAGGTCTTCATGATGTGCGAAGTCAGGGCTACTGGTCTGTAGTCATTTAGTTCAGCTGGACATTTTATTTTTGGTATCAGCACGATACCAAAAATCGTGCCGGACCGGTGGATGTTTTCCACAGGCACCCGCCCCAGCTGTAGACTCAGGTTGAAGATCTTGTGGAGAGGTTGACACAGTTGGGCAGCGCAGTCTTTAAGCATCCTTGGACACACACCATCTGGGCCAGCTGCCTTCCCAGAGCAAAGTCTCCCGAGTTCCAACCTCACCGTGTCTCTGTGGCAGACAAAGGTGGAGGAACAGGTGTGATACGGGGAGTAGCTGCAGCCATGGAGATGTACCCAGGTGAAGGAGGAGGCGGAGGAGGAGGAGGAGACATGGTGGAGAAACACACTTGTGGAGGAGAGGAGGAGCCATCATGGAGATGCCCACAGAGGGGGGGGGGGGTGGATAAGGAGTTGAATGAATACGAATACGAATACAAATTACTTTATTAATCCCCAAAGGGAAATTCATTTGTCTGTCAGCTCATCAACCATTTGCAGAAGAATGAAGAAGCCTGATGGCTGAAGGTATGAAGGATCTTCTATATTTCTCCGTCCTGCAGTGAAGAGAGAGGAGCCATCTACAACCGCTCTTTTCTTGGTCCATCAAGGTGTTATGAAGAGGATGATCTGAGTTGTTCAGAAGGGCCTCCACCAGTCTGTATTTCTCCACCACATCCTCAGTGAATCCATCAGGAAGACATGACTGAAGTCAAGTGCCTCAGGATGTTTAGTCTGTATCCTAGCAACGACTTCATGGAGAACTTCACATGGAACTTCAGCAGTAGTCATCGGTAGGATGTACACAAGTATTGTTTTGATTTGAAAAATGTCTACTTCCTGAGCCTTGACCCATATCTCCAGCTCCTCATCACTCTTGTTGGGCAGAGAGTGGATAACTGATGGCAGAAAGGACCTACAGTACATCTCCACTTCCCAGCCTTTAACCTCTGCACCACCAGCACAGCAACCAAGGAAGCACCTCCTCATCCCAGGTGGAACAGGGTGGTATCCTCCAGACTTGCTCCATTTTCAATGACAGAAGCTCCTCACCTAAAGAATCTCCTCTCCCCACAGAAGCATCCATCATTAGTTGACAAAATACGACAAAAACATGGGGTAGAGCTCCGTGGGAAACAGTAGGAGAGACACAGGAGAGTTAGCAGGAGAATCGGCTCCATGGAGCTGTGCGCCGAGGACGTGCACGAAAAAACAAGCATGTCGCATGGAATGCACGCTGCTACGGTGTCATGTTGGGTTGTGAGCATGCATGAAGTGTGTGAGAAATGCGTGAGAAAGAGAAATAAAACCCCAACAAGACACAACATGCCAAACCCATTTTCCCCCAACATTGGCGCTTGGAGGGTGTTAATCTTACGTCCTGGTTGTGAGTATATATTTAATGAATGTTTTAGATTAAATAATGTCAGTGTAACCCTACAGAGTTCACAGTTTCATTCAGTTAACATTAAACCAGACCTGACCCAGGACTTGAGTCAGTCTGGGTTCAGGTCTGGCTGACCTCCACTATGTTGATGCACCTGAAGTGTCCATTGTGTTCCAGCTGCTGATGTGTGCAAGTGTGTGAGAGGAACAAACCTTTGTGAAAACAGCTCCACTCATGATTTGGTGAATTAGAGAAAACTCGGATATATTCTCACATCACTCCTCTCAGCTGTTTGCTCTGTGGTTTGATATCTTAAGCCTCACTGCCTGTATCTCTCTGCAGACCTCAGCTCATCCAACATTCGCCTCACACTGCTTTATATTACCTGGGTGTCTGTGCATTACTTCACATAAAGTATGTGTTTGTTCAAATGTGTATGTATGCGTGTCTGTGTGTGCGTGCGTGTCGCTTCTATTCTTGTTGTTCCAGATACAAAATCAAAGGCTCTCACTGTGGTTATCTCTCTCAAATACACAGACATACAGACACACAGAGACACACAGACACAGACACAAACACACACACAAACAGGCCATCCACTCATATGGGCTCATTAACTCTATAGTGTGTTGATTAGCTACTCAACAATCATGCATGCCTGATCTACATGTCTGCATGCATGTCTCTCTGACTGCAAAAAAGAAGATGATGATCAATATTGATGTATTGAGGTTGGTAGCCAGGTTGCTAGTTTGAATTCAGGGGCCAATGTGTTTCAGCCTCCTGAATGCTGCAGCAGTGCTATAGTGAAATGTGTTACTGATCAGTGTGTGGGGCATTTTGTGTTGATGTCAGCCAGAGTGACATTAATGAGGACAAACACAGTTCAGCTGTCAAACAGCAGCATGCTGAGAAAGCACATCAAACACATGCACGCACACAGTATGTTTATGAAACACAATGTTGACACACACACACACACCCAATATGTTATAAAGTTATATTATAACATACATTTTGTTAACTGTCTATTTTAAAAGTCTGTGAAAGCAAAAGACAAATGCAGAGATTCTTCATTTTACAGTTTTTTTTCAATTGCTATCAAGCATAGGACAGTACTTTTTCAAAACTCTAAACACAGTCTGAATTTCCATCGTGCATCTCAGCTGAACTGTTCATCTCATCCCCCAAACTGTTTCTCATCAACAAAACACTTCACACATGTCTCAAAATAAGGTAATTCATCCACAATATTGAAAATGAATCTCATTCTGGAAACAAACACAGTCACTCTTAAAGGGATATTCCAGCATAAATGTAACCCATACCATGGGGGAGAGTGGGTGAGTTCTGTTTACTTCTCCTTCCTATAGAAACCAGGTAAAGCTAGCAGATATTTGATGCCTCGTTTTATGTGCTGGGACACTATTTGCACTGTTGATGAACTATGGTGCTGTTCTGAGCATTATTTGTGGCTATGAGTGGCTGTGAGTGAGTTTTTTGACCACACTTAACTTCTGCCCCCCAGACAGTAGTATTTTGCTATTGTGCAGTCTGTACTAGAGAGACTTGCATTCGGTGTCACTTTGTGTCATGGTGCAATAGACCATGGGATACACTTACACTGGAATATCCCTTTAATACACTGAACTACAAAATACTAACAACAGAGAGCATCACATAAAATATATTTTATCTTTTAGGTTTGAATGTTTTATGTCCAGATATATCAGCATTTTATCTTAGGAAAAGATTTTCACACTTCATTAAGTGAAATAAATTATTGTATATTAGAACTAGAATGAATCAGTAACACAGCATTTTCCTTCAATTACAGTACATGTATAGTGCATAGATTTACAGTTCTTACGAAAAAATAAATTTTACTGTAAATAAGAAAAGAAAAAACTGAATTACAAAATTATAAAGAGGATGCACACACCACAAACATGTTCACTCCCTCTCTTCTGAATCTGGCCACTTGTTTTCATCAACATCCGCATGGTTTGCTTAAGTCAGAGACTGCAACAGAGTGGTTGAATACCACAATATGCATACCATTACAACAAATGTTGTGTTTTTTCACCTTTGACCTCTCTGTCCTGAAGGGTCCAATGAGAGACCAATGATGACAAACCATCATGGCAGAGAACAGCTCTCATTGTAATGTTTGCTCTTCTCTGGCCTGCGTCCCAATGACTTTTCCTCCTCAGCCGCTTTTATTTTTCTCATTTTTATTTTAGAAGTTAAATGTTTTGCAGGCGGTGGACTGATAACTGAGAAAAGAGTTCATGAATTTTGGTGACCGTGGTCACTGAATGCATTTTGTGTGACAGCAATAAAAAGTGATTCACAGTTTGCTCCACATGCACTAATGTTTTGCTGACTATGTTCAAGAGTTTTGAGAATGTGACTTTAGTTTTGACTAATGCTTGTTGACAGGGGGGTTAACAGTTGAATAAAACGTAAGCAAAGAAATGTAATGATGACTCAAAATAAAAATCAAATATTAAATCTATCGATAAAATTGAATGCAACCCCCAACTACATTTTTACAAGTCTGTAGACGGTTTCCACTTTTAGGTGTTTGTGGAATAACACTAGGAATGGGCCGGTATGAGATTCTGAAAGTATGATAACCTTAAGGAAAACTTTTCCATTGAACACAGTTTTTTATTTTTAAATAACATGTAGAATGTATGGATCAAAAGCAAATGTGTATCAATAAATAATAAAACAAATACCGTAAAATTTGGAATATAAGTCGCACTGGAATGTAAGTTGCAGGGTCTTTTGAGGGTCTCAAACTGGGAAAACAAGGTTTTCTATTGCTATTTGTTAGGAGTGTGACAATACATCCAGCTCATGAGACGATACAGGATATTGAGTTCACAATATGAGACGATATTTGAACATTATTTTTCAGAAAAATACAATGACAAAATATATAAATAAATAACAAATAAATAATAAATAAATATATATGACAGGACAAACAGACTTTTTTTTTTTTTAAATTTAACTGAGTGACAAAACAATCCAGGTGCGTTTTGAAATGTTTTATAACTTTGCATGCATAACTTAAGCATGAACTTTTAACTGCTGAACTTCTTTCCACAAATTGAAACTAAAACAAAAAAATTATAAAAGTTAGAATAAAATGAAATGTTTCTTTTTTAAATGCAAACAATACATGTAAAACTGTAATCAACTCTGTCAATACACAGTGCAAAAAAAAGTGCAAACAGGGACTGACTTTTTTTCACGATACTGACAACATGCTACAACGTCACAGCCTAGCCTAAGCTATGGTCATGTTCTTTTTGAGACAATGAGAAAGGCAGTGCCTCCTCATGATATTCCGGTGGTCCATTTGGGAATCTCCATTTTCCCTCCCTGAGGGCCACTGCTTCAAATAACTATAACTCTGTTCTTAGGCAAGTAGAAGCAGATTTAGATCACTGGGTTCCATTCCAAACTCTTTCCAGGCATGTACTTCTATTATCGAGATGAATATTTTACCCCGGGTTAATTTCTGTAGTTTTATGCTCCCTCTACCTCCTCCGACAGATTACTGGGATAAATTGCACAAAATAGTTACAAACTATGTCTGGAAAGGTATGCGTATTAAACCGTCCATTCTTTAAAGATCAAAATGCTCCGGTGGACTAGGTCTTCCTAACTTTAAATTCTATTCGTGATCCTTTACTCTTCATGCTCTGCATATCTGGCTCAACCCTAATACTCAAGTTGCCTGGCGTTCTTTGTAGGAGAAGCTGGTGGGCCCCCATAGACTAGAGGGTATAATTTACTCCAATATTTCTCTTAAAACTTGTAGATCCAATTATGGTCCTATTATTTCTCACCTAATTGCTACTTCTGTAGAAAACCATGGAAATATCCAAATGAAACGCCATATGAAACGCCATCCACATCTCCCTTTGTTTAATTTTTTTGCACTTTGTTTGGGAGGGCAACCAGTGCTATTCCCCATATGGAGGAATAATGGGATTAATACCCTTTCGGACATTTTTTCTAATAATGTACAAAAGACCTTTCTAGACCTGAAGACACCTTAAACTCTTCCGAGTACTTCCTTTTTCTTTTATTTACAACTACTAATTGTTTTATGCACCTATGGGATTCCCTGGGGAGAAGAGCTGAAGAGCCATCCAATTCACAAAATTTGTTCCAATAAGTCTGTTAAGGGTTTGGTCTCTAACCCATATGCTTTTATGAGCAAAGTAGCAGAATCTCCTCTAGCATTTGTTTTTGCCTTTGGTAATGAAAAGATGGTAATGAAAAGTTAGTAGCATGTCTGGTGATGTAATTGTGTTTGTCTATAGTAAATGATAAGTTCTGATACAGAATAAGTGGAGTCTTTGTAACACTGATATTTCTAATAAATACTAGTAGTGAATCAGGAGCAAGCAAATAAAAAAAAGTCAAAACACTTCACTTGGAGATGGGTATGTTGTTGAAATAAAAATGTAAAACTTTGTGGCATAAACACTTTAGGGAGACAGAAGAGAAGATAATTCAGTCTAGATGTGGTCTGGAGATTAAAGGCACACATGCTTTGTTGAAAGAGGCGGTTAATAGTTTTTTGTAGGACAAAAACATCTTTAGTTGAGTTATTGTTTTTTTTGTTTGTTTGTTTGTTTTTAACTGATGGCTATTTGTGACTCAGATTTATTTATTTGTTTATTTTAGTTTGAAGCTACTTTTTATTTGATTTCTTCTTACTAATAGAGATTGTCAACGTAAATAGCACATCGTTATACGTCATTTTGTAACTTTTATACATTTGGGATTGGGTGAGGTCGGCTGGGGGCTCCAAATTAAATTCTGCATAGGGCCCTGCTAATAACAGTAACATCAGCAGTGAGAGGATGACACATACACCTCCATGTGTGTGTGTGAAAGAGAGAGACAGGCATGTCATTATTTTTGGCACAAAGAGGCAGATGTAATAACAGAAACACACATACACTAGGTCAGACAATCTAGACCTGCACAACACATCGTGTTGTTGCACAAGTGTTTATTTGAGTCTGTGGTTATTTAATCATAATTTGTTTGGATGGAATGAAATGTCCTTGAAAATATATTTACAGAAAGTATTCAGAGGCACTTTCTTAATTTGAGCATTCATTTACCATCATCTATCTTTCCCTGACCTCTGTTATCGACTTCTGAATCAAAACTTCTGGTTCCTGCCTTTGAGGACCTTTGCCCTCTGAAATCTCTGAGACCAGACCTGTGTCTCCTGACCTCTAGTTCCAGACCTCTGGTTCTGCTGTCAGATTTAGTCAGTAGGTGTAAATAGGTGTGTGCACATTTCTTAAGTAATTAAATCAGGTGAGCTAATCAGAGAACTGACGGTGGGGTACAGAACAGTGAAGGCGAAACCTATTTGGCCACTAAACTGACAAAATCAGCACGTCACACTGAATGCGTGCTGCTACAGCACCGCTTTGGGTTGTGAAAACGCATGACGCACAAAAGAACGGTCCCCCCATGCACACACATGCTTTAACCAAGGAGGCGGCCAAAATCACCCAGGTGGCCACCTTTGGCTCTCATCGGCAGGGAAAACCCTGCATTTTAAAATCAGCTGCAGCATTTTCTCTTACATTAATAAGGGCAAACCAAAAAAATGCCAGTTTATATAATGTCTATTTTAGTGTGCAGTCATTCCTTCGTGGAGTACAGCAGCCAACCAACAACATATGAAACAAATTTATCAGTTCAGGGTCCGATATAGAAATATGTATTTTCAAAATAATAGCTCAATAAATTATTTCTCTCACCTCGTTAATGTGAATTCTCCCCCTGAACTTCATTGCACAGTGTATCCATATCAGGGTTGGAAGACGTCACTTTGATTTTCACAATTGCAAGCTCTCATCTGTGAGGTGCAAGCAAAGTTTACTTTTTATGAAGATCATGGTGGAAAAAACCTGACGTGACGCATATTTTGATTGACAAAATATTAAAACATGTTTTATTTTAATGTCACAAGAGCACCTCCATGACAGAATAAATAACTATTATAACAAAAAAAACTAAATAAATAAAATATAATCAAGTTAAATTTAATTTTTTTTGAATTATTATTTATTCACATTTTTTTTTTCCAAAATGAGCCACAGCAGAAGAATAAAAGAACCGCAGGTTGCCGACCTCTGTCCTAAAGTGAGTAAAATGGAAGTAGTGAGGCTGGTTGTAAAAAAAAAAAAATCCCTGGTATACCTTCTGTGCATCTCAGGAACCAATCCCTTAGCTTGCAGAGTGGGTGGGGGCTTAAATGTGTCACTCTGATGTCCTACCTCCATATAACCTAACCATATTAATGTTCTCTGCTATTTCAATGCTCTCTGCTATTATTTGTGAAAATCAAATTAAACTAAATATCACTCGTTATCATGAGGATATCTATAGAATTTAAATGATGTCTAGAAGAACTTTAAGAAAAAATGTCATTGTTTAAA